>VXBW01004804.1:0-101547 GCA_013400375.1 Thinocorus orbignyianus
AGCGTGCACAGGACACGACCCCATCCCAAGGGGCACTCTTGGGGAGTGCTGCCGGACAGACAGATCATAGAATGGTCAGAGTTGGAAGGGACCTTAGAGATCATCAAGTTCCAACCCCCCTGCCATGGGCAGGGACACCTCTCCCTAGAGCAGGTTGCTCCAAGCCCCATCCAGCCTGGCCTTGAACAATTCCAGGGTGCCCCTTCCCCCTTGGGCAGGATGGGATGAAACCCATAACTGTGTGGAGATGGGTAGTGGAATGGTGTGTGTTGTTTGGCAGCCCTGCAAGTTAATTTAGCTAAATTATGCTTTTATCGCATAAGTATTTTTATTGGGCCTATCTAAACACACGCACACCTTTCCAGAGAAAGGGAAAGGGAAGGTGATGAAGTGGAAAGTTTTACAGAGGATTGTTGTTTTCCAGGTGCCACTTTTTTTTAGGTATCTCCTGCTGCTCGATGGATGCCCCAGCCCAGGTTTGCAGCCCGTGGAAGAGCCGTCCCAGGGGACGGGGCCAGCCCTGGGTCTGGTCGTTTGGCGCATTTTTTCAGGTGAATTAAAAATTAAAATTAAACTAATTGGTGCAGCCTGATGTCAGCAGGAGAGCAGCGATGCGGCAGAGGTTACATGGAGTTTCCCCCCCCAAAAAAGTAGGTCACAGCCCCCAAAGTCTGAAAATTCAGGGGTTTTGGTGGTGGTGGTTAAAAAAATGTTAAAAACTGTAAATACGGGGGTGAGGCATTGGAATAGAGAACAATCTCTTATTTTTACATAGATAGAGAAATAATATTTATGTATATAAAAGGAGTTCAGAATAAAAGCCTCTGTCTCTTAAGGATTCTGTGATTCTATATTATAGAAAAGAACTTAGAATATTAGAAGTACTTCAAAAACTTATTTCTAAAAATATATTAGTGCCAAAATAGATCGGTTGAAGCAGATAGTCTAATTAGATATTCTAGATAGTGTGTTAATGTATATGTCTAAGTCATTCTAAGCATAAAGAGATATTTATATAAGTGTAAAAAGGGAATATTTATAAAACTGAATATATATTCCCTAAATAGATACATGTATGTAAACAGATAGAGAAGTGTAAAGGCCTGTGCTATGTAATGTTCTAAAGAAAGCCTTATTTATAGACAGGGTTTAAAAAAAGCAGCCTCCTCTCTCATCTCTCTTTCGAAAACTGCTCCTTCCCCCTTTCCCCCTCCCACTGGGGGCCGATTCCCAGACAGAGAGCACAAAAATGGCACAAAAATACCCCAACCCCCCTGATTACAGGCCCATGCCCGCATTTTGGGTTGATGGCTGTGGCTGCCTGGGGGAGCGGGCAGAGCAGCGCTTATGCTCCGCGGCTGGGCTGAGAGCGGACACAGCTCATCACCCCAGTGAGGGCTCAGCGGGGATAACCGGGGGGTGGCGCCGCCCGGCGGCCAGAGCCCGGCACTGCGGCTGGGGAGTCGCCCGTTGCTATGGCACCGCCATTTTCCGGCGAAACCGGAACAGCCTGTTTGTACTCCGGGGCGCTGTCTCTATGGCCTTCTGGTCCTCCCGATGCTGACGGTCGGTCCTCCGGAAGTGCGTCTCTATGGCCTCCCGGTCCTCCAGGACGCCGGAAGTGCGTGTAAGTCTTCCGGTGTGGGTAGGGCGGTAGGCGACGCCTGCGGGGAGGCCCAGGGGACAAATCTCGGGGGATTCGCCGGAGAAAGTGGTTTTCTGTGCCGCTTTTTCTTCTTTTCAGTAATCTTGTAGTCGAGTGTGCAGTGGCGGAGAGACGGTTGAGCGGTATTGTGGCAGTTCAGGCCGGGTGAGGCAGGGACAGGATGGCAGATCCCACATCTCGCCCCAGGAGGAGGAAGAAGACAGATAAAGACATCTATGACTTTAATGAAATGCTAAACCCCTAAATTTTTTAAATCCCTGACTTACTTTAATGAAATATCTAGAATAAAATTAAAAGGAAATAATGAATCAGGTAGAATATTTACAAAATTCAGACATATATATCAAAAACTGTACCCAGTGGCAGCTGCTGCTTATTCTCAACAACTTCTTTAATGAGGAAATGCATTGTCCCGCTGTGTTTTTTTGAGAATGAAACCACCAGGAATGCCTGGAGCCCCAAGGTTTGTGGAGCGATGCACCAGTTCCCAAAGGGCTTGAGGACAAGCAGCAGTTTCACCTCCTGGCACTTAAGTAGCTAGAAGAAAAGCAAATTGCAAAAGACGATGAAAATACACCACAGAGGACGTGTCAACAGCAACAGGTGAAGGCTATCTTAAGAGGAGATCAGAGCCTTCTTTGGGGTATCAGATATGAAACAGAATCATACTGTAAAGCAGAAACCAGATGCATGGCTCTGGAACACACAGATGCCTCTGGGAAAGGTTCTTGCTAAACAAGGAACCACCTTCTGTTCGCCTTTTCCAAGACCAGGCTCAAAAAATCCCCAAAATCAAATATCTGGAGATGGCTCCCACACCCCAAGTCCAGAGAAAAAGATGCTGACAATTCACTGGTGCTGTTGAAAAGAAGTAGTAATCATTCCCAGGGAGGATAAGTCAGGCTAGACAGAGCTTTGAGCAACCCGACTGACAGAAAGATGTCCCTTCCCATGGCAGGGAGGTTGGACTAGCTGACTTTTAAATGTCCCCAACCAAAACAATTCTATGGTTCTATCATTCCTTACCTTCTTTCCAGGACAGGGTTAAAACCATTGACCTGTCCTGTGCTGCAGATAATCCAGTGTTTTTATTTTTTTTGCACTTCCAGTCAAGGCACATGAACCCTTCTGCATACTGCATCTCTTAAAAGTATTTGCTATTCAAGGGACTAAAGCTAAGCATAATTAACTCATTTTGATATGAAAAATGTCAGCTGGATTTGTGACTGCAGAATTGTAGCATACTTTTCTCTTTCCAGTAGGTGTCATCCAGGCAGCTCTTCACTTCCATCTCCTGGAAATTAGACATTACAAATATGACAAATGGCATCTGTATGAAAAATGAATTCTCTTCCACTGTGTGTGTCGGATCAAAACCCCAGAGAACATCTGAAGTTACCTGTCAGGGGGTTTGTAATTTAAGTTTAGTGTGGACAAAATATACGAGATGTTATAAATCCAAAATAAAGAATACTTACTTTTATGGCCACTTCTGTATCCTGCAGTTCTACTTTTAGAAATCTCTGGCCTGAACAGCAGATGTCTTTTTATACAACTTAGATTCGTAGCCCTTTTTCTAGTTAAGTTCTATTTGGCAAGAGCTGTCAGTTCTGCACGGTACGAACTTCTGCTCGCTCTGTATAAACATTTGCCAAACCTCCCTCACGATAATGCATTCAGGAAAATGTTGTAGTGCATTTCCCAGAACTTTTAAACTCATTCTCCTTGTGCTGTTGCTGAAGTTAGAATCATAGAATGGTCAGAGTTGGTCAGAGTTGGAAGGGACCTTAAAGATCATCAAGTTCCAACCCCCCTGCCCTGGGCAGGGACACCTCTCCCTAGAGCAGGTTGCTCCAAGCGAAAGCTTACTCACTTCAGGAATTTTAGGCATTGTTGTGAGCTGAAGTAGGCCAAACAAAATTAAGCAATATGTTAAATATTGTTTCACAGAATTTACTATTATTTCGTATGAACAGCAGTGATCTTTGCCTTTCTTGTTTGTTCAGTTTGAAGTCTTTAAAGTCTACAATGTAAGCAATGCCAAAAGAATGCACAAAAATTATTCCCATACTTATAACGATAAAATAATCAGAAGACTTGTAACATCTTTGCAGTTTGTAAGCTTCTAGCTTACACATGTCATGGGATTGCATGATTAGTTTTGTCATTAACTTGAAGAGTGATGTGCCTGTCAGACTAAGTTCTGAATTGATCTGCTGGATCGTGAAGTGTCCGTGAAACTGTATGCTTAACTTGGCTTCTTAAAACTTCTTGTGGCATCTTCAGGAATTCAGCTGTTCAGAAGCATCATTTTCAGAGTGCAGGTATTCCCACGGGCACATTGGACTATAATAAAATCACATAGCAGCCTTGGCCAGGCATCAGTTTAGCCCACAGGTTATCCTGTGGAAGAGGAGGAAGAGTTATCTTTTAACCCTTTGCCAGTAGAAGAGGCTGCAGATTTTGTTGATACTTCCCCCTGCACTGTAACGGATGGCAGTTTTCAGTCGATGAGAACTGATTTCAGTTGTGCGTGCTGCTGAGACCCCTATTCCCTTCTCATTCTCCAGCTTTGACAGCAAAATGTACCAGTGACAGATGTTCCGTCAGCCTTTCCCTCGTCTCTCTACAGCGAGAGACAAGCAGCACATTTTTGATGAAACTCCCTCTCAACAGCATGTGGACACAAATCTGTAATTTCATTTTTCTTCTTTAAAAAACAGCAAGAAAGGAAACTCAAAAGCCTGATGAATAGCAAGTCAGCTAATAGCGTATCATCATAAACCGCTGGTCAACTGCACTAAGCCACTGACTAATACCCCCTACTTCTTCTCTCCTGGGGTTGTCACTGCATTATCTTTCCACTGGCGTTCCGACTCCAAAGTGCTTCATTCCAATATCACATCTATACCCTTGGTTTTCTTTAGTATTTTACTGTCTCCACTGTGGATGGATATCTAACCTCAGATTTCACCCTTGAGCCCCAGCTTCTGGCAGCTGTGTCTCAGTGCTTTCATTGATTGTCACCTCAGCTGTGAACAGCTGGGAGCAACGCCCTTTGCTGCTGGTGGCAACTCGTTGGGGTAATCCATGTGCCGTGGTTAATAAGGACGTGGAAGGAGCAGTGGAGTTTCTGAGAAAGGCAGCACTAGATGTTTAGGAATGTGAGAAAGACATAAGCTTGCTAGGAGGAGAAAATATATCAGCAGTGAGATTGCTCAAAAGAACCGTAAACGCTCTTTGCTCTCTAATTGCCCAGAAGCAACAACTGATTAAACATGTCTTTGGCATCAGAGAGAAAAAAAAGACACAACAACTTGTACTTCATTGTTTAGTTCAGAGAGTACCTGGACATTTGGATGGTGCGTGCAAAAGCCCATGAAAAATTTTACAAACAGCGGGAATAATGGACTGGAAACTTCAGCAGACTTCTTTCTTTTGAAAGAGAAAGCCTCAGCAGGCTTCTTAGTTCCATTCTGGTCACAAATTCCATGAAGATGACCTTTTTACAGTATTTCAAAGTTTTGGCCCATAAACCAAATGCATTACCAAAATTATTTCAGAATAAGTCAGAAGGACTAAAAGTGCTTCCAGTACGGATTTTTGTTTGGTTGGTTTTGGTTTTGGTTTTTCAATAGCCTAATGCTCAGGGCTATTTGGATTCAGTACCTTTACACCTCCGTGATGAGCTCAGGCATATCAGCACTTAATGCCTTTGAAGATGATCTTGGCTTGTTTATCTCAGCAAAATAAATGCAGAATAATTGGATGCATATGAATAAAACCTCTTAAAAGCAGGAGAAAATGTCAGTGCAAAAAAAAAAACAAACCCCAAAGAAAATAACCTAATCATAGAGGATTCATTAAATGTGGAAATCGGCTTTTTACATGCCAGAAAACAGAAGGTTTGGAATAGCCAAGAGTGGAAGAAGTAAAAAGGAAAGTACCAGGAACACACATGCTTCTAACACAGAGCTTGTTTTGATAAACAGGAGAGGTTATGAGCATTAGAGCTGAAAGCAAACTGGCCTCAAAGGTGAGGAACAGACCTTCCTGAATTCCTGTAGGAAACAGTACCCTGAGAAGGGAAGAAATGCCAGTTTGATATAACATCCTGTGCTTTCTCTTCTGTGTCAATGATAGGTCCAAAATGGGTCCCCAAATCAAATAACAATCCGCCCTGAGTGCCAAAGTAGAGTCAGGGAGGGTTTGTTACTCAGATGTGATTGCTTTTCGTCCTTAAAAGGAAGATTGCACCTTTTGTGTAAGGTGTAAGAAAGGGACAAATAAGACCCTCCAGGAAACATGGCTATGGGCTGAAGATCAGAAATCCTTCTTTGTCTTGCTAAAAGAATTCTGCGTGATTGGGTTTGGGAAAAGTTCTCTGCTATATATGGATTTATCACCTGTACATTCCTTTAAAAGTATCATTTTTATTTTCTGGAAGTTTAATACACTTGCCTTAAATACACTGAGTGAAAAATAACACACTCATCTGCTGTCTATTGTCTGATGAGATAATTTTACAGCTCATATCTTTAAAATTCAGCATCCATTTGAAGCAATATTTCAGGGCTGTCCAATAAAATGAAAAGGCTCGGTTGGATTTCTGCAGCTTTGTGCTCTCAGCAGCACCAAAAAAGCTTGTTTCTACCAATGTAGTGTCATGAATTTCTATTAAAAAATGATGCATCTGTCTTCCTTATCTACTCTAGCCTAATTCTCAATGCAAGCTTGAATACTTTATATAGATTTACTTTTTAAATTGCCTCCACCCTCAGATAATTATTTTTTTTAGCCTTCTTCCCGTAAAATGCTTGTTCTGTTTGCTAAAACAGTGGGCATAAATCCATGCCTTACCTCCTCCATAATCTATGTCTTTATGATGCATTATGTTACCCACTTGATGAAAAATAGATAGCGGCTTCCAAGAGGAAAAGAACACTTTCACTCCTTTTCCATCTTTTGCGGTGAAAAATCTGGCAGGCAGGAGGTACATGAAAAAATTTAGATTCTCATCCTTCTGAATCGACTTGTTCTGGTCTTGAAACTTTGCACAGCTTTATTTTTTTTTTGCTTTCACAACGATGGTCACTCAGACCTGTCCCGTGGTGAGGTGACTGCGTCAAGTCACTGTAGAACTAGGCGAGTGAGCATAACAATACCCAAAGAACTGTGAACATGGTCTTTCCCCGAAAGACCTTGTCTTTCAAAGTCAGATAAAACAAATAAAATATTAGCAAAGTAGTTTGAGAAGGGTAATTCTCATCTTATTCCTAGATAAACCAGGTCTAAGACACAACATTTTCAGAGCCGTTTGAGAGAGGAGATGTTGCAGAAGTTTGAAGTATGCTCTCCCTAGAGGAAAACAAAATCAAAACCTATGGAGCAGTAAAGGAGTGAAACTTTGAAAGCTTGGCATTAACAGGTGACAGTAGGGCTGCAAAGCCATGTAGGTTGTTGTGTGGGAGCACCCAGTCAAACCGGTTTCAGAGCACACTCGGTGGGATGCAGGGAGTTGACATTCGACTCAGCTTCATCGCCGCCTTGCCTTGTCAATGCAGAGACAACCTGGGGGGTGCCCAAGGGTTGTCTCAAGCCCGGGGCTGTCTCAAGAAGAAATGAAACCAAGTAGAGCCTTAACAAACAAAATGCCCTGAGTCCCATCCCACCACTATCCCCCTGACTGTGAGTGCTAGACATCACAAAATTAGCAACAGAAACTTAGGAACCACCGCACCACCGGAGGTACATATTCCAAACAGGGTAATCCACTCAGATATAATCCTGCCCCACAATGAGTCAGGAAATATAAACTATAAGGTTTGGGGAGAAAAATGGGGAATCCTCCAATGATACAGCTGGCCTGCAGGAGATTTGTCCCCCTCCTTGTCCAGGATGCTGTACAGGGTAACTTCCCGGGGACTGAGTGACCTTTCCTGAGAGAGAGGATAAGTGATTAATAAACATACGTATGGTATATGGCATGCTCCTGAGGCTGTGATTGTTGCACTCTTTTGGTTTGTGGTGTTAGTTTTCGGGATCACTTGTAGGTTGTAATAGTGTATTTCATGACTTGTTGTGAAATTACAATAGTGCATTCACTGTTGTACCCATAGAACCTGCAATAGTGGCGTATTCAACCTGTGAGTGAGGGCCACATTTTTAATTTGAACCTCTCGGTGAAGTCCTTTTCCCTTTTCGCCACAGAGGTCAGTCACTGACAGAAAAGATAGCCCATTTTTCCATTTAGGGATGCACAAATGTCACACATATGTCATATGGCATTCAACACTGAAACATTGAAGAATTCCTGTGTGACCCTGGAAACAGCTGCTGTATCAGCAACGCAGGCAAAAACTGCCCACTTGGTTTTGAATATGAATGTGCTAAAGCTAAAAAGCCCTTGAGGATGGGACACTTCTTCATCTGCTAAAACTCCTCTGCTGAGAGCTGTGTGGTTTTGTTGTGGCTAAATATTTCTCTTGTTACTAAGTTCAAATGTATCCTGTGGTAGATCGAGAATGTCTTTTTTTGTCTTATTCATTTTATTCTTTTAGGATTATAAATGTAAACCAAAGCAAACTCTTGACAATGTACAAAGGAAAAACATAATTGGAAAAAGACTGTTTTAAAAGTTTTGTTCAAGTCTTCACTTTTCTAAGTAGTGCGAGTTTGAACACATCCAGAAATGAGTCTGGCCAAACAATCATGATTTTAACTCAGACCTGATCACAGGATAAGCCTCCATCTCTAGATAGTAATTTCAAACCTTAATTTCTTAAGGCCTTCAGGCAACTTAATTCCCCTAAACTTTTATTGTAGGGAGCTTTAAAATCTCATTTGTAAGGGCTCTATTTTGCCGTATCTTTTGCATATTACAATTCAAGGGTGTATGGCTACTCATCTTCTCAAACCATATTCTGCAGATGCACATAACATAAATGCAAAGAGAACGGGAAATCTTGTGCTAGCATAAACACACTATTTTAAGAAGCCATGCATCTGAAGTGTTTTAATCCAAAACATGGATTACATCACTCCTTGTTTCTAATAAATCATTCACTAAACCATCCTAAGTCACATACTGAGTCAGAAATGTCTCCTACTATAATGAGATGCCTGATCAAATGGTATCTGCAAACTCATTCAGTTCAATCAAGCTCCTACCATGATGGATGCATTGTCTCGTAAATGAGACACTTCACAAACATACCTGGACATAATTAAAGATGCCCATGCCAGGATTTCCATTACATCACAACATAATCATCATTACATCACAAATTATCATCTGAAATAAAGTCATGTGAATTAAATGCAACACTGCATAAATGGATTGTGTACTGAACCAAGAACGCTGCATTTCCTGACATTCTTTAGCACTGATGGTGATCTTCGGGATTTCCAATATTAATGACACGTTTCAAAGAATAAAGTGTTTAGGAAATTAGTTTTATATTTACATAGATAAAGCAGCATTACATAAAAAGACATACTTGTACACAGTCAATGTATCACAGAATCATAGAATGGTGAGAGTCGGAAGGATCCTTAAAGATCATCGAGTTCCAACCACCCTGCCATGGGCAGGGACACCTCTCCCTAGAGCAGGTTGCTCCAAGCCCCATCCAGCCTGGCCTTCAACACTTCCAGGGATGGGGCATCCACAGCTTCTCTGGGCAGCCTGTTCCAGTGCCTCACCACCCTCACAGCAAAGAATTTCTTCCTAATATCTCATCTAAATCTCCCCTCTTCCAATTTAAACCCATTACCCCTTGTCTTATCACTCCACTTCCTGACAAAGAGTCCCTCCTCCAGGAGAGCTGGGCTCCCTCCAGATCCTGGAAGGCTTCTCCAAGGTCTCCCCGGAGCCTTCTCTTCTCCAGGCTGAACAGCCCCAGCTCTCTCAGCCTGTCCTCACAGCAGAGCTGCTCCATCCCTCTGATCATCTTGGTGGCCCTGCGCTGGACCTGTTCCAACAGTTCCATGTCCTTTCCATGTTGAGGACTCCAGAGCTGGACACAAGACTCCAGGTGGGGTCTCACAAGAGCAGAGCAGAGGGGGAGAATCCCCTCCCGTGACCTGCTGGTGATGCTTCTTTTGATGTAGCCCAGGATGGGGTTGGTTTTCCTGGTAATGTAGACAATCAAATCATTGTTTCCTGTAATGGCAGACAATCAAAATGCATGACTGTCAATGTCATTTATAGATAGTTGTTGCTCTAAATAAAAGATGGCCATGATGAGATAAGTTCTTTATCCTTCATAACTATTTCTAAATATTCTGTGAAAACTTGTGCTATTCTTTAAAGCTTTGAAACTGTATTTTTTACCCTGCAATATAAAAGGGCATGAACTTAAATGAAATTGAGCAGTAAATTGGCATCAACTGTATATGGGCACAATTCTTTTATACTTTATTCTAATATTTTCACTAACAGTGTATTTACATAACCTGAAAGCATCTTATTGAGGGGTATGATTTACTTCCTCCACTCTCTTTTCTATGTAATACTAATGCGTGTTCTTATGTGCTTGCTGATAAGAGACATGGAATACTGTAATAAGAAGGGAATGCCGTATCAGTCAGAATGAGAAAGCACTAAAAAGAAAAACTTAAACCAAAATTAAATTGCTTATAGCAAGTAAAATATGAAATATAAATACTTCATTAAGGGAAAAAGGGCAATCCAAGCATAAAAGATTAAAACATTCATATGATATGAAAGGCAGTAGAGGTATTTGTGACTTTTGCTTTAGAAGCCTTGGAAATGTTATCAAAGCTCTGAAACTCCAAACTATAGTGACATTCCTGCTTGTGGCAATATGTCAAAAAAAAATTGATTAATAGTGCGTCTAATAATTAAGAGTATTTACTTATTTGGCAACAATGTTTTAATAAAGACAAGAATGATCAGAGTAGGAAGCCCATTAAACTGTGCATGTCAGCCAAGTGCACAAAGTACAAGATTAATTTAAAATAAACTGGTGATAAACTAGACTTGTGGATAGGAAATTTATAATTTTCCAGCAGTTTCTTTTCCTAGGCTGATAAGCAGCATTGTTTTTTTTTGTTTTGTTTTTTTGTTTTTTTATTGCAGGCCCTTTTCACTATAATAAACTTGCTGAAAGGATAAAGATATGATAAAGATTCTATGATAAAGATATCTAAGCAAAAAGACATCAAGCAGTTGCCTAGTTAGAATGATGTTGTTAGAGTGTGAGGAATGCAAAAGAAGCCAGCTGCGGCAGGGTGCCAGAAAGTGGAGGCACGAATGCACTTGTCTGGAGCCAAGTGTAGCTAATCTAACATCCTGAAAACATTGTGTAGCTTAACACCCTGGGCAGACCTCATGAAGCATTATGCAAAGCCCTTTGCAGGGTTTTAGGAGGTTTGGGCTGGTTTTTTTAGTTGGTAAGCTCATGCACCCCTTGCACTTGGAGTCATTTCAAACTGCCAGGTTTTTTTTTTTTTTACTCATTGTATTTATTTTTTCCCCCCATTAATTTAAAACTCTCAGGGAAACAGTGCTGAGATTTATAGAAGCATTGAATGAGTGCATATGTGTGTATATTTTATTTTCAGCTTTTAAATACATATCTATCCACGTACTTCTTTTTTTTCTTGCTCATAAAAGGCCAGAGTTTTATCATATTGTTTTCTAATAGTAAAAGATAACGAAGAACATCTATTGAAAAGCAGAGGAAAATAGTCCAAAAAGTTTAGACACAAAGAGAATAGGTGGCATCAGTGGGAAAGAAAACTTTTAGTCTACTGCTGACATAGCTTATGTTATTCTTCCTTATTATTGTTTTTAGCTTTCCAGAGAAAAACAAATGAGCACAAGAAACAATTTTGATCTGATTTATAATTGGGCTAAGACCCAGGTGTTCAGACAGAAATCAAATCCCATCACCAGCTTTGTTTAAGAGAAGCAACGAATGAAGACCAGAGACTTCCAGCAATTCTAGACCGTTGTGGATCTTATTCTAGAGCTGGAGATTTTGCTTCCATTTTCGTGTAATTTGTACTTCCTCCTAACACCGATTCTTCAAAGACATTCTTGTTCTGGAGTAGCTTGAGTCTGACTTCCTAGTGGAAGGTACTTTCTAAATTTTATTCTGTAAGTTCTGAGGATTGGCTCCTAAGTCCTAATGTGCTTTACATTGTTAAAACCACAGATCTCAACACTACCTCAACATTTGCAGACTGACAATAATTTTAGGGTGCAAAGAGGCTCTACAAGACTTGAATGCTAATGTTGCCGATGAGGTAAAATTAACAGACTACATGCAATTCTTTAGAAAAGGAATATAATGAGATTTTGGGACATCTTTGAATGGGAGGTGAAAAATACTATTTCTTCAAACTACAGAATCAAAACCATTACATTTGGTGTAGCAATGCCATGAGAAAACAATGAAGCATATCAATGTATGTGGTGTTGGATGTAGACTTAGCAGAAACTAATCTCTGCTCTATAAAGTTTAAATGGTAGGCTGGCCAGGTAGGAAGGAAAATGAAGTACTCTTACCTCAAATTCAGAGATACTGGACTAGGGATCAAAGTAATTTGGAACCAGTTCTGCAAAGCTGAAATCCTGTGGTCCTTGACTTTAAGTGTGAACTCACCTCTGTGGAGGCAATAAGCGTGGCTTGCAAATGGAATTCTGGCCGTCTTGAAATCACTGCAGGAATTGTCAGCAACAAAGGCATGATAATAAACTGTTAGTATAAATGTGAGCATATGTCTCAGCAGGATCAAGGCCTAAGTTATTTACCAAAGGTCACAAAGCAGGATGTACCACCGAGCTTGAGATTTCATGATTAAATTTTGAGGTTCTGTTTAGCATCTGCCAAGACAGGCCAAGATTTGGCCTGTTCCTGTGTTAAAAGTGTAACACAGAGCTTAAAACAACACATGTAACCGCTCATCCACACAATCATGCAAGAATTTTTTTATTAAAAAACATTGCCTAATTTGAACTTCTTTGTGCTTTACATTAAAACCAAGGAATACATCATAAATTATACATTAATGAATTCTGTTGCTTCAAAGCATGAAATAGTCTTCTGAAGATAAATGTTTTTACAGAAAAAGCATTTTTTTTTCAATGCAGCTATGAGGTTCTGGGGCTGGAAGATTAGAAATATGTTATTTAAATATTGACACATTTCCATTTTTCAAAACTCTTCGCAGTTGTTCATAAATAGCTATTAACAAATGAAAAACTATTTCCATAGTTGGAAAGGCAAAGTTTAAAGAGAAAACCAATACATTATAAGAAGAATAACACATGAATACAGGAATATTTATTGTGCTTTTCTCCTGTGGTTTAGCCTCAGACAGCAACAAAGAACCAGGTAGCACCCACTCTCTTGGCACCCAGATAACCTTGCTGGAATAAATGCTCACACACTCTTGCACACCCTTTGTCAGGAAGTCTAGTGACAGGACGAGGGGTAATGGTGTTAAATTGGAAGAGGGGAGATTTAGATTAGATGGTAGGAAGAAGTTCTTTGCTGTGAGGGTGGTGAGGCACTGGAACAGGTTGCCCAGGGAAGTTGTGGCTACCCCATCCCTGGAAGTGTTGAAGGCCAGGATGGATGGGACTCTGAGCAACCTGCTCTGGTGGGAAGTGTCCCTGCCCATGGCAGGGGGGTTGGAACTCAATGATCTTTAAGGTCCCTTCCAACTCTAACCATTCTATGATTCATCAGTTAGTGTGACTGACCAAGTTTGGTTCTGGTATCATTCATCAGTCAGGTTTGGGTCCCTGCATATTGTTTTTAAGGCTTCCTCCTTTTCTTGTGGTCGTCTTTTTTGCATTGAAAAAAGTCCTTGACCAGGTACCATTAAGGGAACACTCTCCTTCCATAAAACCTTAAACAAATAACTGATTTCACTTAGACTTGCAATTTCTATAAGTCTTTAAAAAATAGAGGGAATATTTCTCAAAGTACTTCTTGCATAGCGTTTCATATTGGTTTGCTATTGTAATTTTTTAATTGCCAGTGAAAGAATGGAATTCAGTCATCTTCCAGGGACCGCTAAGTAAAGAACAGGCTGAGTGCTTAAAATTAAGTCAGAGAGTTTGGAATGGGATATGCTATTAAGTTTTTTGAGATCAAGCTATGCTTATCCTCTGATTGGGACCTCTGGAAAGTTGGTTATAAATTACTTTTTGTATTGTTTCCAATCTAACAATTCCTATTTACTACTATTTTCCCCTTATATATAGCTATGAAAGATGTCAGTAGGTACCTTAATTTCAAGAAATGAATGAGGTACTCCTAATGGTGCAATAAGTATTTAAATGGTGAAGTTTTTTAATTAAAAAAAAATATACACTAGCAAATATTGTCTTTATGCTCAGCATATTACCTAATTAAAGCAAATTACTGAAACATTTCTGCTTTTTTGACTTCTTTTCATCATTAGTATGCCATTATTAAGGCCAATGTTATTTAGGTATATCTTTCTGTTGATGATTTGCATTTAGTATCTGTTTTTATTGCTAAGTTTGACTAGAGAGATTAGTAGAATGAGAAGTTATCTGGCAAATAAATGACAGAACAAATGATTTTTAAACTTCAATATTATAAATAAGGATGTAATTATTTTTTCGCTCTAGCATTGATTTTCTTCATTAGAACTTATTCTATCATAGTTATTTTTCTAGATGAGAATGTGAGAATTTCCACATGAATCAACCATAGGGTATTTAATCCTATTACATCTTCAGAAGTGATCAGAAACAAGTAATTAGAGCAAAGGACTAAGGAACAACCTATAGGCAGTGAAATTAGATGTGTAGGGACATCCTGAGACAGGATTTGCTGCTAAAACATGAAATTTAGAAGATATTACCCTCAAAAAATCTGACCACTGCAAAGTGCAAGAATTTTCTAGTATGAATTAATGTATATTTGTAACCCAAAATAAGTATGATTTTTGTAATATTTTTTTTTTTAATAATTGAAATTTTGCTACTTGTTTTTGACATAAATTATATTCTCAGAATTCTTAGTAGGCTCATATTTCTGCAGCTTCCAACCTTGCCTATTCAATCTGCCGTGAAATTATGAGGGGGGAATAGTTTGAATTACACAGGGAATGTTTTGCTTACTTTTCAGGACATGCTGCTGAGCATTTTGAAGTGTAATGAGAATATTTAATTAATAAAACACCAAAAAGAGATATGATATAGCCACAGTCATCTCAGAGTACTGATTTCTTAGTCCAAGATTGAAGGCTGAATACAAAAGGACTTGTGCAACTCTTCAGTCAGTTACTTAATAACATATTGCATTAGATATGCAAAGCACAAGTATTCTATTCCAGGAAGAGATTACATTCTGCTGAGCATGCTAGTGCTAAATTAAGAAGTCAAGTTAAATTATTTTAATGATTAACTATATAACATTTTTGTCATGAAACAAAACTAACAATAAACACAATTTTAACTTCCAAACAAAATAAAGCAAAGCTATTATTTCTTGTAACTGGAAACTGTTTTAAAAAAGACTGGTGAAATCAATAGGGGTTTTACCACATATTCTTAAGAGCTTTGGATCAAACCCCAAGCCTTAAAAAGGAACATGAGTAAAACCAGTACTTGGTCAGAGAAAGAGAGTCGATAGACATACACTCATCAGTAAAAGTATGGTAGGCTTTTATGTTAAGAGACAGCAACAAATAACTTTCCCTTGGAGGGTAGTGCTGTAAGTGCCTATGTTGTAGGTGTAGTGATTTGAATTGAT
Organism: Thinocorus orbignyianus; assembly: GCA_013400375.1. NCBI lineage: Eukaryota > Metazoa > Chordata > Aves > Ciconiiformes > Thinocoridae > Thinocorus > Thinocorus orbignyianus. The sequence continues at coordinate 15,433 of VXBW01004804.1, forward strand.
CCCTCTCAGGAGGATGATCTGTTAAAATTCACTGTTAATTTTTCAGAACTTATACCATCAAGAAATCAATGAGCTAATTTATACTAGTGTCTCTTGTTTATCAGTATCTCTAATAAAAAATATTTCACTGTTTCTTTCAATGACTTGGTGTTATGGAATGTTCATATACATGCATCTATATAAACTAAGAAATTCAGGCAATTAAAAAGTTAGACTTGTAAGAATTCATAATTATAATGCTAAGTGAAACTTGATTTAATAGGTGCAGAGTAGTTTCCAAAGTGTCATATAAATTAAATCTTTTTGATTGAGTGGTGCACTTAATTTTCCAGCAATAAAAATATCTTTTTATTTCAGCAATAAAATTTGACAGAATAATTACACTGAAGATTTTATGGTGTCCTGAAGCACTTTCATGGGGTATTCTACTGAAAACACAATATGGAAAAGGTCATAGCAAGAACTGTCTTTTGTTTTATAATTTACATGATAAAAAAAGCTCACAGGAAGACATAGCAACAGCTCAAACTCCCAAGTGAGCAGCGAACAGTAAGTCCGCTTTAAGTTTTTCTAAGTCCAGAATTAATTTTGATTTTGTTCAGTGTAGGATTTCAGCTGGATATCGGGCATCATTGAAACCAATAGCAAAGCTCTTCACAAGCTTCTGTAAAGCTGTCATTTCAAGCTTCCTAACTGATTCCAGTCTTCCTCATTTAAGATATTTTAGTGCATTAGGTTTCATTTCTCCATGACTAAACTTGTTTACATTTCATAGCTACTGAATTCTTACATAGAAACTACAGTGTAAAAGGAGCTCTAATCCTCCCTAACATCTTATCAATGAAGTCCATGTTAGTAACAAACCTATGAGTTAAGAAAGTTGGCATAATTTAAATTTCTTAGATACTTTATGGTTTTTTGGTCACTTTACCATAATTGCATGAAGAAATTCAGAAGACAGACTTTGTACAATGCAGATTATGTGAATGTACTTTGGTGTTAGTGTTGTGTTGTTTTATGCTTCAGTTAAATAGCAATTTCTTCTAAACAGCAGAGAGATTCCACCAATATTTGCAGCTCACAGTAGGTCTTGCATGCAGATGAGAGATTATTCTATGAATATTTTTCTGAAGATTAGATTTATGATTAGAGATGTCCTGGGACTGTCTTTTACTGCATTTGTAGGAGTTAAGTTTGAACCTGTCTCATGTTACTGTGCTTCCATTGCCCCTTCTATCAAATCATCTTCCCATCTTGCATGTTCATTTTCAGTAGGATTACTACAGCTGTCATGATGGCCATCTGTTTTTAAAGTTTACGTTTGTAGCCATGTAGAACCTTTTACTTCATCAGACGTCATGCAATGGATGGAGTTGAGCCTTGCCAGTGTACACCTGGAAATCTTTCAGCTGCACCCCAGGGTTCTCCAGAAGCAGTTTGCTAATAATTTAGTATAATAACAAAGGGAGAAAAGTGGAATCTATCTGATCAATGGGATTTAGTATCCTAAAAAAAATGTAGGAGTCAACCAGAAGGCTGTTTATTAAAAATTTGTGGTTTACAAACACTTATTTTCAAACTGAAACAGTTTCACCGAGGCACCTATCTTATTTTAGTACTTTCAAGGCATCAGAGAAGTTTTGATTAGTCATAAATTGAAGGATAAAGAGTACTTGGTATGTCTAAAAGCAAAATAGAAATAAAGTGGTTTTGTTCTTCCTGTTGCCATAAATGCAATCTGTTGTAGCTGTTGTTTTTCACAAATTTCTCATTAATTTCCAAACCTTTGCTTCTTTCATGTTTTAAAATGTGACGTTCCTGACATGAATAGCTTTAAAAGTTATCTAGAATTTGTGGATGCTACGAATCTCTGATGTTCAAGTGCTCTATAGCAAGCTCAATATACTTGCTCTGAATAAAGCATACAAGGAATGAGCGCAAGCTTGCCTTGCTAGTGTTGGCCCCAATCTGGGTTCTTTACCTGATGTGTAAGTCATAACAACCAGAGCAGAGGTATTTCCAAGCTTATTCTATTAATGCACAGAAATAGGGAGCTCATCCCAAAATGGGACCACATCTTAGTTTCAAAAATTTCCCATTTTATACTCCAGTTATTACATATTCTATTAATATATATTAATTGTTATTGTCTTTAATGATTGGTTGAAATTTCTTTCCTTCCTATGTAAATTAGTGGGCAGACTCTGTTTTCTTCTTCCATTGTTCTCCTTTGAGTAGATGGTATCATTTGGGTAGGTGGTCAATGAGTCAGTTGTTGCAGCCTCCTCCAGTTGGAATTACCTTTTACCGACTTCCCCTCTGATCTTGGTGGTTCCAGGTGACTTTCCCCGTTTGCTGAGCAGGCCCACAGTTCATCACTGTCTTGACAGAAATACCCTCCTTAGCAACCAAGCTGCATCATCTAGTAATTATTTCAATCACACCAGGTCATGCTGATGTACTTCAGAAGGTAGAATCTCTCTCTAAGCAAGAGCAAAGAGCTGTAAAAAGGTTCCAAGGCCTTGTGAAACAGGGCACTGTTTGGGACAGCCTTGTGACCAGGAGAGGGCAAACAGAGCAGGCTGCCTGGTTGGGCTTTAGTTGGAAGCTGGGCACGGGGCAGCTATACTGTCTTATCTCAGATAACAGTTGTCTCTGTACTACTAAAGTGCCAAGCACTGAGAATAAATTTATACAGTTGCCACAGTGTAACTCGTAATGCTTCAATGAGGTACTGATATATGCTGAGTAAAATTCAATTTTTGTACCCTGCAAGCTTATTTGCATCTTTTACTACTTACTTGCATCATTACTTACGCAGTGCATCTTTTTTGTTTCCTGCATGCTAACTAAATGCATCTTCTCAGTGCTGATTGAAAGGCTGCTATTTTGTCTTTTTTTTTCCTAAGGAAACACTAGTGTATAGCAGCTGTAAACATCTATCTGTGTCATAAGGGCAGTCAGCTACGGTTGACAGAAGAGATTTTAAGTTGAGATATACCTTGTTGATTTTTTTCTTTGATGTAGCGTCCCCGAAAAAAGTTTTAATATCCAAATATTTTAAAAAAGTGATAAACTCAGGTCTTTCCAAGGCAGCATAGGCTATAATTCACTGCCGAGGAGATAGGTGTTTTATTTTGTTTTTGAGCTGCAATCTGTTGTGGTTCCTATCAGTAGTTACAAAAAAAAAAAATTGCAAAAATGCAATTCTACTACCAGGCTTTGGAGATGTATTTTTCCTGAGCATTTTTTTTTTTTTTATCTAAGCAAAGCAGCATATATTTAGATGGAATCATTGCCAAAGAGCCCAGGTTCAGTAGAAAATTTGGATAAAAGCTAGAAACATTCATCTCCTAAAGGAAAGGTAACATGAAACAAACTGAAGTGAGTGAACTTGTAGCAACTAAGATTTGTAAACTCTTGCTTCTTCGTAAAAATCAATGCAATGTGACTTTTTCTGAATCAAAGAAATTCATGAGTGTGCATACAGACTTGCAAATTACAGGTGGTGCATCTAGCTACTAAGCAACTAGTTAATTTCCCTATATCTTTGGAAAACTAATAAAAGGCCCTAGCTGCCTCTTACGAGTGGAGTTGTACCAAATCAGTTCCAATTTGTAGTTCTCTCAAAATATCAGGATAAGTCAAGCCACCTTGTTTGGTGAAAATTAGGTATTTCAGTACCATTCTAAGATTCTCAGTTAAGTCTGAGAAAAGTATGGTGAACTTTGCAATTCTTATCCTGAATCCAACGAGGGTCTTAGTCTGTTTTTGATACAGCACCTTCAGCAGAGACCAGCAGGGTTGGATCTCTCACTGCTAATGCTACTTTTTAAAACTACAGAGAGAAAATGTGGTGATTGCCTTTTACATAGTATTCAAGTGTGCAGAACACCTGTAGCACAGGGCCCAGAAGTTCAAATCCCTTTGAATCTCTCCAAAAGATTCAAACTTGCATCTCCTAATCCAGCATTCAAAGTCAGGGGGGGCAGTATTTGCAATCCCTCACTTCAGATCTCCAAGTAAGAGATCTGGAATTCTGTAACAGAGTGTGGGGGAAGACCTGGTCTCGAATCCTCTATGGGAATGGAGAAAAATTGACATTCATTCCTCTAGACCCAGATAAAAATCTAAATACCCAAATCTAAAACAGTAAAGAAAGTAACCATTGCTTCCTGCATTGATTCTTCCGGTCATATTCTGAAGGGGAAGAGGAAATCCTTCTTCATTCTGCATTAAAAAAAAACAGGCAAAGATGTGGTTGTTTTGTTAGGCGTGAATAGAAGGTTGCAGGGTGCAGATCATCAGAGGACAAAGGCTGAGGCATGGGAGTTGACTCTTCCACCTTTTCAGAGTTCCGTGTTGATTGGTTCTCCATAACTACCTCCTTTCCTTAAGAAGAAAGATCTTAAATTTAGGGAATTTTTGGATAATCTTTCTGAAATACCAAATTTTCTTCACATGTGGTAAAAGAGGCAAGATAATGCCTCTTCATAAACAATATTTTCTTCATATGGTAAAGGGAGCAAGATAATGCAGAAATGGGCCAACTCCAGCTCCTAAAAGATCGATATTGTGGCACTTAGCTTCAGTGCCTAACTTCCGTAGAGATTTAGGTCAAATGGATTATCCCCAGGATAATGTTATGGAGGTACCAAGCATTATATTGGAACTAAATTCTGATTTCAGCTGTGTAAATCATTCCAGTGATTCAAAGGGCTCTTTATAGCACAGAGCTCACCTGGACTACTTAACTCTTATTATAAATTAAAACCCCTGCTTTGCTAGGTGAGGTCAAATATGCCAGCCATTCTGGCTCCTGAAAGACTTGTAATGTTCAGAAAGGATTTATAAACTGTCCTGCTAATAGAAGCTTATTTTAGGGTGAATAAGGAAAAACTCAGACACGTTGCAGGCAGCAGCTGTCAAACTACATTACTATCAAAAGCTAACAAAACTGAACAGCACAAGACAGACCTCTACTCATCTGTGCCCTTAAAAAAATGTGACTTCATGATGTGAATTCAGTGGCTTGAAATGCTTCAGGAAGCTGTTAAAGACTAGTTAATATTCCTCAAATTCATAACTTGTACACCAGAACCATGGAGATGGCCTACTGAAGCCAAGTAACCAAGTCAGCATTGATATTTGCATATGCAATGTCCAGCATATTCACATTTTTGCCTTAAATTTAATAGATGTTTATACCTGATACACTAAGATAGAGAATCTGATTAAATATACTGGGACAGAATGACGCGTTGAATTGTAACAACAGAAGTAGTAACTTGGAGTTTAAATTTACAGTGGTCTAGTGGAAATCACCCAGTGAGGTAAGGCTTTTTGAGAAGAATTAACAGAAGCATTTGGCAAGATGATTTGTATAAAAAAACATTTTAAAAAATAATATTCCAGGAAGAATTTTAACCCAATTTGTTAAAGTCAAATATCTCTTGTAAGCTTTTAACTTTATTTATCTTACCGAGCCTCAGGAGTAACAGTACAGCGCTTTAAAGTGTCACACATACTGTAAACTAGAACGTGAAATCATACCCATCCAAGCAAGCATTTCTTACACAAAAGCCCTGCAACAACAAACTGCTGGAACTCCCAAGGAACCCAGAAACTTCATCAATTAATGCTTCAAGGGTTATACAAATTAGGTCATAGGTACAGATTTAAGGCTAGCTGCAAATAAGTTAGAAGACTAAAAACCTGTGTCTATAAATACAGCAGAATCTAAGATCCCTGAAGTCCTCCCAATTCACAAGTTGCTGCTTAGTTTCCTAACTTCCTTCTACTGAATTGCTTATTTATATTCCCCAAGCACTTTCCTTCTGCGTTAAAATTCTGTAGGTGCTTCGGTGCGTGCCACTGAACTGTCATGCATCTCAGGACATATACCTACTTTTGTATCAAGAACGACCTGGAATTCAGAAAGAGACTTCAAATGAAATGCCCTGGAGTTTCAGAGCACTCCTAAAAACACATCAACAGGAAGGTCCTCCATTACTGTCCTAGGAGCTACTTTTCCTATAATTGACTACATGTTGTGGGAGAGAAGACTCAAGTTCATTTCTTTCTGCCAGCCTAAAAATTTCAACACCAAGAAGATCCCTCAGCACTCGTGACAGGGAAGAATATGAATGATATTGGTCCAGTATTTAATTTGGACTATTCTCTATCCAGTTCCCTAGGGCACTCATAATGACAGCAGTCAGTCTCGGGTTCAGCTCTCTAAAACTTGTTACAGTAGAAGTGTTAATTCTATCTTAAAATAAATCTCAGGCAGAATATTCTGGATACTAAATCATTAGTGTGCTAATGTGTGTTATTTGGGGAGGTTCAGGTTGGTTATTAGGAAAAAAAAAACCTACACTGAAAGGGTTATTAAGCATTGGAATGGGCTGCCCAGGCAAGTGGTTGAGGCACCATCCCTGGAGGTACTTAAAAGATGAGTTGGCGAAGTGCTTAGTGATATGATTTAGTGATGATTTTTATAAGAGTTAGGTTGATGTTTGGGCTAGGTGATCTGAAAGGTCCCTTCCAACCCAGACAATTTGATGATTCTATGATCCAAAGTCAAAGCTTTGTACTGAAAAGCATAATTTTCAAAATGTGTTATTTAAAGGGCCTTAAATCTTCAATATGGGAAAGTCTGCGCCAGTCTGTCATGTCCTACTCTCAGGAAAGAATGGGGCTAAGTGACTCACATTTGTAAACGTCTTACAGTACGGACTAAGGTGAGGTAAATGAAAAATGTGGAACCCCTCCCCAAACATTTGATTCCTAAAATTATCCTTCCTGTGAACACTAGCCATTTTTAAAGATGGCTTACCTGCAAAGTAATCGGGTGACACTGTACTGCTCTGTCTGCATGTGTTTGTATTATAGTACTGATTCTAATAAAGTAGTGAGGATCAAAGTGGGGAACGAGGCAAAAAACAGCAAAAAGAAAGATCTCTAGGGTGATCTTGTTTTGTGTTAGGCCTCTGTACAGCTCTTACAACAAAAGACATAACGCTGCTAATAAATTGTGCCCTCAGTGGAGTCTTCGAGCTTTTCCATCTCAGAAAAAAGCACAGCAGAGTTTTGCATTTTCATCAGTTTGCCAGGTATAAATGTCATCTGAAATGGCTGGATACCTTGTATACAAGTCCTCATATGATCATGATTTATCCTTTTGTGCTTTCTTTGCTGCTGACGCATTTATGGGTTGTGCATAGCTCATGCTTTTCTAACAGAGGGCAGAGGCTTCCCTAAGTCTGCCCGAGATCAGTAGCGTGGCGAGTAGCTAACCATTCCCCTCTAAATCACAGGTTCTTTAATTAGCATACAATGACAAGGGCAATATAACTTTGCTAAATGAGATGTACGTGCACAAAAGGAACATGTATGAAATCCAGGAAACATCAGTAGGCATTTTCTTCTTTGTATGAAGTAGTTCATGCTATTTCCGCATGAAAACTACACTTAACTGGATTCACGTTACAGTTGTACCTACAGTGATTAATACTGTACTGGTTCTAAATATTTTCTAGTCACATAGATGACTTTTTATTTCCTAAATCTTAGCTAAAATCCAAGTAAAATGCTGTGATGCATTACTTTTATTGAAGGGTCTGTGTCGTTTTCTTCACTGTGGCACCTGCTTTCAAACCTTCACTTTTTATAGGACTTTGGGTATTAGTTGTAGCTTTTACATATATCTAGTTGTTTAATTTCAAATATAGGAAGAGAGAATTTGTGTCTTTTTTCCTCCTTAGCAGTGTATTTTTTCCCATAAATTCTGTCTCCTTTTGGATGATATGAAAATAATATTTTGTTCTTAAGGCAAATGGAAGAGGGAGAGAAAAGCGTGGCATGGAAATAGCTCAGCAAATATTCTTAATACTTGCAGAGGTGTTCAGCACTCCATACATGGCAACTTTCAAATATATGTTTTATGAATTCCATTATGCACAGCTGTAAGCAACAGACCCATAAATTATCTACCCAAGACAAAACTGGCCTGAGTACAGGATGGTTTAGTACTGCAGTCCGCACTTACTGCATCTGGCTTGTCAGAATTCGTTTATTTGCAGGGTACACCTTGCCAATGGGTATGAATTCCTTGCTTGTTCAGTTTGATTCCAAGGCTAATGTAATCTCTCCCTCAGTGCCTAACTGTCAGACATCTGATTTATTTCGATGAAAATCTTACAGCAGCTCCCTGTGGAGAGGCATTGTCATGCTGTATCATACTCTCAATCCACTTGATCTCTGCCCTGTGGATTCTAATCAAGAAAGTAAAGTCACTTTGGATACCCTACCACTTACTAGACTTTCTAATAACTTAGTTTATTTTAAAAAATCGTTACATAAGAAATTAATGTGAGGCTTGAAACAAATTTGACAGATAATTTCTATGGATAAGTCACCGGATTCTTTTGTTTGTTCTTGTTTTTAATTTGCATTATACTATGAGCTAAGAAGGGATCATCATTGTTATCAGAATACATTAAGTGGCTTTGTTCATAATTTTACTTGTGCCGTTTTTTCTTTAATCTGCAAGGACTTCTTAAGAGCTTGAAAGAGTGCAACTTTTTTTGTCTATACCAGACTATATTAAATTGCTCATGTAAAGGGCTAGTGGGTAGATATCACTGAAGAAAGCTGCAGGTGAGTGAAGATTTGCGTTCAGATCTGATTTATTGAAAGTATTCTTTGTTCTGGATGCTCGTGGGTGTTTTTTTTCTTTTTTTTTTTTCCTAAAGCCTGCAAACAGGTATGGGAACACTCTGAGAACATCTTCATTTTGGAATGAAAAATAGCTTGTCATGATCTTGGCTGAAGCTCTTGGTTATAATAAAAATATACATCCAGATCTTTTAAAATCGGTGGGGAAAAAAATATTTCCAGAAGATCTTCCCAGTGGGAAGGAATTGCTTATTATTCCCAGACTACTGTGTTCCATGATAGTGGATGGATTTACTGCTCAATATTTAGTAGATAACATGTATTTCATAGAATGAACTGCAAAAATAAAAGCATTCTGGGAAGGTTCCAGATTACTGGAAAAGTACTGTAAATTATATCGTTACTATTCAGACCAAACTTTAAAAAAGCACAATAATGAGTGCTTTGAATTAGACATAGACAAGCAAATATTTCATTTGAAATATGTTTCCATTTAAGATTTGAAATGCAGCAGTCTTCCAAAAAATGTATTTTCTTGAAATAATTTTAAACAGGCAAGTGTTTTCAAAAATAATACTCCCATAAATACTATTAATGGATACTGCCCTAAAAAAATCAAGAGCAAAATATTTTTCTTTACAAAAGCGTGGACTCACTCTGGTGTGATTGTACTGGCCATTAGTCATGCTAGTAATAAAGCACAATTTCTGCCTAAGACATTTTACTTCAAAGCGGGCAAGGTAAAAGATGGAACTAGGAAAGACTGTGATTTGCAAATGAGGAACTTGGGATAAAGGTATACACATGACTTGTGCAAGACTGCACACATTCTACAAAGGTGCTCTAAGATGCTTCGGCAGCATCACAGCTGACAGACTCGGTATCTTGAGTCTCTGAGTTCACTGCTAGTCCAGTTGGCTAGGTGGAATATGACAAGCATGTTGAGTATTACATTCTTATACACTTCAATACTTCAATAGCTTTGTTTTCTTACTTTTTATTTTATGTTCATTTTCATGGTACAAAGATTTAATTTATGCCCTTCATAGGAAAATACGTTCTTGGTGCTCAGACTTTCATCTCTAAATTCACTTTATGGTTCATTCATAATTAAATCTATTCAACCCCCTGATCTCAAGAAAGCTAAGACAGCTCCACATCATAAATCTGTAACTGCAAAGCAGTCCAAAGATACCCGACCTTGTTTAGAACTAGGTGATTCAAGTTCTGGCATCAGTACTGAGTATACCTAAAAAGACTGGAGAAAAAGTAGAAAGAAAATGTGCCCTGCACACAGCCACCAAAGACATCTCTTACCTTTGCTGCTGCGACTATGATTAGACATATTTTTTCCTCAACAGCTTATTTGATAGATCAGGCTGCATGATTCACATCTGCCAATTGCCACAAGACAGTTCCTTCCACTCAAACACTGAAACTTAAGAACACGAAGCAAAACCATCGTGGACTATCATTTCTTGGGACTTCTTCCCTTCTTTCTTCTGTTACTTTGCCTTTTCATCAGACCTATGTAAGAGGCAGCCTGTGAATTCCCTGACAAGGGGGGAGAAGGCCCTCCAAACCTTCAATGGAATGCCTCAAGCACTCGCAAGGAAATAAAAAGTGCAGGCCTGACATTCAAGGAATTGATAAGACTCAAAGATGCCTAAAAAGCAGTGGGAGGACTGTTTTGTGTAGACAAGATAGTTCTGTTGCCTGGATAGGGTCACTGGGCTGGGCTTCAACAACTGTGTAGAAGGAATCACCCCATGTCCTGGAGTTCAATGGAGGCAGTGGCCTTGTAGCATCTCTTAAAACCTGATGTAGTTGCCAGGATCCAGTACAGCTGTGAATATTCCAGGGATGATGGATGTAGAATCTTTATGGGATGAATGGAATGATCTTCTTTCAAACATGCCCAGAGTGTTAATTTTTTTAAGTATACTTCTAGAACATCATGGGGGCACCTGGATAGAATCTGCCTCGGGAAATTCTTGGGATAATTAGGGTAACTAGATTGAAAATATTTACAGAAAATAAAAACACCAAGAGTTATAAAGTGGCTTTACTGCAGAGTATCGCGGGGAGGATTTATGATTTTTGAGTTGAAAATAGATGCTTACAAGAGCATGTGCAGGGTCTACCATGAGAAGTGGGTCACTTCAGATTGTTAAATTAACAAGTGATATCTTTTTCGCAAGATCAGACTGCATGTAGTGTTTGCATAGACTGTTGCAAGTGTCAGTGTAATATAAAAAATTAGGCTCCAGTTCTTTCAAAGCAAGTACAGTCTAAAGTTACATTCCAAAATATTTAAAGGATTTGAGCCACAGACTGTCATGAATAATAGCGACACTGAAATACAATTTGATGGCAATGTCTTTTTTCTCTCCTATTGACAAACAATGCTGTTAGCAGACAAATTTGTATATAATCACACCCATGGGGCAAATGGGATGGCATACTGTCTTGGTCAGGTTTGGGTCACCTGTCCTGTCTGCTCCTCCCTGCAAGTGAGACCCCTCTGCGCTTTTCCATTTCTAACCCTCTACCAGGGCAAATAACAAAATTGGCTGACCCTGGTTGTTATAGCAGTAAGTATAAGCAAGAGCCTCTCTGCATATCGTTCCTTGGCATGAAATACAAACATTATAGCTCTGAGCATGAACAGTTTTCTTCACCATATGCTGTTATTTTCAGAGAGCTGGAAGAAGCTAAGATGTAAAATTGTTGAACAGAAAGTTGGTTCTCTTTTGCTTCAAATTGGGAGAAGCAGACAGGATAGGTGATCCAAAATTGACCAATGGGGTATTCCATCCCATCTGCATCATGCTCAGTATAAAAGCTGAGGGATCAAAGAGGTCACTCATCTTCAGTGACCAGCATCCAAGGAGGACTCTATCTGTCTGCCTTTGATCCTAATCTGTGTGTTCCTGACTCCAGATTTGCAATCCAGCTCCCACCCATTGCTGAGTCCAGTTTGGGACTTCCCCAGTGCCTGTTGGTGATGTGATAATCATCCTGGGAGCCTGATATGCATTTCATTACTTTCTTATTAATATTATTATCTTTTTTTTATTTTTTTTTAATTATTATTAATACTTCATTACAGTAGTTTAGTTTCCCTTCAACTCACAAATCTCTGTCTCTCTTTTTTTCTCCTCTCTGAAGGGGAGAGGGGACAAAGAGAGCATCTGTCATTCACTCAGTGGCCAGTTCAACCCAAACCACAACATCCCTCCTGGCCTGTTTCAGTGCTTCGTGAAGAAGACTAGCTCATAATGGCTCCAGCCTTAGCTTCACCCTGGACCTTTTCACACATTGTACATAATTTGTTCTTGTAGATGATGCCTAAGAATTAACATATAAAAATGCTAGGCTTAGTATGAGAAAATTCTTAGACTTTCTCTTTACACATGCTATTTATATCATTTACAAAGCCATTCCCACCAATATAATTTTGCCTTCCTTTCAGGCAGCTAGGGGAAAAAAGGAAAACAACTGGCATGTTGAAAGACTGAATTTGTTTCTATCCTCCTACAAAGAGCTTTTTCTTTTCTCTTTGGATTTCACTAATTATTACAAAATTACATATTTACTGTGTGCCAGCCTGTTCCTGATTTCAGCTGGAGCACAGACATGAAAATGTATCTGTGATACCTTACTAGAAACAAGTATGAATGATAATTTGCTTTTCATAATTAATTTAAATCAGCATGCATCAAGAAATCGGTGTAAAACACTCAAGGCAAGCTGATACATAGGAAATAATTTGACATGCTCAATTTTCAGGTTTGCTGTAACTAGTACGATTATTCAGTTTAATTGTAGTTAACAGTTATGCAAATATATAATTTTGTAAATAATTATTGTAAGGGAAGAATTTTCTGATTTACATTAAAACGTTAATCTCTGGATGTTAATTTTCATTTCACGTGTTGCATTTCTGTTTCTTAACTGAATAGTTGTGACTGAAGATTCCCACTTGTGACATGCACTTGACTCCTTAACCAAACTGGCCTGAGCTGTAACTGGGCCAAGAAGTAATTGGAACTTTTGAGTGCCAATCTGTTCTCTGAAAACCCACAAAAGGTTTTCAGTGTGACCAGAATTGATGCAGATGTGCTTGGAACACCAACCATGTGAATAACAAATGAATAGCAGGTGGCTTTTCCAAGACTGTTTTATCAAGGAGAAGAGAAAGTTTTGGGTACAAGGAGTCTCATGCATACCTTTTCCATTGCATGTCATTTGACTAAAGCCAAGTACTTTATTTCATAAATTTGACAGCCTAAGTGAGCCTTCTTTGAGCTCTCCCTGCTAGGCAGCACAGCTGCATGGCAGTGATCTCCCCTTGAGGTGAGATGCCTCTCAAGGTTGCTCCTCGAGGCAGACAGAGTTCTTACCAACTGCAGATCTTTGGTAAATTACCAGTATTGTACATAACCTTGTATTATAGTGGACTAAGATTTTGTCTTGGGAACTTTGATTTTTGTCTTGGTAATTTTGATTAATTGGCAGTTTTGAATCATTGTTATATCATTTGTGCAGTAAGTAATAGAGTGAACTTTGCCACTGAACTTTGTTAAGTCTCACTTTTGCAACATCACATTTCAATAAAACTACTTTAAACAGTGTGGGGTCCAATATCAATCCCTGGAAGACCCCACTTGTGACAGGTTGTCAAGCTGAAAAGGAACTATTTACCACCATCCTCTGGGGTGTTAGCCAGTTCCCCACCCACTGTGCAGGCCACTTGTCTAGATCATAACATATCAGTTTCTCTAGGAGGAGGCTGTAGGAAACCGTATCGAAAATCTTGGAGAAATCCCGGTAGACAAGGTTCCCAGCTCACCCCACATCCATATGAAAATATTCAAAGGTTTATTCTTAAAATCTAGTTAAGGTCAGATAGGTATCAAGAAAAAAAGGAAATATCATCTCTGTAAAGAATTACAGTTGGTGGAAAAATTACCTTCTTTTTTTCCTACTGTGAACAAAATAAGGTAATTATATTAAACCTACTGATTTTATGTAACAGATGATATTCAAAGAAGTGAATGGAAAAACCGAGCTGAAATTTCTTTCAAGTCCTTTGTTCAGTTGTTTACTTCATTAATTTGACAGCCATTAGTATATACACTTTTGCTTTCTTCCTTGGAGAATCACTGCTCAGCTTCTTTGTTGGGTGGGCATCTCTCATGTTTCACTGAAGAAAGTTTTTAGGGGTAAAAAGGAAACACACAATACTACAGCAAGGAAAGAGTGGCAGAAGAATGGAAAAGGTCTGTTTTATAACCCCTCCCTTTATGGCACTTTCACTAATTATTACTTTCTTTCAGTGAGGAGATTTCTATTAAATGTAGATGATATTAACTATCTTTCCTAGTTAAAGGGTCTCTTGAAACTCAATCAACTGTGTTAGGATTAAAAAAGAGGCTTGAGTTAGTAAACTGGCGATGACAGCAAGTTTGGTTTTATTTTTGTCTGTATACACACCAACGACATAGGAATTCAGTAACGTAACAATCAGATGCTTCTGTGGAGCTGGTGATTCCCAACTAGAGAATTATTTAATGCTTTTTAACATTCAGTTCATTAATTTCTTTTTTGAATTCTCAAACCAATTCACGGATTAATTGAGCATGAGCTATAGAGAAGAGTAAGAAATTTACTGGAGTAGGTACAGGCTTATTACCTGCCAAAATGAAGCATTATGGGAAACTGGTGACTACTTAAGGAAAGGCTTCCTTTTTCCTTTTTTCTTGTTTGATATAGTTATTGGCATCATTTCAGAAACATATCTTTGAGCCAGGTGTTTGTTGAATGTAGTCAATGATGCTATCTAGTTAAAGTCAAGCATATTACTAATTGTTTTACTAACTGAAGTTTTGTATAGATGACCTCTCTCCCTTTTTCTGGAGTTACCCTAAACATAATATGATTCTAAACTCCCCACCTAGTACAAACATGTCCTGGGCTCGTAATGTAAAGCTACATTTTTATGACACCTTATTTCCTAAGTTACTGTAGCCTCAGTCCTGTGAATCTCCCTCAACTACCTTTATTTCGTTTGATAAATAGCTCGTGATTTACCCATATTTACTGAATTATACTAACTTAAATGAAAATGTGCTTTTAAGTAGTTTAACTTAGCTGGCAGAAAATGGAACGAATGCTCATTTGGACAGGGTGCAGTCACTTTTTTTACCAGATCTAACCTTCCCCAATTACAGAAATATACAATAACTTCAGGCAGATGCCAAAGACGCTTATTCCACCTTCATACATATGGTGCAAAGTGCTTTGTTAAAAATTTAAACTAGAAAGTAGAAAATAAAGAAAGTAGAAGAGAAAACCCCGCATCTGTTTCTCTTAATGAGTTTAAAGACACTGGAACAGCCTGCAATTTTGCAAAGCAAAAAGATCCTAATGCGTCTACATTCACCAACTCCCAAGTATCCCATTCCTTGCCTAAGGATGACACCAACAACTAGTGGCTCTGTAAATTCCCTTTTGGAGAATTAACAGTAAAGAGTGTAGGATGATTCCTCAAATTCAATGTGACCACAATTTCACTTTATATCCACAGCTCCTGTCTGCAGGCTATTTGCTTATATAAGCTTACACAAGATGTCTCCAGCTTCACACAAGCTTTTGCTTTAGGGTTTAGAAATGTAGTTTAGAATCAGATAAATGTTCAACCAATCCAGTTATGAAGTATTTTGTATTTGTCAGGAAGTACCAAGAGCATTAGAGGTGTGTAAAATGTTTCTGAAGAGACACAGTAACATATTTTTATAAACTATGCTGACAATACCAGTTGAAAACCTTTCCATCAAATTTTTAGAATTATTAACACTTCTGTGAATTTACTCAAGATCCCACAATTCTAAAAGAAGATCCATCAGTATTGCCACATTATTAATGCATTTGAGTAAATATGCAAATGCAGTTGCTAAAAGTTGTTAATATGGTGATACTGAACCTAAAAATTCCAGCAATGATTGTAATGCTGCACATCATCAAGCAACAAAGCCAACCTGAAATTTGGTTCTAAACATGATCTAATAAAGAATTTAAAGAATTCATTAAATTCCTTGTTATTGGAAACTTGGATTTGACTGACAATTCATTGGATGATATCCTTTTTCAGTAAACAGTGTCCTAAAATAAATTTTATGTTTTTTTTTTTTTTGTTTGCCTTTTTTGTAAAAATACAATTTAAGGCTGTTTCCTCTTATCACCTGTTACTTTGGAGAAGAGACTGACTTGCACCTCTCTGAAACCCCTTTTAAGGTAGTTATGAAGGGTGATAAGGTCTCTCAGCCTCCTTTTCTCCAGACAGTACAACCTCAGTTCCCTCAGCTGCTCCTCATATGTACTCCAGGTCCCTCACCATTTTTGTTACTTTTCTCTGGACACAATCCAGTAATTCAATGTCCCTCCTATAGTGAGATGCCCAACACCGAACCCAGTTCTTGAGGTTCAGCATCACCAGTGCTGAGTGCAGAGGTACAATCACTTCCCTAGTCCTGTTGGTCACACTGTTTCTAATACAAGTCATGTTTTCTTTGTTGTCTGGTATTGTTTTGTCACTTTTTACAAACTTTGTTCTCCAATGACTCCCCTAGGCTCAGGATGATGGAGTGAAGCTTCAGCCTACAAATGTGCACTAAAATCTAAATGACATCTATTCCCTGGCCAATTGTAAATGTTGCAGCACAACGTAAATGACAGGTATTCCCTGGTCAATTTTAAATGTTACCCAACTCCTAGCTCCCAACTCAGCAGGAGCAAACAGAACAGGAGCCTGTGAGAGCTGAAGCTTGAATAGACACTGCTGTTGCTTTAGTGGAAAAATACTGGAAGGAAGGGCTATTACTGCACTGCAGATTAGAGGAAACCAAGGGTGGTTTGCAACTTCAGTGCCAGGAGTCTGTAGTGTTTCATCTGCTTCTCGTCGAACTTCAGAGTGGACTTCATGTGGTTTACCTCCTATTTGCCTGAGTGCAGTAGCAGCCCATGGTTCCAGGAAGCCTGAATTAATCTTCTCCAGCTATTGAAATATGTTCTTTTGCTATACTTCTATATTCCTCTAAGTTCAGTATAGGAATAAGCAGCCTAGCAACTATGATCCATACAGCTCAGACTGTCTAGGAACTGACTTGTAGTCTGGAGTTGGTTCCTTTGCTAGAGTCATACTTAGGTCAGAGGGAAAGTGTACAGCACTCTGAGAGCATTATGCCATGCCATCTGGTCTCTGATTATCAGATTTTTCAACTCTGACCGTCTTGATCTCTAGGACAAAGCGCATCAAGAACCATACTCAGCAGCATTAAGTACCCAGTATGAGCTTCCGGGTATTTTATGTTTAGAGATAAAGTACAGTAGAATTGATAAGGGCTAATTTTTTGAATATGTGATAGTAGTTGATAGTTATTAAGACTTATTAACTGCTAATGTGTATTGTTTGTTAATGACTGTCCATTTAGTCAAGTGTTCTGAAGTTTGACGGTGGCCTCATTTATCGGTCTTTTAAACAGTCTCATCACAGTGATCTCTAATTCTCCAACTGACACATGTATATACACACCTATATTCCACTGAAAAATACTCTAATATAATTTTGATTCCTTAAATTAAGTCTTGGATTCAAGCTGCATGAAAACAACACTCAGCAAGTAACTTCTTATCCTTTACACACTATTACTGTGTCCGCAAACTTGTTCCCTTCCGAAGACTTAGACTACTCTCAACATTTCAATAATAAACATGAAATGATTAAATCAAGGTAATAGAATCAGTAATATTTCCATTTTAAGGCTTTAAAACTCATAAATATCTGTGTAACATTAGATGCAAAGTGGGTCCCTCATGAGCTATTATCTGTATGTAAATAAGAAAATAGTACATTTTCTTCCCTTTGAATTACCTTTAGCCTCTTTGATAGAAAGTGTACAGTCATTATATACTAAATTAAGTTGAAGACTTTTCCTGTGGGTGAAAATTATACAGTACATCCACTGCTTTGTATTTTTCTTCAAATTTAAAGCATACTTTCTAGTTAATATTTTTTTTAAATATTAATGTTAGACAAAACAATACATCTCTTAAATATCTTATGTGTTCATAACAGAAAAATGTTTTAACAGGCAGCAAATCAGTATCTACCGTGTTATAAGATTAAAGAACAGATGACCAGTGACCAGCAATTTCGACAGTTTTGTCTCCAATTTATTAATGCAGCTCTAAGGATTATCATGGAACATGTAACAAATGATTGGCTAAATCAAAGAAGGGAAGGAGCTATAAGTTGTAAAAACTTTGTTTGGTTCAGTAAGTCACAAATTTTCTGATGCTATTTCTTTGACCTACTGACTCTGAAGTCTTAGATCTGAAGTATGGGTTATCATGAAATAAAACAAATGATCATCTAAATCACATATTGGGAAGTGTAAGTTATAGACTTTGTTGTGTTCAGTAAGTTACGAATGTTCAGATGCTGTTTCTTTGGCATACTGACTCTGGAATTTTAGACGTGAGGTATGGGGAAATCAGTCATCCCAGAAACACTTCACTTTTAAAAGTGTGGTTAAAACTCAGGGAGTTAAGAAACTTGTCTAATAAATCATATAAAGTAGAAACATTATTCTCTTGAATTCTAGTCACTACTTCTGAAGTCATACAGAAAACCTTCACAGCAGACTGGTTTTGGTACTAGTTTTTGCTTTGTAGGGGATGTAGTTTGGTTCTGTAGAAGGCTGACTCGATTACGAAGACAAGGAAGTTAAGGTGAAGATCAGCGAATGACTAAGACCCAGGAGATACAAACCATTGAACCTTTTTTACAAGTGCAACCTTCAACAAATCACAACAGTGAAAAAACACATGAAATGTAAAAATGCTTTTGAGTAGGGCTATCTATAACAATGAATCTTTTCTGATATATTTTCAAAATTTAGTTCTATATATTCAATCTTGGCATTCCAACACTAAAAATAGCAATTTACGTGGCACTTTTTAAAATGCTCCAAAGAGTGTTTCATTGTGTACTTCGTGTCATGTAGGTTTGGAAAAAAACTTCTCCCGAATTAGGAAATAGAAATAGAAATAAGGGGAAAAGGAAGATGTAAACTGTTTGCTTTTGTGAATAGCCTTGTGGGGTTTTTTTTAGCTCTTTCATCTCTTATCCCACCTTTGTAAATGACCATTAAATATCTCATAAAATGTTAGCATGGCATATCCATTTCTCTATGGAATTAGATATTCCGGAAGGTTTACAACACAATTGATTTGATCAGCTGAGAGGTGTTTCAGGTTGCCTGTTTTGGCTTGAGCAAAGCGGGGAAGATTCAAGCTGTCCCTTGGGGTCCTGGGCTGGCTTGGAGAAACGAAGGACAGAAGAAAGGTCCAAGCCACTCAGGGTGGGTGTAAGATGGAGGACCTAGGCCAGCTATAAGGTTCTGAGCTAACTCAAGAGTCTGCAAGTAGGTATGCGGGATCAGCTCTGTGGGTCATGCTGACCATCCAAAGTGATGTGTAGATGCAAGACTACGTGGGCTTAGTTCCACTGCACTCAGAGCTTAAGATGGCCTAAGTTGTTTGTCACGGAGTGGTAAGGGCTGAGTGCTTCTGATGGGAAAGGGTGCTGGCCATCATAATGCCTTGCTAGTCTCCTCTCTGCCCCTCTGTACCTAAGCAAATCAAGCAGAGTGAGCCCCAGGATTGTAAATGGGGTCAACTGAGCCTGGGTCTTACAAGATAAATACGCCCGTGTTTACCAGAACTGACTACTAGATGTCACTCTTGTTTCACTTATGTAGCTGAAAAGACAACTGTCATACTGCAATGCCTCCTCACCATTTTGAATTTATACATGAGTAATCATTTGCTGTCAAAACATAAGGTAAATCACCTTGCTGAAAGACAAATCTGGAGAAGGAACAGGAAACTACAGCCCAATTAAAATATCTGTGGAGTAAGTTATTCCACAGCTGTTACTTATATATTGGAAACGATATAGATATAGCAGCTTCTTCATCCACGGGAAAGGAATGTCCTGCTGCTTTGGTTTAAGGAATCAAAGCATAATTTTCATAAAGGCAACAGGCAGAAGCACTCTATAGTAAAGTTTCCCTCCCAGAACAGCTCTGCACTCCTTGCACAGTAAACAGTAAGCACAAAAGAAGGCTAAAACTCTCTGCTGATGAGTCCTACCTCAGAAGCTGTACTAGACAATTATAGATTAAGAATTATAATCAGGCTCTCCAGTTTCTTTTCTTTGTCATGTGTGTTTTGGACTACTCAAAGGGCTTTGATATTGTCCTGGTTTGAGGTAGAACAGAAACGATTTTCACCAATTTTACTTTTCAGCTAAGACTCTTAATTAACTGCACTCTCTGAAATTAACGGCTTATTTTTCATACAGTGTCAGCTTTCAGAGTGATAAGAGCTGATGTTTACAGTTAATACTGAGGCATGGGGGGTGGTATGCAGAGAAGCTCTTATTTATATTTATTTCTATAACAACCAAGATAGCTAACTTTGTTATATGTCCAGCTGGAGTGTTGGAAGAAAATGACCAAGAAAACGGCTGGGTAAATTGAGAAAATGTTTGAGAAAATAACTGGGAAAAATAATAAACCATTTGATAAATAGTTTGATAAATTGTTCGACAAGCTGTCCAGGATGGAGGAAAGATCCCACTCTTCCTCTGCATGGATCCATGTTGCAGCCATTAGGAGAAGGCACCCTCCTACAAGACTGGGTCAAGAGTGACAGAACATGCCATGAGATATCGTATGATACTGCCTCCACGACCATGAGGAAGTAGGATGGACAACCTGACTTGGCCCCCAGGCATGAGTACATGAATTGGAGGGTGAAACAGATAGAACAAACAATTTTCCCAGGAGGATGGCTGTTCTGATCTATGGTGAGGGGTTCTCTGGTCCAGGTAGGAACTCATCTGCAAATTGTGGGTACTATGCTCATATTAGAGGGGTCTTGTCTCTGGTCAGGAAGTCCAGTCCTCTTGCTTTCTGTTAACCTTCTGTTGTGCTTCAGGTGTTAAAGAAAAAAAGAATTACTGAACTGTTGCTTTAGAGAAGAGAGAGAAATCATCACAGCAAATGTTGTTCAGAGGCTGCAAGAAAATTGTGCCATATAATGAAAATGCTTACAAAATTCTTCTGGAGGGAATTATTCAGGAAGAATATTTTCATAAATATTTCTAGTTTCATAAAAATTTCTAGTGAGGTTTGATATCCACCTTCACTTCCCCATTTGCCACAGAAGGCATTTAAGCATTCTTTTCAGAGTCAATATATCTTTTTATTACTTGTGTCACTGATGGAGAAAAATAGATGGAGTCTTTAAATTGTCCCACAAAAAATCACGAATGGATAAGCTAAGAAATATACATTCATAAACTAAAAGGTATGTCAAGAACAAGTGATTATTGAAGACACATATACCTAACTGAAAAGGTGACAACATACCCTCTCTTATAAGCCAATTTAGGTGACATTAAAGCTATGATTTCAGACACCTTACTGAAACCCTGTATCTTGAGATATATGATAAAACCTTTTGAGGTCATGTTGACATGTTCAGAACAAATTCCATTATTAAAATCACATGATTTTTCTACCCAGTACTACATAGTTCAGATCTGATTTATTTCTTTCAGAGATGATATTTGACATTGTAACAGAAAGCCTTTTTTATATTAGTTGAATCTATAGGAGGTAACTGTGAAGATAACCACTAAAGAGCAGAAGGAAAGTCCTTCAATCTTGTTGCAATGATTGTAATACATCTTCAAGTAATAGATTCCCTAGTAATCATACATTCCCCAAAGAAATGCTGAAGAAACAAAATTAACTAATGGAAAAAGATAGCTAAATTGTTTTTGCAAAAGGAAGTGTATTTGCTCGAATATACATCTTTCTATCTAGGATGAGAATTTTCCTAACTTACAGTAAAGTCTTTTGACCAAAAGTTGGCATAAAGATGTATTTGCAAGCAGAATTTGTTGACATTTACAGCACAACTCAAATAAATCCACAATGTTAATACTGTCCCCTTCACATCCAGCAAACTATAGGCAAAGGGACAAAGTCAGCTTGCAAACAAAACAAAAACCTCGTTCAATGGCACAGAACTATTGTGAAGGAATATTCTCAACATACTCAGCAACCCAGGAAAGGTAAAGAACAGATGGGGATGGGAAAATCTCAGTGAACAAGGCAGAAAATTTTCAGAAAAGGTGCAATATGATGGTATCCCCTACTACTCATTATTTATTCTAATCAGAAGAAGTCTTTAAAGAAAGATCGCAAATAATGTATATTAAAGCTGATGAAAAACTGGGGATTTTCTTTTAGATGTTTTTGGAATAGAATCTGAAGATGATTAGCAGTGGAAGCCCACATCTATACAGATGTTTGGGAAGTCAAAGGTAAGAAAGAGAATTGCACTGTGCAAGGTAGATATTTCTTAAGATTATATCTTCTTACATATTTTAAGAACACAACATTAAAAAACAGGTACCTAAAATGGCAAAATATTTTTCTGCATATCTTTGTGGAAGAACATGAAACATGAAAAGGCATACTGGAAGCTAGGAAAAAAGCAACATCTGAATGTTTATTTATCTAAAGTGTTTGTGGTCTTTTGAGACTCTGAAGACTTCGATAGAATTCTTGTAAGATTAGTATTTCTTCTGATATTTCCAGTCCTTATTGCTTCCGATCCTAGTTTTATATAAAGAAAGACAGAAAAAATCCCATGTGGCTGTGCAATTCACTACCTGAACAAAACCAGTGGGAAAATAGCTTAAAAATAAGCATCTTCAGTTTCTGAAATTTATGAAGCTAATCAGTCATCCTGGGTAGTATCATTCCCCAAAGCATTACACTCAAAAGTAAACTGCAGCCTATAATTTGAAGGTAGCTGTGAATTTCAAGTTTCTACAGTCATTATTTAACATTTGGCACTTAACAACCTATATATACAGTGTGAACCTCAACAGATGCATTCATTGCCAAAAACTGAGAGCATAAATGAAGACTGACTTATGAGGAGTGTCTGAGAGAGCTGGGATTGTTGAGCCTAGAGAAAAGAAAACTGAGGGGAGACCTTATCACTCTTTTCAACTCCCTGAAAGGAGGTTGTAGAGAGGTGGGGGTTGGACTCTTCTCCCGAGTAACAGGTGATAGGGCAAGAAGAAATGGCTGTAAGTTGTACCAGGGGAGATTTAGATTGGATATTAGGAAAAATTTACACCGAAAGGGTTATTAAGCATTGAGAGAAGCTGCTCAGGGAAGTGGTTGAGGCACCATCCCTGGAGGTATTTAAGAGATGGGTAGTTGTAGTGTTGAGGGACAAGTGTTAGTGGTAGATTTTGTCAGTGTTAGGTTGATAGTTGGACTTGATGATCTGAAAGGAACCTCTCTAACCTAGGCAATGCTATGATTCTATGAGACTTCACATTTCTTTTGCATTGCTGTTCACACCTTTAAATATGACTCTGGAAGCCTTTTTTTAGTCAGCAGGTAAAACTGAGTGGAATTTGAATTCCAGGAGTAAGAAATAGATGGACAATACACATTCAGTAGGTTATGTAGTCAGGCAATTTATCTGAACTGTGAAGTCTTCACATTGTTATTTTGTCATATCACAGTCCTGTATTCTCACTCATTGTTGATTCAGAGTTCTGTAACATTTGGCCTCAGATCTGTTGGAGACTGGATGTCCCTGGATCTACATGGAGATACATCTGTCTCCTCCCGATGGAAGAAACAGCAACATAAAATTGCTGCCTTCAGTTTGGGTTAGTCAAGGCTCACTATTTCTTCCATTGTCATTATCTGATATCTATGACATTAAGCAGATGGACTAAAACCAATTTTAATTAATTTTTAAATAAAAAGTCAAATAGTATTGCCTCTAGCTGTAATTATTTTTATTAATCCAGAAGAAATTACTATTTCTTGCTTACATGTAAAACAGCAACAGAGCATTTCAGCTGTACCCCTGTATAAACCGTGTAAACTCAGTTATCACTGAGTATCTCAATCCCCTTTTAAAGACAAGAAATAAGGTAGAATCTAAATATTTCCTCTTAGTAATGTTACATCTGACTGCTAGGATGCTGAAATTATTCTAGATGACTCCACAGCTCCACACATATTTAACCAAAATTAGTTGACATTTAGGCAAATTCCTGAAACATCTTACAGGTGAAAGGGGAAAACCAGGATAATTTATTTCTGGTTGTTAAGCACAATAAATCATTGCTACTATAGCTCACATAGGAAAAGAAAGCCTGTTCCTCAATATTTTGATACTTGGAGATACTTACATCCTTTAGTAGATAAGCAAGTATTTAAAACAAAGTGGAAACAGAATCACTGAGATAAGCAGTGGACTGCTATCATGAACAGATGCAAAAGCATGATAGCATGCACTATTGCAAGACTGGAATTGGGCTGGAAACATATCCTACCAATAACAATGTAATGGTTATAACTTGATCTTTATGAAATGCCCCTGGATGTGCTAAAAACGTTGGAAATGAATAAGAATAGGTGATGCTTTCCCTGAATAACACACTTAAGCGGGAGGGAAAGGGAAAAAAAAAAGGGTTAGAGGAAGTGGAAAAGAGGAAATAATAAAAAAAATCGGACTAAATTAAGGGTTTCTTGGCTGTTCTCATGTACAGGATGACATCTATTGCTAGATCAGCTGTGCCTGGAGTTAGAAAATGCCTAGGATTGAGACTGCAGATTCACGGAGCAAAAAACAAGATCAGCAAAGGGTAAATGCAATACAGAATTCATTGCTAGCGCTCAGGTGCTTCAAGTTGCGTTAGTTCAAATTGCTGAATTCTTCACTGTCTTTGAACAGCAATATATCTTTCAGAAGCCTCAAGATCCAAGAAACTTGTTTGCTTCTTGTATCAAGCCAGAAATCAGCTCATGTTGTATATATGAATTCAGTGCGCCGAGCAGAATGAAGACACTTCTGCTTCTCAGTAGCGTACTTCCTGATTTGTTTTCTTAATAATCAGAGCTTGCATTCCTCACACAATTGGGAAACAACAAACGCTCCTGAAATCAATGCTCTGAGCACGTGCTTTACCCAGAGTTGCCGAATACCCAGTTCTTATACACAGCCTTTTCCAAACAACCAGACAATCAGATGGCCTTAAGAAATTATTCTTTAGCCTTGCTGTATACTACAGGAAACCAGCAAAGTGTGCTCAATATAGCTCTAATAATAGAGAAGGCATTAGCAATTACATAGCTATAAGATGAGAAAGTTTCCCCCACAGGAAGACTACATTGCTATGGTAACTGAGAAAGGAAGTCAATTTAACATAGTAACTCACATTTTCCTCATTTTCTGTATCAGCATTTGCTCATGGCAGTTACGTTATTTAGAACCAAACATCTTTAATCAAAGACATAAACTTTCTGGAAGCAATGGGAGTTTGCTTACATTATGGGAAAATAGTATTTTTCCATTCTAATAGACACATTTTAATATAATCCTAGAATCATAGAATGGTTTGGCCTGATCTTTAATGATCTTCTAGACCACCCCTCCTGCCACAGGCAGGGGCACCTTTCACTAGATGAGGTAAGAATATAATACATATTGTTATTCTAGAATTTTAAAAATTCACAGTAGAAATCCTTTAAATTAATTTTCAACTTTAATTCAGATTTATTTTCTTATCTATACTGGCAATTAAATGACATCCAGGAAAACAGCTGAAAGATATTTGGTCTACAAAGTTCAGAGCACCCAAAAAGCCCCAATTAGGTGGAGAGGTACATTTCATAAAAAGCTTCTGAGAAGGGAGGAAAACAAAGAAAAAAAATTAAACACTATCAAGGAACTGAGAGTGGCTGGCACAGGGTAAAAAGCCACATAGATGCAAAGTATTTGGTGATCTGTTTCAGGCTACTCCATAGCAAGTTAGCGTTTTAATTCTTGCATGCCACTCAAAGAGATATCTTACAAATGCTTTAGCTCGAGAACAAAATGCACTGCCCTGCACAAAATGGGGTGTCTTAACACAGACACCAAATCACATAAACGTGGCGAAAGGGTGAGGAACAGAGAGCATAGAAATGGCAAAAGCAGCCAGCTACAAATTAAGAAAACAGGGACGGCTATCTAAGATTAAACTGTATTCTGTTTGAGGCAAACCAGAAAGAAGCACAGAGTAGGGTAGCTGATGTACACCTCTTAGGGAGCGATCACATATTCTTACCTTGCTCTCATTTAAAAACATTTATATGTGTTGAAAGCCGTAGTTGTCAATATTGACAGTAATGTATGGCCCAAAGCTCCAATTGTTGCTTAAAAAACCCTCAAAACATGGCTCAACTAAGCCAGGAGACTTAGAAACTTGCAACTATCAAAAACAACAGACAACAAATAGGTATTTCATCATAAAATTCCTGAAGCTGTAATAAGGATCATAAGATCACAGCACCAAAAGACTGGAGAAGAGATACTCCTCAGTTCTTATTGTTTTCAGGTCTGAGAGGTCAAGAGGGACAGAAGTAGGGTACTCTTACATTAACTCGTATTTTGTGAATAAAACTGCAACACTAAGAATTACTTTGTTTTAATTCTGCTACTGGTAAAAGTTACCTCTCTAAATATAGAGTAATCCAGAATCTCACCACGTATTTTTAAACATATGATCCCACTAATTTACTAAGTGATCAGAAACTACCAGTCCAGCAGAAAATCATCAAAATCTTGCATTTTGCCTCTTATTAGAGTGAAATCCACTTGTCTACTTGATTTAACACCTCCATATCTTCCCCCCGCCAAATACATTAGCCAGATCTATATTAGCAAAACTAAAACCAGAAGTCTCCCAACGCTATCACTATGTCTAAATTTACCAACAAAATAGTCTCTTTGAATCAAATGATCTAATCCATCTTCTGTTGAACAAACTGTTTCGACAGCACTGTCAGCACCTTTTGTTGTCAGCTTGACAAAGGAGTCCATCCTTTACCAGGCTTTAGTTTCATCTGAAGTTGCTTTTCAGTATTTTAACGCTCAGTATAGCAGAAAGAAATGTTCTTTTAATACCCAAGTAGTAAAGTAATTTGTTACTCTAGTTCTAAGAATTTTGAAAACTTCCAAGAAAGCCTTAGGGAAATAATTAATAGAAGGCAGCAATCAAAGAGGGCTGCTAAGGAGGGAAGTCTTCAACCTTCCAAGAAATATTTTGACGTACTGTTCCTTATACCTAGGCAGAAACACTTTAGTCATGTGTACTGTATACAACAGGTAACATAATTATTTTTAGTAACATATCCATCACTATTTGAAGCTATACTATGTTCAAAATTGTTTTTTCAAGGAGAAATTATTACACTGCTTTTTGTACACAAACATTTTCCCAACTTCCCGTTTCCTACTTGCCTGGTTTAAATAATTTTTATTAAACAATCAAAGACTGAACAGAGAAATCGCTTGTTAGGTAAAATAATTAGACTGGTCTCAATGATTCTGAACTGTAGGGGTTCAGTGTGTTCCTCAAGGGAAGATACATTTTATGTATGTGAGACTCCTGGCAGGGTATCAAGCGGATGAGGAGGTCCGTGTATGTGGGTGTCCGTGGAACAAGTGTGAGAGCCCATTCATCTGAGTGTTAGTGAGTGTCAAGCTGGGCTGACTAGGGAACCTGTGGACCTGAGATCTAGGTAGAAGTACCAGGCAGACTGGGATGCACAAACATGTGAGTTCTTGAGGATCCAGAAATTGAGGACAGATGGGTTTTCACTAGGGAGCTTCAATCCTGACCAGCCAGAAGGAGGATGGGAACTTGGCTACCTACACTTACGTTTTATGTGGGTCCTGAAAGTGTTTTTGTGGATGCTGAAAGCATCACTTTGTCTGTGATAGTTTGTGCAGCTGACCATGTGAGTTCTCTGTGTATATGGGGTATCTGGGATGTACGCAGCCTTGTTACTGGATGAACCTGCAACTGAAACAGCAGCAACCACATCCGTCAGCCTGGGTTGGAGATACTTGTGGGTCTTCAAGCATGCTGTGCTGGAGTCCAGCAGCTGGACAGGAGGAATCCCCAGGTTGTGGGGCTGCTGGAGGTGACAGCCACATAACATAGAATTATAGAATCATAGAATCATAGAATGGATTGAGTTGGAAGGGACCTTAAAGATCATATCCTTTCTATGTTGAGGACTCCAGAGCTGGACACAGTACTCTAAGTGGGGTCTCATGAGTGCAGAGTAGAGGGGGAGAGTCACCTCCCACACCTGCTGGTCACGCTTCTTTTAATGCAGACCAGGATATGGTTGGCTTTCTGGGCTGCCAGCGCGCACTGCCGGCTCAGGTTGAGCTTCTCATCCACGAGCACTCCCATGTTTTTCTCCTCAGGGCTGCTCTCCAGCCATTCTCTGCCCAACCTGTATTTGTGTCTGGGATTGCCACGTCCCAGGTGCAGGACCCTGCACTTGGCTTGGTTGAACTTCATGCGATTTGCACTGACCCACCTCTCAACCCTGTCCAGGTCCCTCTGGATGGCATCCCTTCCTTCCTGTGTGCTGACCGTGCCACCAAGCTTGGTGGTGTCAGCAAACATGCTGAGGGTGCACTCTATCCCACTGTCCATGTCTCCAAAAACAATGTTAAATAGCACTGGTCCCGGTACTGACCCCTGAGGAACACCACTCATCACCAGCTGCCACTTGGACATTGAGCCGTTGACCTTTTGAGTATGGCTATCCAACCAGTTCCTTATTCACTGAGTCGTCCATCCATCGAATCCATGGCATTCCAATTTTGAAATGAGGATGTCATACAGGACAGTGTCAAATGCTTTGCATAAGTCCAGGTAGATGATGACTGTTAAACATCGTTTAACACATTTGCATAAAAACTTGCAGTAAACAGTATGTAACTGTGCAAGTGTGCAATTATATTTTAATTAGGAGCAGATTCTTGCACTGGTACACACAGTTGCAAAGACCACAAATATAATCCAGAACAGAAATTTCCCATACCTACAGGCAAGTGCAGGATTTTTAGAGGTTCTTTTTAGGATATATTTACACTGTATTTTGGTATTTAGAAAAGCTTTCCCACTATACCAGGTGGAAAAAAAAATACATGCACGAAAAGCCTCTTCAGCTTTGTAGCAAAGCAGAAATTGTAATAAGATTTGTTCTGATGCCTTTTGAAAGGCATTCATCATATTTTTCTTACAAGAATTATTGAGTATTTAGCAGGATTTGAACTCATGATTTAATTTCCTCATAGTTGAAAAAATTAAAAAGGTTCTTTCCTCCTTCTTACATCTTATTTCTCAAGACATGTAGAAGCTTAATATTTTATGACCATATTGGAATTGTTATATATATGCATATATATACATATATCAGGAGAAAAGTGATAGCTGCTTTGAGTGCTCTTAGAAGGCTGACAAATAAAGCTAGCTTTAAATTTCAAACTTAACTGAATTCCTTGGCAGTAGAGCTCACGCAAGTGCCTTACACAGTATTAATTTACGATGTTAAAGCTATTAGTGATAAATTAGCTATGAGTGCACAATTCCATAGAGCTGATGCTATGTAGCGATCACTGTTGGCTGTGATCCTTCATGGCTATTAGTTACTAGCAGTGGGAAAGTAACGGAAGATCACTGAAGAGGTCTGTAAACAGGCTCAAGTGACTCGCACGTGGGGTGTTGGAAAACACATGTATCACCCTAATTGTTGTTTAGTCTTAACAAGTGAAATAGTTAGTGCTCAACAAGTGAAATATCTGCACTTAGCTAACTTAGGCCTGGGATGGACTCAGGGGTGGGAAACTTGAAATACAGGTGAGAACAGCAAGCATGAACTCTCATTGTCTCACTTTCTTGCTACCAAGGACTCTCTTGCTAATAAGAAGTCTCTCTTGATCTGTGGTGCCTGCATCCCTTGCTTTTATGCCTCTGCCCGGGTGCTACTTCAGAGATTCCATGATCCATGAGGTATTGAGATTAAATTTGTTCTTTGCATTTAATCTGTGGTTTTGTGGCTGTTCCTGTGTCCTGCCTGTATCAGCTCACACACCAGTCAAGGTGGTCATGTTGGAGAACACTTACACATGATTACTTAGAAATGAAGTGGGCATATCTTATTGCTTCTGCAATTTTCCTCAGTCATACCCACGAGATTTGTATGCTGTTCCTCCCCATCCAAAATGCATTGTCTCCTCTGTTCTTGGTACTTCTTGTCTTGTGGGTTTGTGGGTTTTTTGTCAGTCTCATAGTTTGTTTGGAGGATGTCCTGCCTGCAGTCCTGTCTTGTCCTTAGGTCACTCTAAAAGAAGACCTGTGTGCCTTTCTGTTAAGCCACTATTCTTGAAGCACTGGAGTGTTTGAAGTTTCATTGTAACAGACCAAAGAGGGTGAACACAACTTTCCAGGGCTGACACAGTTGAGCACAACTTTCGCATACAGCTGAAGACAAAATAGATGTGAATTTGAAGAAAGCAGGAGTGGTGACTGCAACATAGGGGGCAGGCTAGCTATTTACCTATTGCAAGATCACCTCTAATGTCTAGATCTAGGGTTAGAAGGACCATGGACTACTTATAAATGATGTATGAAAGAGAACTAATGAAACCATAAACTATTGTTAGAAAACTCCCTAAACGTGTACAGTTTGTATCTGTATTAAGAATTTTTGAGGAGTCTACAGCTTAGAAGATGTTGAAAACCATTGCTCTGTTGTACAGAACACTACATCTACGTACATCTACTTATATCTATGTACAAGAAAAGTACACTGTCTACAACCTCTGCTTTTCTCTTGATCTGTAGGGAAGCAGTGACTAGCGTTATTAGAGACACAGCTCATCAAAAAGTGTTATTATGAGCATAGTGAGATTTTAGGCTCAAGTGAGACAACAAACCACAAAGCTCTGCCAAGACTGAGATACAGTCAAACAGACTCCTGGTGAGTTAACATGAAAACCTAAGAAATCTAGAAGTGTTTCTGAACATCTGCTAATAAAAATATGGCATTTTCATCTATGAATTCTCCAGTATATTTCTGCAGCTCAGTTAGATTTTAATGTACTTCCCAGGCTGCCCACAAAACTACTGCATTGTATTCAATGTCACTATTTCCTGTATGTGCGGGTACACGAGCAATATCTGCAGAAATAATTGGCACTTTCTGAGAACTAAGTGATACAGGGAATTGTGATTTTAGGAAAAGAATCAGTAAAGATAAAGAGCAATGATTTTGTAGGTTACATAAAAATATAGGGTAAACTTTATAACATGCGTAAATGTGAGATATGAAAATAATAGCATAGGGTTTCAGAGATAAAGTCACATGTGATAGTTTCATGCAAATTTGCTCGTTGCTCATGTTTCTCTCAAAATATTCATGAAACGTAGGCACAAGCAACCATATCAACTTGCTCCTAGTAATGAAGTCCCATACAAGAGATCTTGTGTAGCTAATGTGAATGTCACAATTGATTATGAGTTATTTATTTTTGCTCACATTTTTAGTATTTATTACTAATTGAGGGATTAACAATGTATTTTTTTTTCTTTAATTGCATATAAAATGCTATGCTTGTTAGTTTCCTAACATGGCTAATTTTTAGGCGTAGCAACAAATGCTTCCTTTGTCAAATACATACAAAGTTACACAGAAATATCAATCTATCTTATTTGAACTAAATCAACAAATAAGTACATTGTTCCACATGACTATAAGGCTGACTACTATGTGAAGTAAATCAATGATGCCTATTTATTTATATAAAGAGTTCTAAATCATGCCATTTCAGCAGTCACTCAGCCACTCAGAAAAAAAGTACATCTTTACAGGAAGGAGGAATAACATTTGACTTGATTTTTGTAGACAAGCTCATTGGTTGAAAATTATATGGAATAAAACACAGTGTATACATACACTACATCTCTTTTCCCAGGTTTTTTAAGGCTACTCTTAGGGAAGAAGAGAGAAACACAAAAAATAAGGAAAACTTTTTTATTTACCAATAACCAGATACCGGCCAATGAAACAGAGTATTCACCAGAGAGAAAATGTCCCGCAGCTTACCCAGTTCCTTTGGGAATACCTATAATTTGCTTCCTACTGTTCTTGTTTGGTTAATTTTTCCCATAGTCAAATTCCCAAGGCAAATAGAATATGTTATACTGTTTTGGCAGAATTCAGTGGTGCTGGGTTTCATAACTAAGAAAATCTGAAATTCATGAGAATTTGCTACAGATTTATCCGCTTTATACTTCATCCTTTTAACTAACAAAAATTATGCATGTGAATTTGTGAATGTAGGATCTCATGTTTATTCATTGTGCATTGCACTACTTTGCAAGGATAAGATAAAATTGAGGCAGTAGAATTAGCAGAAAAAAAAAATCAATATGTATTTCCCATATTACTGCGGGTTAATTTCACAAAGATCACAATGCCTTAGTAGTGCCAAGAAGATATATTTATGTTATTAAATATCTTTTTGTTAAAACGTTTTTATTTCTGTCTCTCCTAGAGACAACCTCGTATTCCTTACAAGGATTCTTATGCTGAAGATGCTGTTCTCAGAGCCAAGAGTTATTAAAACTAGGCCATAAATCATGTAAAGAAATCTATGACAGGCAAGCAGAACTTGTGTAAAGGGAATGGGCAAGGCAGTTTAGCTCTTGCTGTTGTAAGCAGTCATAGCACTAATGAAGTATCTGGAAGTACAGCAATTTACACAGTTGAAATTCTCTTATAAGAATGCCTTTGAGAGTCTCAAAGCACTGCAGCCTTCCACCCTTCTTGTGATGCTTTTTGCATCATCCATTCTCCCTGGATGTGAGTAAAACTGAAGGAAGGGCCAAACCAGAGCACTTTTGGAGTCTTTTGGACTGTCAGCTACACTTGTGCTTACTAAAATCTCTCAGGTGAGGTGCTGAGAAGCTATCACTGATACACTTTTATAATTACGGTATCATTCGGGTTTAATATGGATATTAAAACATAACAAACTAAGGCAATCAAATGTTGTCTTTGTGTTCAAATCATACAATATATCAAGGGCCGAGGAAAAACTTACTGACATTATATTTTAAATTAATTTTGCTTGTATTGAATACCATTCCTTCACTTTTTTTTTTATTACAAAACTATTTGTTATAAAACAGAGCTTGCTTCCCACAAAATAATCTAACTTATTAATATTATCTCATTTGGAGAGATGGTGGCAAAAATAAATACTTCTACAACAAGAAGCTGGGATGAAACAATTTTGAAAGATCTTAAGTTCTGGTGAAAACAAATCCATGCATACAAATTGAAAACTCAGCAACCTTAATTTTGAAGCAGTAATCTTTAATCGTAAAAAGCAAGTTAACTGGAGTGAATTAAATGGCTCTTGGGTTTTTTGTTTGTCTGCGGTTTTGTTTGTCATTGTTTGTTTGTTTTATGAAGGGTTTTGCTAGTACAGACACAGCATGAGGAAAAAGAAAACAAATTTTTTAAAAAAATAAAACTCAGAAAGATTAGATCAGAAAAATCAATATTATCAAACAAATTTTAACTTAAATCCCATTCAGAAGCACTTTTTTTTTTTTTTAAACGACAATTTCTAAGTATAGTGAGTTAAACAGTAATTTCTAATTCATTTTAAAATCCATACACTAAAAAAGATCTTATTTAGCTCTTTCCAAAAATCGGAGATGTAATATTGTACCAACAAAACATTCTTAGCCACTGAAAATCAGATGTTTTCCTTATTTCATAGATTTCAGTAGAAACCTCCCCAGATTTAAAACCCCTGGAAATCTGACCATTCGAAAGACTACAGAAGACTCGCTCTACTCCATTTATTCTTCTTTAAAAGTATTGTGCTTGTTGCTGGTAGAAATAGAAATGAAAAGAGCAACTCTTCGCTATCATTTGTGCACCTGCAGCAAATAGCAACACCAAGCTATCAGAAATCGTCATGGTTTATGGTTTGAAAAAAGTTCCCAATACAGAGGATACAAAAATTGGTGATGATACTAACATAAAGTTGCTAAAAATACTGGGAAAGACTCTATTGACAGTAGATATTATGCTACATATAATTTAAAGGGAAACAAAATAATATTTTACCAGTTTTTTTCTCTTTTCCACTTATGCTTGGTTTTTCAATGTTATTTCTCTTGTTGGAATGTTCTGTGTCAAAAAATAAAATTTCCAGGACTTCTGCATGTACATTCTCAGGTATTTACACAAAATGATATGATTATACTCTTAGAAAATCACCTCTCTCTTTACTGAACAAAATATTTGAAGCACCAGCTGCTACCATTCTCAGTACTTAACTCTGACGTATTAATTTTTATAATAAAAATGTAAAAGTAAAGCTGAGAGAATATTATTTTTATCAAACCTCTTAGTTTTTTTTTTTTTAATAAAAATCAACTTCATTTAAATATAGGGAAACATCTTAAAACACTGCTGTATCCAAGAATGACATTCAGCACTTTCAGTAAAGTGGATTACACAGCATTACTACTGCCTGTAACATTCTTAGAGGAACTGAACCTCAGAATGGCAAAGGTTGGTATGAACCGAACAGGTATACGCTACAAGCCTAAAATGAGGGGTTTGGCCAAGTCAATAGGTGTAAGCAATGAGAAAATGAGGAATGAAAGGGTTGAGAAGCGGAGTTGTGTATAGTGTTTCCTATCCTAGATAGAGGACTATAAGTGTAAAGGACAATACAGAAGTGGCAGTGATTGACTTTTATTTAACCTTTCCAGTTATGAGGAAACCTAGTGCTCTGTGTAAGATGTGGATACTCTTTCAGTGCTCCAACTCCAAAAACCTAACGTCTCCCTATCCCTACCACTCTTCTTTACCCTCTCTCTCTTCCTCTCTCTTGCCCTGCTCGCCATCGCTTGCTCCCCCTCCCTTACCTAGGATCATGTAATTGTCGTTACATGAAAACTGTGGCTGTTAAGACTTTCTGTCATGTTGATTTTAATGCCAGGTTAATGGGGTGTGTAAATTCATAGTTAATTATTTTATGATTCTGTAATAATCCCTATGAAAACAAGGAAATGTACAAACATGAGGAGTAACAAAATGAAATAAAATCAGTACAAATTTATTTCTCCTCTTCCAGTTCTGTTAACCACACTATTTAAAGGCTGTTAATTATTTGCTTACTGGCAAACTAGATAAGATTGACAATCATATATATTTTGCTATGGTTATATACAGTAGGCCAAACTCTATTTATTTTTAATTATATTCAGTTGTCACTTTTTCCATTAACAGATAGTTTTGAAGTCTTTGTGCGCACAACTATATAATTGGCTCTATGCTGTAAGAGACAAAGTACTCTTTTAAAAAAGTAATTATTTCTGTGATATGGAGGGTGTGATTATTTTGTTACTACATGCCCTCCGTATTAACTTAGAAATTTTTTGAAAGTTCACAAAAATATCAATTGTAAGTCTGACTATGTTGCAAAATAAAAGCTTGATTATAGATTCCTAAGGGAGAATTATTTAAGACGAACCTTTAAAAATATTTTGCCGGAAGGCAACTCAATGGAACTCACAGCTGATACAGAAATTTATCAGGATTCATGATTTGGACTGCTTCAAAAGTCTTGACATGTTTTTAGATTAATGAAGGAAATATAGAAACTGTGTCATTTATATACTAACAAAATTGATTATACTCTCATATTATAAATTGCTAAATTTATTTTTAAGGCCAGTCCAGCAGTCTTGAATGAGCAAAACCCCATTCCAGAGGTGATCATATTATTACTTTTTATAAGCCTTAGGTGAATTCCAGCTGTGAAATTCTTCCAAAAGTTGAAAAAGTGTACAGTCTGTTGTTTCTAAAGCAGAAGTATTCTGAGTTCTTGATGTTTATTTTCTCATTGGACTATTTTTTTTCCCC
This sequence comes from Thinocorus orbignyianus, assembly GCA_013400375.1. Taxonomy (NCBI): domain Eukaryota; kingdom Metazoa; phylum Chordata; class Aves; order Ciconiiformes; family Thinocoridae; genus Thinocorus; species Thinocorus orbignyianus. Next base: position 51,096 of record VXBW01004804.1, read on the forward strand.
AGCACATAACCTTCTCTATAATTTCAGATTTTTCTTAAGATTAATTCTAATCTTTCGATGGCCATGATGATACATTGTTGTAAGTGCTCGAGCATAAAAAAGTAATGAAATGTTATGACAAAATGACGTAGGAACATATAATGTACCCTTTTGTCTTGTACGTTTTGAATCACTATCAAGTAGCAGATGGCTTAAAAAGTAGGAGATATCTAATTAGTCTCAAGGTACCTCATAGCAATTAAAATGAATCATACCCCCAGAAAAGCCACTATTAAATTCCTATGACATTGCTTATTCTGGCATATAAAAAAGCCACCTGATAAACTTAAGGTTTGGAAGGTTAAAAAGTTTATTCAACAAATAACAGTATTTATCCTACAGCTTTCAGTGTTCAGTGCTGCCATGTACATTTCAAATCTTTTTCCTGCTACTCATAAAACTCCCAGGTGAAACATTTAATTACAAGTAGAAAAAACCAAATATTAACACTGCTTCCAATCTTTCAAAACTAGCATTTCCTAAGAATAAAATGCAGGATTACATTTGGAATGCCTCTCCCCATAGAGAAAACAATGGAGCTTCTGTATTTGAGGATCTGGGGAAAACCTTTCCTTTTCATTTGAAATAATGATGAGGCAGACTGAAAAAGCAAACATATAATTTCTATGAAATTTTATTTTGTTAACTAGTGTCCTTTATTACTTTTTACTCCGTTGTTATATTATCCATATTGTATTTGGATGTTTTAACAAATTTTAAAATCTAAAAGCTCTAGTTTTATTAATTGCATATAACATATACCTATCTACCATTATACAATTAAGATTGAGTTATTTTCCAAATCTAGTGGTTGATGAAGTAATGCATCATTTACAATATGTTTGCATTGTATTTGTTTCCAGTTGGTTCAATTAGGGCTATATCGTATGCTTTCCCAGAACTAACTGCAAAAAAAAGATCAGGAGTGCTTAAGAGGTTTTGTTCAAAGAATCATCATGGAATCCTAGGATGTTTTCAGATGGAAGGGACAGTAAAGATCACTGACCTCCAACCTCCCTGGGCACCTCCCACAACACCAGGTTGCTCAAAGCACCATCCAGCCTGGCCTTAAACATATCCAGGGGTAGGGCATCCACAGTTTCCCTGGGCAGACGGTTTTAGGGCCTCATGCCCATCATATGAAAAATTTCTTCCGGATATCCCATCTGAATCTACCCTCTTTCAGGTGAAAACCATTAGCTCTCATCCTATCACTACGTGCCCTTGGAAAAAGTCACTCTCCAGCTTTCATGTAGGCCCCATTCACGAAGGCCACTGGAGACTTCTCTTCCCCAGGCTGAAAAGTCCCAGCTCTTTCAGCCTGTCCTCACAGCCTACACTCACAGCCTATGCTTCAGCCCTCTGATCATCTTCATGGTCTTCCTCTGGACTCACTCCAACAGGATGACAGAGAAGCCATTTCCCTACTCCCAGAAGCTCTCTTCATGAGCTTGACAAGCCTACGACTGAAGATGGTCTTCTCTGACAGATGAGTCCCTTCAGTCCCCAGTAGACCTGGTTTCTCAAGTGTGTCCTATGGTCAAAACCCATGACTGTGGTACCAGTCCTGTAACCATCTGTTGACTCACCAGGTTTTATTGACCCTTTTAAACCCATTCCCTTTGACTGACAGGACTGAAGAAGAAGAAACAACCTGTGCTCCAAAGTCTTTTAGCTCCACTCCCAGTTCTCTGTAATCCTTAGTTGTGATGTTATATTGTTCCATTTGAAGATAACAGGGATTTTCTTTAAAGCATATTTGCCTAAATTTTCCACTATTAAACCCTTATGCAGTCTGATTGCATGTGGGCTTTCCTTGTTTATCTGTCTGCTGAAGTTCTATTGTCTACTGTAGTTTTATGCAAACATTGATAAAAAACACAAAGGAAGAAAAAATTCAGGTACAGCAGAGGATGGCATTGCTCATCTTCCTAAGATGAGGAAGAAGTCAGTGAACGTTCAGTCCAAGAGAAGACTTGATTTAAGTTCACTTGGCTTTGCGAAAGAGTACCATCATATAGGGAAAATTATACCAAAAGGTGCAGAAGTTGAAGGATACTACAGTACTAACTACTGTAGTAAAGTACTAAGTAGGAGAGCTAAGAGGAGGTATAACTACATTGCTCCTTTGATTACAGCACCTGGAGGCATGTCCCAATGTATCTCTGAAAATGATGAGACCCATAGTAACTTCAATGGACTATAATAGAAACTGCAAATTTTGATATATTTCAAGAACGAAATACCATAATGAGGAAAAAAGGAGACAGTAGAAAATGAGGACTGTTAGAAAATATGGGGGTGAAGCAAAAAAAAAAGTCATATTTAAAAGAAACAGGGAAAGTGAAAAATTCAAAGGAAAGAAATAAGCAGAAGATAGAAGCAGCTGAAGAAATGCAGAATAAAAAGTTAAAGAACCTGAAGGTGACTACTTCTTCTGAAAAGAAGTAGAAAGATTAACAAAAGAGTGAAAAAATGTGGGAGATAAATAGAAGAAAAAGGTAGAGAAAGTAATAAGAATGAAAGGAACTATGAAATATGAATGTGCCTGCTCCTAAAGCACTGTTGTATTTCTAATATTCCAAGATGTGAGACCTTCTTTAGGTCATTGATATTAATTATTTTTAAAAAAATATATTTTGAGATGTTTACTGTTGTCCAGGTTGTTGCAATGGAATAACAAATAATTAAAAGAAAAAAATACTCCAGAAGGAACAATTACTGCAGAAGAACAGATCTGAATGTAGTGAAGCATATGGGGAGATGTCTGTGGGGACAGACGCTTGGAGAAATTGAGGCATAGGAAAGAATAACAACAGAAAACAACAAATAGAAAGTGAGAGACTGAATAGTAGGGGGTGGAAAGCAACTGAGAGCCAGAAAAATAAAAAAAATGTTTCCTGGAATATGAACTTCCTAACAAATGTTCATTTAATGCCAAGAGCAGTACATATTTTTCATATACAGTATTTAAATAAATAATTGAATAGGCTCTCCTTGAAGTAAACATGCTAATGGTTTGCTTTTTCTTCCTTTTTTTTTTTTTTTTAATGTGTTTAAATCACTAAAACACTTTCTATGAGTGTGAATTCTAAATCACTGTTTGCTGTCTTTCCTATTACTGTTTTTAATTATTATTTTAATCACATCAAGAGGATCTTTTAGTTTGTCAAAACAGGAATATTCCCATGGTAGAGATAAATTGTCTAATGCCCATTTCCAGAACTTGTGACATTTGCAATAACACACAAGAGCACTAAAACTGCTTTTTTGGAAGGTAGCTCTCCAGGCAGAGTTGCCAGATATTTTTGTAGTGAGTAGATGGCCCATAATTACTTCCTAGTATAACAGCCTACCAAGTCATGCACCCTCCTAAAATACAGAATATTTATTATCAAGTAAACACAGCCTGATTTGGGCAGTTTTCCAAAGGAGTGTCTGTAGTGTTTTATGTTCAGTTTCTAGCATGAATCATAAATAAACTTGCTGGAGCTATTCTATTTTATTCTAAGAAAATTTACTGAAGAAAATCATAATGTGTTTCAACAAATTCCCCACTCAGAGAGAAAGTAGTCATCATACTGTTATACAATATCAATCCCTTTCTTAAGCATCATTTAAATTATTACTCATTGTAATAATAATGATAGTTGCTTTTATAGAAAAATAATTTGACTGATTAATGGGAAAAAAGCACTGTCTGTTAAAGTGTCCATGATTTTAAATATGTAATTGAAAAACTATGATGTGTATTGTAGGGTATTGTATTACATAATTATGTATAAATATTATAAATATGATATATGTGCAGATTACATGCATACAGGTTTCTCAAGTCCTAAATTTAAGGCATGATGTGACTTGTGCTCAAGCACACATGTCTTATTTAATGTCACTATCTCCTCAAACACAGGGTCTTTCGCAGGGCTCCCAACACTTGCTGGGTGGAATCACTATAAAGGAAGCAAATCCATATTTCTATTTTTTTTCTGGAGAACATCAGAGCTTACTATTCCCTGCTTTCTTTCTTTTCTATGCTAAAATAAGCACAGGTAATAACTTGCAATTATTTCACTTGCTCTAATCCAGTATCACAGAACCACAGAAAAGTAGGGATTAGAGGGGATGTTCAGAGGACATCTAGTCCAACCATCCTGCAAAGCATGGACACCTAGAGCAGGTCAGACAGGAATGTATCCAAGGGAGTTTTGAGTATCTCCAGAAGAGGAGACCACCACCTCTCTTGGCAGCCTGTTCCAGTGCTCTGTCATCCTCAAAGTAAAGATTTTCCTCATGTTGAGATGGAACTTTCTGTGTTCCAGTTTGTGCCTCTTCTCTTGTTGCTGGGCACAACTAGAAAGATTCTGGCCTTATCCTCTTGACACCTGCTTTTTAGATGCTTATAAGCATTGATGAGATCCCCTCACAGTCTTCTCTTCTGCAAGCTAAAGAGATGCAGGTCTCTCAACCTTTCCTTCATAAGAGAGATGCTCCATTCCCTTGATCATCTTTGTAGCCCTCTGCTGGAATTTTTCCAGCAGTTCCTTGTCCTTCTTGAACTGGAGAGCCCAGAACTGGACACAGTACTCCAGTTGCAACCTCACCAGGGCAGTGTGGAGGGGCAGGATGACCTCCCTCAATCTGCTGGCCATGCTCTTGTTAATGTATCCCAGGAGGTCATTGGTCTTCTTGGCCACAAGGGCACATTGCTGGTTCAATGTCAACTTGGTGTCCACCAGGACTCCCAGGTCCTCCTCCACAGAGCTGCTCTCCAGCAGGTCAGTCCCTAAACTGTACTGGTGCATGGGATTATTGCTCCCTAGGTGCAGGATCTTGCTCTTGACCTTGTTGAACTTCACTATGTTGCTCTCCAACCAACTCTTCATCCCGTCCAGGTCTTGCTGAATGACAGCACAACGTTCTGGTGTGTTAGCTTCTCCTGCCAGTTCTGTGTCATCAGCAAACTTGAGTAGCATTCAGGCATGTGTCTAAAACAGGGAAAGTCATATCCTACACAGACTTCCAAAAAACCGGTGGCTATTAAGATTTGGTCTGCTATGTTTTATTTCCCTAGAGAATATATCTTAATATTTTCTGGCATGCGTTTACTTGGTATCAGCAAAAGTGCACTTGTGTAGAGATAGTATAACTGAATTCATGTTTTTGCCTGCAGGATCTTTGTTATTCATAATATTGCATAAAAAAAGGAAAAATGTTTTTAGGAGCTGAAGGGGAATTTGAGAACATAACATCACACTGGCAAAATGGGCATATTTGATATAGAATAATATAGAGGCAAAGGATATGACCTATAGTATTTTTAAACCATAGACTTTTCAAATACAACTGAAAGTTTTATACAGCTTAGCATTTTTTTCATGTTAAAATGTAGCTGCTAGAAGTGCCATATATATATATATTTTTGTGGAGCAATGCTTCTTACTCTATGAAGCTAGTCTGGCTTTGAGCAGAAATATAAGCTGCATGACCTCCAAAAGTCCTTCCCAACCTGAATTTTTCTATTATTCTAAGGCACACTAACTATCCAGAACTTCAGGATATCTTAAAGATTAGAATGTGTTGAGTCAATTTAGTCTCGACATTTTGTCTAGTTACAGATTAAAAACATGACTACAAAGCAGTTATCATTTTCTTCTAGCTAAATTGTCTTAAAACCCCACAAGTTTTAGATCATAGAGGCTTTATGAAAAGGGCACAACTAAAGCAATTATAACTCTACAGAATTTTGCCTCCTACTTCCCTTGCATTTTTAAATTTCATCATAAGTAATCTGCAAAGATATTGCTTCAGCACCAGGATACAAATACTGTGCTCATATTATAACATAACAGCTAAAAATACAAGATGGAGAAAATGTATTTTCAGGCTTGATTGCTTCTTTTGAAAAACGAATATAATTTTCCTCTAGGACACACAATTTACAGTATGCTTTCCGTACCAAACACAAAAGTAATGCATCCCTGAGAAATTTCTACTGTCTATACAGTAAATTGTTTTGTGAACTCTTATATTATATGTAGGGATTTCCAGTTGTTTGATCTCTATCTCAATCTTACACACCTTATGCTTCAATTTCAGAAGACGGGCTGAAGAATTTAGGTAACCAAGCAATATTTCAAAATTCATGATCATGAAAATGAGATGCTCATTAAAGGAAGTTGTCAGTAGATTCCTTACATTAATTTCATTGCCACCTGCAGCACAGAATGCATTACGTGTTCAGAATAAATCCAAATAATTTTGCTGCTGTTTTTTTAGTGTCAGTATGTCCCTTCTTTAAACTATTCATCATTAGCTGCACTGTACATATTATAGTATCTCTGTGAAAAATGGGAAGGATTGTGACATGGTACATCTGCCTTTGCTTTCAACAACATCATGACTTTTTTTTTGCCTCAGACTTCCCATGTGAGAGTCTAGCCACAGTGCCCAAGTTGCAGAAGACAGATACTGGGAGAATGAGGAACAGCTCATTGCAGAAGATCAGGTTTGAGACCATCTGAGGAAACTGAGGATGCGCAAGTCCACGGGAACTGATGAGATGCATCTGCAGGTCCTGAAGAAAATGGTGGATGAACTTGTCAAATCACTATCCATCATGTTTGTGAAGTCATGGCAGTCCCAGAAAGACCTGGGGAGCTACAGGCAGGCCAGTCTCACCTCTGTGTCTGACAAGATCATGGAGCACATCATCCTAGAATCTCTACTAAGGCACATGGTAAATAAGGAGGTGATTGGTGCTGGCCAACAAGGCTTCACTAAAGACAAATTGTGCCTCAATAATATGGTGGCTTTCCACAAAACGTTAGACCATTGGTGCATAAAGGAAGAGCGACTGACATAATCTGCCTGGATTTATGCAATACATTTGACACTGTCCCACACTACACCCTTGTCTATAAATTGGATAGACATGGATTTGGTGGACGGACCACTCGAAGTATAAGGAATGGGCTGGACGGCACATAAAGAGTTGCAGTCAGCAGCTCAATGTCCAAGTGGCAGCCAGTGATGAGTGGTGTTCCTCAGGTCCTTACAATATATAAGTCTTTTCATATTTCTTTTCACTGTATGAGATCTTGAAATCTTGACTTGACAATATATTGTCTGCACGTTAGAAAGGAAATAGAAGCCAGAAAGCTTCGGCAGTAGACAAAGAGGAAGAACTAAAAAAAATTCATGCATTATAACAAAATCTCTTAGCCTATGAACACAGCATAATTATTACAATATACTTACAAGTGAGTGAGCACAACTTTTCAGGATGGGTTCTTCATTTCCTGTGCTAGCATAACAAAGAAAGGATGGTTTGTGCTGATATGCATTTCGTACGTGTACACTTTTTTGATAAACAGATAGTAGACAGTTATGTTTGTGCTTCAGGAATGCCAACTATCATTCAGGTAAAGGGCACTTGAGAACATTCTCCTTGAATGCAAAAAAATATGTATTTTTAAAATAGGTAATAGGGATTTTATATTATTCCTTCTGACTTTCCTTTCTTAAGTAATATAAGCATTTATCCTGTACTCATCAAGTTACTTAAGGGAAGAGAACACACACACACAAAAGAGTGTTTTTCATGGAACTACTTTCTTTTTCTATTTGTAACAAACTGGATAGGTAACCACTTAAAAGACACGATACACATTTGTACATTATGTACCCATTAAAGATGCATCATTTTGTCTACTTCCCCTTGTGAATGTTGCAAATGAGCTGAGAAGGGTAACATAAGCAGCTATTACATTGCAAGGCCATCTGAGTTACTCTCTTCTGCCTGCTTATACACTCATACATAGCCTCCTGCTCTTACAGGAAGCACTTGAGCATAGAAACAGATTTTCAGTGAGCTGCTTTCCAATTCATTCAGAAGAGCTCAGTCAGGATTTCTTTAGTCTTGACAGAACAAAATTACCATGACTCTTTGTGTCTTTCCTAAATGCCTTTCAATATCTCAATTATGAAGAAAGTCACTCGTGAAACCCCATCAACTCATTAGAATATTGAATCTCAGTCTAATATTTTTTGTGATATGCACATACATTTAGTATTACTCAGAAAGCCGACCTTCTGCTTTACAACAATATTTTGTTTTATTCAGAAACTCTGATCAGACTTGCAGATTTGATTATAATTTTGAGTGTTTTGGTACTGGAGAAGAAAAATTTATGTAACTTCATTGGCATCAACACATGCTGGTCTGCTCCAGATGAAAGTCTGACTGAGATGCTTTCTTCTAAGAATAAAATCTCTCAGTATCACTTCCAAGAAGCACAAGAAGGATACAGAGAATTAGAGGCCGGCCATTCCCACCTCCATCCCTGGGAATGTGATGGAGCAATGGAAGTGCCTTTACTTTATTTAGTACCAATTAATCTGAAGGTAATAGTACAACAGAGATTTATGCATTTTACTTACTGTTGCCATAGCTTTTTACTGCGATAGCAATCTCTACTATGACTTTCTGTTTAATATGTGCTGTTAAATTGCCTGATTACATCATGTTTTGAAACAATTTGGAAACAAATGCCTGGATTTAAGTATTTTACAAGTCTGGAAATCTGCTTATTGCTTTTTGTTGCAGCTCAATATAATGACTAATTTCACAATCAGCTGGGAGGGAGGGAATGAAAGCATGCTGGATGCAAGAAATAAAAAGACACTAGTATCTTTAATAAATATTGCACTTTATTTATGTATTTCAGACAATAACAAAATTGAGAACATTATTTTTGTGAGTAACAGTAAGAATGGGGAAAAAAATTAAATTCATGCACTAGGTAGACAAACTACCACCTTACAGTTTTTAATATAGGGAAAAAATTGAGCTCTGAAAGCCTCAGCTCAATAACCAGGTACAGACATAATTATGTGCTTCTTCTGCTAGGGACTAGAAACATGAATGCATTACCTTCAAATTATTCTGTAAAAAGGTGATTAGGGAAATTAACTTAAGTTCATAAGACAATAATATTACAACATTCCTAAGTTTCCTGCTGCCAGCGAGAGCAATAAAAGATCTGATCCAAAGGATCCTTCTAAAACAAAAAGAAGAAATAAAAAATACTAGGAACTGATATTGTGTTGGGTATTGGTAGCAAGGTTTGGAGGTGGGGGTCTGCACGGAGGAGTCTAGAAGAAGAGACCAGGAACTGCACCATAACAGTCCCAGCCAACTCCACAAGGGCTCCACTGCAGTCACAGCTGAACCTCAGTGATATTGGTGGCACCTCTGAATATGTATTTAAGAAAGGGCAAATTTGCCACACAGGCAGTGAGGACTGATGAGAAAAAATGTAAGAAAGAGCCCTGCAACACTAAGGTCAGTGAAGAAAGAGGAGGAGAAAGTGCTCCAGGTGCTGAAGCAGATACTTCCTCTCAACCTGTGGAGAGACCACAGCAGAGCAGGTATGCACACCGCAGCCTGTGGAAGGACCCCACTGGAGCTGGGAAAAAGTGTGAGGAATTAGTAGTGGCAGAGAGGACCTGTTGTGTATGGACCACAACCCTTCTATTCCCACTTTTCCTGTGTCCCTGGGTGTCAGGGAGGTAGAGGAGAGGGAAGTGAAGGAGTAAAGCTGAACCTGGAAAAGAGGCCAGGGTTTTACTTTTCTTTCTCACCACCCTTCTTTAAATTTTTGAATTGACAATAAATTAAATTATTTTTTCCAAAGGTAAGTCTATTTTGCTAGTGACAGTGATTCATAAGTGATGTCTGTCTTTATCTTGACCTATGAGCTTTTTCTTCTTATCTTGTGTCCTGCCCTCTTGAGGAGGGAAAGTGGGGTGGGAGTCTGGCAGCTGGCCAAGGTCAATCCACCACACTTTGACACGACCATGTAAATCTAATTACATGCTCAACCCGTTCAGACACACAGGCAAAGGTTTCTGGACCTAGAATCAGAAGCACAATATTAACTAATGGTATAATAGATCCCATCATTCATTGTCTGAAAACTATTTTCAGAATGAGACCATTCGATAGAGGTATTGGATTAGGCTAAGATGGAGAGCAGACAGAAAGCGCAAATAAATCACGGCATTTTCTAATCACAAGGAAAATCTGGGTATAGACTCAGATAGATATCTGCTCAATTGGATGTGTGAATACAGCCTTATTAGGCACTCTGAAGAAAACAGTAATCTTCCAAAGTTCTTTCACTCTTTCTTTATGAAACACAAAATCCCCCCAAACTAAAACCCAAACAGCTAACACGCAATCAGAACTTTCAGATGCCATCTGCTTGTGATTTTTTTCCCGGGTACATTGCCCTGCAAGCAGCAAAGTAGTTCACAGCTTGCCATTTCACAATAATGAACTACATCATTATTATTGTAAGTAACCTATTCATTATGTTACTACTTCTATCAAAAGTAAAAATATACCTCATGAGGGTACTGGGATCATCATTATATGCTTGTGAAAAATAGGAAATTATATTAAAGCCCTGGAAACTTTGAAAACCTTTCTTTCTCGAATTTCCCTCTTCAAAGATCATGTTTTACTCGGTGCAGTTCATAGAAAGATAAATTGCCAATAGTTAAAAAACCAAAATATACAAGTAGCATGTTAATAAGCAATGATTCAGCTGTTAAGCAATGTATTATTCTGTTCTTTTTATTTGGTATCTTCAATGGCTCTGTAGATTAAAAGCAAAGAAAAACTTTGCAGTCTTCATCATTAACTTTTATATTTGTGGACATAAAATTCACCATACTGAATAGCAAAGAATTTAAAATATTTTTGCCAAATAATTAACCAAAATACTGTTATTGCTAACTCTAAATGACAGTATAAGTATCAATCACATAGTGAGATCAATAGCATTTCAATATGATATATGAAGAGTGTTCTATATAGCAAATCTCAGGGAATAATATATGAATGAACTGAGAGTAAAATGTCATTCTTATTCCACTAGTTCTTTTCTGACCAATGATACATCATGATTTTAAACAAACAAGCAATGTGATTTGGAGCAAGCTTTGATATCTTTATGCTAGAGTATGCTGGCCGTACTGTCATCCAACCCAGTCAACTACTTCGTGTCTTTAAGGCACGTGGTATGAAACAATCCTGTTGGCCACCTTGGGTCAAGTGCCTGGATCATCTTCCTCCTCACCCCTCCACCTGGCTAGGCTCGAACACACTGAGACCTTGAATCCCACATAGCCTGGCTGACTATAGAGTATGTACATTCACAAATATAGACATGAGAGTGTTCTAAAAATGTAGTTTCCCCATGCATTAGAAGAGAAATTAGTCCTATGTCGCTCAAACCAGGACACTAATTTATCAAGATGAAGAGGAAAGCAGAGAGTACCGATTTACTGGTGTTACAATGACATACACATTGACTCTAAGTCTCCATGGAAATAGCAGAAATTTACTGCAGAATGACATCTTTTCTAATCTCAGTTATAAACTCACTTTTTTTTTTATATTTATACACTCTAGATTGTATAAAACACTGCACTCTACCAATAAACAGCCAGAGTTTTTTAGTAGGCAGAGCTTTCTGTCAAGTAAGCCTCCCTTCACAGTTTGCATGTCTTATTTCTAGAACACCAAAAATGTTTAGAGAATCTTTGCATCTATCACTCCTCGTCATAACGACTTTTACCATCAAGTTTATAATTCTTTTATAAAATGAAGTGTAAAATGGGAAACTAAATTTACCATAGTGCTAATTGGAATTATAATAGTTTCTTGCAAACAGCAAATTTTCAGGTCTGTTTATTACAGTCTACCTGGCACCTAGACAGTTTGCCAATTTCTTTCTTAAATAGGCTAGGGAATCTTGCCTGCTTCAAAAACAAAAATAGAAAACTTGCTACCACAGATTATCTTCATACTCATATATTTTCCAGCTTATATTTTTTTTTGGGGAAGATGACATTCTAATTACTGAAATAGTTAACTTTTATAAGGCATCATTACCAGCCGTATCAGGGAATTTTCTGATATCTGGACTATGTGCAGAGTCATATATAATTTTTATGTAGCATTCCTGGTTATAAAATTTCACAGAATTATATAATTATCTTGGAAGGGCCCTTTGGATGTGAAATTATCCAACCACCTACTGAAAGCAGGGCCAGCTTAATCAGTTTGCTCAGGGTTTGGTCCAGCAGAATTTCTGATATCTCCAAAGACAGTAACTCATTTCTTTGTAACTTGCTCCAATTTTTGACCACTCTCATGGGGAAAATGTTTTTCCTTATATGTAACTCAGAATTTATTTTGCTGCTACTTGTCTCCATTGCCTCTTGTACTATCCCAGTAAATCTCTGAGAAGTGTCCCTCTGAACAGATATTATGGAATCTCAGAAATGCCTAGGCTGGAAGGGATGTCTGGAGATCATCTGGTCCAAACTGTTGGAAGCAGAGCCTTAGGTTAGGTTATCCAGTGCCTTATAAAGCCAAGTCTGGATTATTTGCAATGAGGGATCATTGACCACATCTTTGGGCAAGCTCTTCCAATATTGTTCTTTATATCTAGACAGAACCACGTCTAAAACAACTTCTGCTCATTACATGATTCCTGTGTTTCTAAATGCTCTCTTTTCCTGAACTGCTGCCCCAGTTTGCCTTTGAATTTACCAAGTGCTCTCTGTTCTGTTATCCAGGTCATTAATAAAGAAGACACACAATACTGGCTCCAGTATTGGTCACTGAGGGACTTTCACTAGAAATCAGCTGCCAACTGAACTTTGTACTGATCACAATCCTTTGAGCATGACAGTCCAGCCAATTTTCTGATGACTAAAGTCTGTTTATCCAATCTGCCTTTCAAGAATTTGAATACAAAAATACTATAGGGACTGAGTCAAGTTCTTGATAAATCCAAGGTAAATGAGATTCATTACTCAATGATTTTTATTGCCACATGAGCATACACAGGTGCACAAGGCCCCTTCTAGGGTCTAAAATACCAGTCTAGAGCTGCACTTAATTATCTCGTTCATCTTTATTAAAAATAAAAAATCCTGAAATTATTCAGAGCATCAGATCAAGATGATTTTCCCACTGATTCACCAGATGATGGTAAATTTAGTATCAGTGAGAGACAGAAGACAGAAACTCTAGTTTTAACACATGTAGCAAGGTAAATTAGATATCCAAATAGTAGAAAGTTTAATCACAGATTTTATAATTCTCCTGTCTTTCCAGAATTCCAGGTCTAGCATCAGAAAAGACTTTTTTCCTTCACTTTTGTGCCTTTGATTTTCCATCAGTCCTTAATGAAGATCAACTCAGATCTTTGCAGGTCCTTGTTAAAAATTTCTCCTACTGACAATATCCAATTACTAGGAATAGCTTTATCCTTTGTTAGACAAACTTGTGGTAGAAGCTGCTACTAAGTGTGAATGAAAATAGTTAAATATTGTCTCAGTATTTTCAATCCCATTACATTAGTGATAAGAAACTTTTACTGAACCATATTACAGTATTGTGAAAAAGTATATCAGTGCTAATTTTTTCTCATTGAGATCTTTAAATACAAGGGCTACAGAAAAAATTCTCTAGCTTTATGTAAAAACATACTTTGAAGTGCAGCATATATCTGATTTTATTCAAGAAGAAGAAGGATCGAAAGGATATTTTATAACTAAAAGACTTACTATATCATCATTCCCGTGAACATCTCAGCGTGTGGTTTCTGTTTGCACAATCTTTTTAAGTCTTATCACTCTTATATTCATAGAAAAAAGAAAATGCTGAGCAAACTTGTAGACTTTTCTCAACTCTTGCCTTTTATTTGTTCTTGTAGGTAAGTCACACAATAAAGTAGCTGTATGCCTATATGCCTGAAGATTTGTTCTTGCAATTCATTCTCTTACCCTATCAACTCTCTATAGAAGGAAGTAAATGTGTTATTTGCTTTCTAAATAAGATTCATTATAAGTTGCACTGTCTCTTTGTTATGGTACTAACTGATTTCATGGATATGTCAAATCTCATCACTGCTTAAAGTCCCATGACGTTCAACTTCTTTCCCATCAATCTGCATGAAACTAGTACTTCTCCATGCACTTTCCCATCAAATGGCAAAGATTAGGCATCTATCCATCTGCAGCATTGATCTCTTCTGTTATTTAAACTCTGGTAGAGTATGTGGCATATGACAATAGAATAGGGGCTAAGGTCAGCTGGTTGTACATTGTCATACTAAAGTCAAAATTAATTACGAAGGTAAAATAAAAAGACCCATTACAACATGTCCATTCAACAAAATATGTGACAAGTATGAGTAAAATTTGCACATGAAAGCTACTCAGAAGCAAAGAAAAACTATGCTTGGAACTTCACACAACACAAGTGAGTCACCTGGGTCCTTGAATGTGCATTTCTAAAAACTGAAGGTGTTACTACCTCTGTGAATAAACAATTCTGTCACCTCAAATCTGGAAGCTCATTTCTTTAACAGGTCTCAGTGCCTAGGAGAGGCCATGAAAACTGTTGTCCCAGGCTGGTAGGTAATGATTGTAAAGGATTTTGGAGGACTTGCTCCTAATAGAAATTATTGGTTTATTCCAATGTATTTGTTATATTCCAATATATTTGCCAAACTCTGTCCTCTGAGATTTGTCCACAATTTCCACAGTGTCATCAGTGGCTACATGTAAGTATTGGACAGCAGGTCTGGTCCTCTGGCTGAGAAATAATCACAATGAGCCCTCCCATCTGAATGAAAAAGGAACAATATGGCAATTCACTGCATGGAATGGAAAAGGAGATTTAAAGCTGTTAGTTCAATGTTAAAGTTCCCACATAAAATGCTCCCTGTATTTGCTGGAATGCATATTGTGTTTTATAACTGAAGGCAAAAAATCAATTAATAAAATGATGATAGTAATTCGAAACTATTGTAATTTTCTTTTATAATATAATTATATATGAATTTAATAACTTGGATAAGTGTAATTTGTAGGAGATATGCTAGTATTGCCTCCTTCATTCGAGTACCTTATCATGACTCTCAATAGTCTTTTTTTAGACAAACGAAAAAGGAAAGAGAAAAAAACAGAAGAAAAGAAAATTTAACTGAACAAACCAGAATACACCATAACAAAACGTGCTTTATTTTTCATGGCAAAATCTCTATACATTCAGTAAGGAAGTTCAGCAGAGAGCACCAATATCCACAGTATTGCAAAACCAAATGTAGGGCTGATTTTCTTCTTCCATAAAAAGTGCTTTCTAGATTTTTCCCCCCAGTTTTTTAATGTAATTCAGTATATGCGTATTTGTCCAATAAATTTCTTTATACTTTGAGCATTTTGAGGCCTGGACCACAGTTCCCACCATGCAGCTAGCAGAAGTAGGCAACAGCTGCAGCAGTTTTCACAGAAGTTCACACAGAAGAATGTACAGAAGAGGGATTCAGGCAATTTTATAACAGTCTTCGTTATGGTGATAACATGGCACAGAGCAGATTACTCAGCAGATATTGGAGCAGCTCTCCTTACCAGCATAGAGGCTTTAACACATACTGAACTCTAAAGCTCATCCAACCTTCTGACTTTCCTCCTCCCTCCCCTGGTAAAAGAGCCCTCTCAGGAGTGCAGTGACAGGTCGCTGCACACCCAGAAAGTGTGTAAGGCACAGTGAAAGGCAAAAGGCATTGTCAGCTTGACAGGTGAGTCCTCCTGGTGATCATCACACCCCTTAGTAGGATTTTAGCCATGGTCTCCATCATGTCATGTGCTCATCCCCAACCAGAATGAATGTGGAAGTGTAGTGATAGGACAAGGGGTAATGGTTTTAAATTGGAAGAGGGGAGATTTAGATTAGATATTAGGAAGAAATTCTTTCCTTTGAGGGTGGTGAGGCACTGGAACAGGTTGCCCAGAGAGGTTGTGGCTGCCCCATCCCTGGAGGTGTTCAAGGCCAGGCTGGATGGGACTTTGAGCAACCTGGTCTGGTGGGAGGTGTCCCTGCCCATGGCAGGGGGGTTGGAACTCGATGTATGGAACTAATATTAAAATGAAAGTCAGGCTCAGGAAAAATAAAAAGACAAAGGTAATACCTGTTACTATATGTCCACTTACATGAATAGATTCTAAGAATACCTGACATCCATTCCTACAGTCCAGCACCTATTAAAATACAGAGTGGTACTCCACTGTTGGTCTACATGTTAGAAAATTGGGTCAAAAATATGAAGTCAGACAACAAGAGGGAAGTATAATTTGATCTGAGCAAAAGTGCATTTGCTTATAATGATAGTGTGCTGTGTTTTCTTCTTTCATGAGGATTAACAATGTATGCCTCTATCATTACTTAAACAAAGTTGTAATTAAACTCTCAGGAGACCTGTCAGGTTTCTTTTCTCCCTCTCATATAGCACAATTTGAACATGTCTTACTAAAGAAGAGTCTAAATGGTTTAATCCTTTTCAGAGATAATAAGGGGGGATCAAAACCTCTTTTGACACTCAGTCAAGGAAGAACGGTTACTTGCCCTTCAGATGCCTTAACCTCCTTTGTCAGAATCCTTAATTATATCTTCAGCATTTCTATCTTCCACTAATAGAATGGATTCCTCTTTATTAGGACATTTTTTTTCCTCTTCTATTCTCGTATCAACTTGATCCATGAACTTTTTTTTTTCCTCTAAAAATCTTCATTTACTCTCTAGTCTAGCAAACCTGTGAGTCTTTAAAGTTTTGTCAGAATTTATCCAGTGCTGTTTCAAGACAATAATAAAGTAATAAAGCAATTTTTGCTTCCTTGTTTCTAGAAAAAAATTCCAGTGGAAGAAATTGTTGGGCTGAGTAGTTTTCCACCGTTTCCTGCAGAGAGATAATGTTTCCAACTTCCACTGATTTAACTTGTTGCACAGATGACAAATTCAAAGAAAATTGGGAAAGACAAGCAGTGGTTAATTCGATAAGGCTGAAAAAACAGGATGTAACTGTCTATTGGAACCCTTATCCACGCCGTCATTCTGGCCAGGTGACCTGGAGCAGACCCCCACTGTAACATCATCTGCCTCTGCATTCTTGTTAATCCTGACCCTTAAACTCTTCGTCAGTTCTTCATCCATCCCCAGGTGAGGTAGAGTTCCATGTGCTTCAGCTGTTCATTGGTATAGAATGTACCACCTCCTTCATGTCTCCCCCACCTGTCCTTCCTGAAGAACCTGTGTGCTTAAATTCCAACACTCCAGTCACAGAAGCCACCCCTCCACGTCTCTGTGCTGCCAACGAGATCACAGCCCTGCAGGTGTGCACACCTCTCTAACTCTTCTTGTTCGCACAGAGGCACTTAAACTGGGTCCCCATTGAAGCTGACTTACTGGCTGGACTGGTTACATTTCCTTTGGGCTGCTCTCCAGGTGGCCTTCTATTGAGGTGCTTTACCTGTGTTTCCCTGTTTGTTGCTATTGCTTCAGGAGCCCCAGGCTCATCTCCAGATGACTTCAAGTGTGCTGCAGTGTACCCAACACATCTTGGAGCAATAGGCTGAGGGGCGTTGCTAGTGCTCCATCCGGCAAACTTTGCTGTGTTGTCCCTTGGCTTGTGACAGGCAAGCCTGATATTAAGCCCCTCATCAAGTCTAGTTTAAAGCTCAGTCAATAAGCCCTGCTACCTAATGAGCAAAGACCCCCTTCCCTCCTTGAGAAAGAAGAACCTCAACCAACACCAGCAAGCCTGGTGCCATGTAGCTCATCCCTTTGTCAAAATTGTGGTGATGTCACTAGCCGTGAAGCCATGGATTAACAGATTGAGTGCATCTGTTTTTCTCCAGTAGTACTGTTTGCAGCTGCAAAGAGAGAAGAAAATATAACCTGAACCCCAGAATCCCTTACAAACCGTCCAAAGGCCCTGAAGCCTCTTTTAAACCCTTTTGGGCTATGTGTTACCACTTCATTACCACCCACGTGGAAGAGCAGCAGTGGGTAATAGTCCTTGCTTCCACTGCCTAAACATTTCATTCTTACATTTTATTTTGATAAGAAAGTATGCTGGTCTCCAACCTTTCTTGCTTGATTTCTTACACACGGGAATCAAGAGCTCTTGTGCTTTCAGCTGTAGTCCTGCTCCTTTTCTCCTGAAGGCATTTCCCAGGAGGTCACACATGCTAATTCTTTAGACAACTAAAAGTTTTCTCTCCTAAAATTCAGGGACTTGATATAGCTCTTGATATAAGAGCTTGAAACAGCTCTCACTTTTGACTATACTGTTATAAAAAGATGCAGTGGTCTTTCAGGGAAACAGATGTATTTAACAGAGCAAAATTTTGGATATCTGTAAGTAACTAGCATTATATAATTTAGACATGAAAGGAATATATAGTACATTCCAGAAGTCAGAATGCCCAAGTTTTAAAAAGAAAGAAAAATAAAAGAAAAAAGGTATTTCCATTATAACTGCCTTCTCTTTTGAAAAAAAAAAAGAAAATTAGATGATTTTTTGAAGGTGTGAACAAAAAATTTGAGGACTTGTGAGTTCTAGAAAGGCTTGCTTTTACTTTTTCCGCTTAGTGTGTCAGTTAACAATCACTCCTCACTTTGACTGTCCATTTTTAGTTGTTTTTGTTTGGCTGTGTTTTTTTTTTAGACTACCCTTTTTGGTATTGAACTTTTAGTCTGAAGGTCAAGGAGAACTATTTAAAGAACTAAAACTGACAAAGAAAATCTAATTTAAAAGTAAATAAAGAAATAAATCTCAAATATTTCAATAATAGTATAAAAGTTAGGAATATCTAAGATATTCTAACAGGTTTAAAAACAGAAGATAAGTGAAAGAATAGACAAGAGAAAGACTTTTTTAACAGTCTTTTATATACTACCAGTTTCTGGCATTTTGTCTACCAGGGCACACAAGAAGTACAAATTTAATAAAAGGCTTAGCATGTCAATATGTATTCTTTTCTGAGAAATATGCTGTCATTGTGGTATGCAGTTCCCCTCCTTTTTTCCTTTTACTTTTTTTTTTTTTTTAATTGTTTCTTAACTGGCAATAAGAGAAGTCCTTGCTAAAAAATAGGCTTAGTTGTATGCATCTCATATTAAACAATCTTGTTCCTCAACCATAATAGCTACTGGACAAGCAAGTTGATGGTCATATTCAAATGCATTGTAACATTTGTGCCTCACCTTGCACCTTTATTATGCTGATATCATACTGTGTGTCACCATAAAATTAAAACAGGATATTAAGATTACATCCAAGAGTGGAGAAACTGCAGAGAGAAAATGAAAAGATGGTGTGGGGGACTGTGACTAGACACTGAACTCATTCATATTAGTTAATGATGTACTGTTAACATCGTCGTGATTTACTGATACAGATGTGGAAATAGCCAAGGAAGTCCTCAGGTAGTGTATATTCATACCAAGTTTATCCTTATTATTCAGAACTTTGGGGGTTAAAATATATTCTAGAAACCAAAATGGTCACCTCTGGTGACATTAATTTCTTAATATTTGATATTAAACTGCATAGGCCAGCAAGAAGTAGAGGATGATAAATTAATTTCCAAACATTTCTGCAATGAAATTCATGTATCCTCTTATCTGATTAATATTTTCTCTGGAAAAATGATGGGTGATTTAACTGGATTTGGTGATGCTTTTTGGTAGGGTATGTAAGATAACCACTGGGCAAAATGAAGAACAGTTGCCTTCCTCAATATCACTGATAATTTGAAAATATATATTCAATAACTGCTACTCTGATCAAGCGTGCTTTTAATCATGTGGGAGATGGAATATTCTCTGCTTTAACAAGGTGTATGATCTGTGGAGCTACAAATTTGAGCTCGTACCTTATAACTGAGCCAAACCTCAACGTCACTAAACTTCCTTCAAATCTGGGGAAACCTCAGGGGGAAAAAAAGCATATTTACTATTGCTTTTTCTATAGTACAACATATATTGTACAAAGATCTTCACGATAATTAAACTTCTTTTCTGTCTCTCAGATTCTTCTGACCCAGTGCCTAGCCACATTATTTCTACTTTAAGATGATATAAATTGTGCACATAACATTAATTTTGAGAACTTCGATATAGTTTTGATCCTGATAGGAACCGATGAAGAATCATGCCAGTAACTTTAGGCAAGAGCCTCCAGTTGTGTTCTTGTTAAAACTTCTATTGTTATGGTTGACAGAAACTTTCCAAGCCTGGTTTTCCCCCTGCTAGATGTTAGTTGATTACTTGGCAATGTTGGAAATCAGAAGTGATTTTCCATAATCCACGTTCATGTAAGTGCTCATAAGGTATGCTGATGTGAAAGGGGGTAGGTTTTCACACATTTTGCTGTGAACTAACATGAATTAATGTCAGCTTTTACACCTGGTGTGAGTCAGACTTTAGAGATGGCAATAATTCAATTGGGAGTGTGAAGGCTGTGAAGCGTGCAAACACGTAACCGCCTGCTGGTTTTTTAAGTGCTTTTCAGATTCAAAACATGCTAAAAATACTCTCCTCCTTTTCCTGTGAATCCTTTACTCTTTCCTCTTACCACCGTACTGCATTTTTGTCTTTACCCCCTTCCTTCTGAATGATTACTTAGAAACAAATCAGTACACCAATTTAAAAAACAACAAAATTTCATTATCTATCAACGACAAACACAAGCTGCAGGTCTATGGATAGTTTCTGGTAAGTCTTTATATCTCTTTAATCTGTAGCTCTATATGACATATGACCACTGTTTATCCTTAGTAGTATGTAGTATTACTCTGAGGCCCAACAAGATTAGGAAATCCTTTGTAGTTTCTTCATTTTAAAATAAGGAAAAGAAGTTAAACATGTTTAGAACAAAATATTTGTCATCTAAACATGTAATCTTTAAAGCTAATTAGAGATTATTTTGTGATTTTTAATGTCTGACATGAGTATTATATGACAAAGATCTCCCCACTAAATTCACTAATGATCAAGGTTATCTTTGCAGCTTTTCCAGAAGAAAAAAGACCTTATGTAAAATATATCACCTGAATATTGCATATAACCTCCTTAATTAGATATGATTATTAGGTCTACAAAGTTACTCACTACTTATTTCGCTGACATTCAATCATATTTTAACAGGTGAGACTGTACCATAGGCAAAAATAGATAGTTTCGGTTTTCCTGGAAACAACAGCAAGTTATGTTATATCAATTACATATTTATCTTATAAAAGATTATTTTAAACAATAATAATGACAATGTAAAAAAACATTGGGGGGGAAGAGGGCAAAGGAAATAACATTTTGTGAAAGTACAGTATGCATAACTGAGATTCCATCTCAGGGTTTCCCGTTAAGACTTCTCATGTCATGCACTGTAGTTCCTTCCTTTGCTTAAAACTAGGATTAGAATTGCTTTTTTACAACCAATTTAATAAATTGAGTGCATGTTAATTGAAATCATTTTATTTAATGATCAAGACCCTTAACTAAAACAAAACCAAAACCCAGCAATGTTCATCAGAGGTTATAAGAGAAACAAGGAGATTCAGTGGCAAATAAAATACTTGCTTTTAGTGTACTTATCCCAGAATCAGTGACAGGCTTGCTTATGAAAAGATGACATCTATTTTTCATCTTAAAGGTATTGTATCCCTTTCTACAGTTTGTTCTGCTCCACTGGAGGAGCTAAATGTCTTTTTTACATTATCTTCCTATCCTCATATCCTTCAGAGAAGAGATCTCTGAAGTTCTATCCGGTGAGTATGACCTATTTTAAATGTTTCTAACATTATTAACTCTCTTATCAGGTTTTTACAGATACTAGCAGGATTTGAGATCTAAGGTGAATAAACACTGTAGCAAGCATAAGTCTTTTTTCAGAATAGCTTGCATGCTAGACAAAACTCATAAAGGAATGAATAAGGGAAATCTTAGTGCCCTAATATGTTTCACAATGAACAGAATATGAAAAAATTATCTGACTTGGAAAAAATCAAATACAGAGGCTATTGCCAAATTGTATGCATCTTCATTAAATCCCACAGATCTCTTATTACCTCATGACAAATTCAAATTCCACATAAAAACATTCACAATGTATAAGCATAAGATCTTATAACATCTTATACAATGAAATTCTAATGCAAACTGTTTGTTTCGTTTCCATAAATTGATAATATCAATGAATAGCATAGGAACAACTTCTTTGTATAAAGGAATGCAATTGTATAGGAAAATTGTGCTCATATAGGTTTCTAAAGAACAGGGGATATGCTGTCCCACAAACATTTATGAAGGTAAAAATAAATGAGAAATTTTTACTTTGGTTTTTTTTTTTTTTTTGAAAGCTTAGACTTGGAGAGGAAATGGAGATCTAAGAAAATATATCAAGCACCCAAGAGGTCTACAGACAGGTCATAACCTGTTTATACTAGCATATTAAGCTGAAACAAAGATGACTACGAATTTAAGGCAACCACCCCTAAAAAAGATGATGCAAATGTTTTTCATTAAACCTGAAGTTGCAAATTTCTAATAATAGATACTTTTGTTGTCTTCTAGTAAATGGCCAAGACAATGAACATGATGCGCAATGCCAAGAGAAAGTGGTTTTGGTACCTCTCTGAGAAACATTTTAACTGAAGTTGATTTCTAGTTTAAAACAGACTCACACTACATTTTTTGGCACTTTTTGTAAAAATTTCTAATGAGTATTTTAAAACAAATTATAAAACACCACATGCTTAGAAAAAGCGTCACTTATGAAGTTATTGACTAGTTTATAATTTAGATATATTTTCAGAAAGCTCCACTATTTTTTCCAAGAATAAGTTTATTTCAATATGATTTACAGTGAGGTCATATAGTATTATTTTCCTGTAGAACTTGTAAGACACAAGCAATCCATCTTCAGGACAGAGTTTATGAAATGTTTTTTTAAAGTTTTAACATATTTGTAGCTTTATAGGTTTTCAAGCTTGTATCTTCTAACTTCATGTAGAAATCACTCTTGCTGCTGTCTAGAAATGAATTTGTCAATAGAAAGAAAAGTCAATTGGTTATGTCATTTCACAAAACTACAACTAAAATAGCCACATATTATTTCTCCTACACAGCCTCTGTTTTTAAATGCCTGATCAAAAATTGGCTAGTCATCTTTTAAGCTACTTTTCTCTGACCTTTCATAATCACTGCTTCAGAATGACTTTCAGTCACTTTTAAAGCTGGAGTCAAAACAAATCTTTACAGTAAAAGGTCAAGATATTTTGGTACATAAATTTGTTATGTGACCGTGGTTCCTGGTAAAAAGCTTTATTTTGTTTTTGCATGCTGACTGTTCAAAACCAGCAGATAGTCTTAACAATTTGTCAGCATGAAGACTGTTGAAATTAAAAGCTACACATTTAAGTGTCAGCTGTTATTATTCTTACGACATGAATATTTACCTGGTGAAAAGATTTCTTTTCAGTTACTTAAACTGTCTTTAAGAATGTATTGATCTCACGCCTAAATTATCTTTGATGTAAGTCACTTTTTCAATGATCCATCTTTGTGTATTTCCATTTCTGAGATGATGACAGATGTATGACAGTATATATACAGTATAGTATAATATATGTTTATAGTGTATAGATGTATGTATATTGTATTGATATTACTTTTAGAAAACAAGTATAAGAATAACCTAGTCTTGAAGCAGGTTGGCCTCTTGAAGAACTAGTACTACCAAATACTGATTTATTTTTTAATTTATAAACTATTGCTTACAGAGCCTACTGAAATGCACTGTTTCTATATCACGCCTAGCCAGTTCTTAAAAAAATTGTGTAAGTTTACTTAGGCAGCACAGGGTGGGAGAACAGGGTAAAATCTGCTCAGTGAACAGGGACATTAACTGTGTGCGGAAAGAAGACTCTGTAGCCAAAGCAGAGGTCTCTGACTCCTGCAAATTATAAGTAGTCTGAAATGGTGTAACTCACAATAGTTAATGTGGCTGTTATCACCAGACACAGGTTTACTAATGTATGTGAGCAATGTGCATCCCAAGGGGACAAAGAGAGTCATATCTGCATGTAGGGTGCATCCAAGAGACTAAAGTTACCATACAAGGATAAAGTAATTACAAGGGACTGCCAACGGGTAGAACACCCTCCCAAACACAAAAAAGGAAGACTGGTAAGACAAAAGAAAACACGATAGGAAGTATTAGGAGTGGAGGAGACTCCTGCTCTGGTGAGGTAGGAAATAATATAATACCACCAGACATAAGCAAGGAAAGAAAAGCCTGTTTGGGCTCCAACTACTCTCATCAACTGTTCTTCAGCAGAACACCTTGACTGCAGTGATTTAGAGCCAATATGGACCACAGTTGCCAATTCTAACAACTTGGCATCAATTTTATGGTATTTTATGCTCACAGCTATTTCAAATGTAATTGTTAAAAATGAAGTAGTCTTCTGAATGTAATGATGATGATGATTAATAATGTATAGGTATTCACCGTTAAAAATAAGTCTGCTGATAATGAATTAATTTAGTAATGTTTTATTTCACAATTTAAAACTGGCCTGATTTGTCAGTATTCTAAAAAATCTTATCACAGCAATTGCTAATTTCCTAATATATTGTTTCAATAGTTACCCAATGAGAATATGGATATCCTTCACAATAGAAAGAGTTGAGCTTTCTCCTGCACATATTTTACTATCATCACAGACTTCAGTACCATGTATCTAAGCTATGCCAAACTGTATGAAGACTTAGCAGAAGTTGAGAGGCTTTTGTGATGAATTTGTGTCTGAATACAGTATAGGTAGCAGAAAAATATGTCAAAAATTAAGAGAAACCAACAAATGCTTACAAGTAAACCATCTCAAGCAAACTTTTCCATTTGAGTAAGGTTTAAAGTACTTTTACTGTGGTTTATGTCAATGACTGCCATTGTCTCCCAAACACAGTATCTCACGGACAATGAAAAAGCAAGTAAATACCTATACGGATTATATCCTTCATAAGCACAAAGAATATCAATGTATTAAAAAAATAAATTGTCAAAAATTCAATTTTCTGCTCTATAAATTTAACCACTTTGAAATAACTGTAAGAATGCCTGTATATCTAAGCATTCATATTTTTTAACCACTGTATATTTTAGTTACTTGCATTTAAATGAAAATTTAGATAATTGCTGTGGAATTTCTCCATTTTCTGTATATGTAAATCATACATAATAAAGGCAAATGATTTAATCCCTTTGGAAATTAAAAGGTTTTTTAATTGTAAACACTTTTCCTCTATCATCTGTTGTACGTCCATTTAATATAAATCAGGAATAGAATACTGTTCATTTTTCAATATTTTTGCCTGGATGTCATAAGATTATTGATCTCATTCAAAGCTGGAACTGAAATAATAACATGGACTTTGAAAAGGGAGACAAAATAAAAAAAGAAAATAGATGAAACATCAAACCAACATCCTTCAGCTTAGATCTCTTGAGATATGCTATGGAATAAAAATATGTGTAATACAGTTCTAATAAAGAATTTACAAAAATCGTGGGGTAAATTGACACTTTTTTTTTCCTGAAAAGACTGATGTTTTTTATTTTGAAAGAGCCACAAAACAGAAATTTTCTGTGAGCATTAGGAATCAGAAAAGAGCGAGCAGTCAGTTAGGTAATGTGTTCTTGTTTTCTTTATACAAAAACCCCTAAACCCAGAAAATAACTTAACATTAAAATATGCACTTTATTTTAAATATAAACATACCCATTGCATATCAACAGAAACACAAAAAAAAATCCTTGGGTAAGTGTAAATAAAAATCTTTTTCAGGAGTTCCAGTGTTACTAGGCAGTAAGAGCAAATTTGTGTTCCATCTTCTGCTTACTTTTTTCCTTTCTCACTTCCCCCAAAAGAAACATCTTCACTGTATGCACTTTAGTTATTCTCTAGGAAGTTTTAATTCAAAGGCTTGTAAAGCAGTGAGGGACTGAAATCTGTCCTTTCAACTCTGGAGAATTGCTACATGAAGCTCTGCCTGGAGCATAGTTTTTCACAGGAGCTTTTCTGGTCAAATGTACTGAGTTAAGGAAAAAAAAAATAAAAGCAATAAAAGTCTGAAAAAACGTGAAGAATTTGTATTTTCTACCTCTTCCCCTTCTTTCTTCTTCCAGCCTGTTCTATTCTTCCTAAAATTCCGTATCTCTCTCTTCTTTTCACACATAATTTGATCCAAAAGATTGAAGATAAACCCAAGAACATTAGGAAGAGATGGCTTTAAAACTATCAAAGTATCTATTATTGAAAATTGCTAAATCTGTATTAATTTTTATAAATTTTATCAATGCTTCTAAAAGAAAATAGGAATTAAATCATTATTTGAGAACATTCTATTTTTTAACTGACAACCAGTTATTGATTGTTCTTGAAAAAATCCTAATAACTGCAAGAGAGGCTTCTGCAGTACATATTTTTCTATTTGATGTTCTCTAAAACATGTAATACCTAATTTGTGTTTAATTTAATAGTGGTAGGTCTAAAGGCAAGTCCTTTACTCGAAAGCAGTGCTTTTCCATGGTGATTTCTAGACATCAAGAAACATATTTTCACTAAATAATTTGCTAATCTCCTTACTTCTTCATATGGAATATATGTAAGACTTTTTTACTACTCACAACATTTTGTTATTCCAAAGTAGTCTCCAGTTGTCAAAAAGGTGAAGACTTCCATTTTGTTCCAGGAGAACAACATGCTTGAAGCAGACTTCTAAGAAATTCTATCACATTTAACTGTCTAGTTCACTTCTAGTTCACTGTCAAACTGTGACTGACCACACACATCACGCAGCATAGTAAATACGAATAATGACATCTTTGGGAAACAATAATTAAGGCACCAGGTGCATTTGAGGGGAATTTGAGAATTTTAAGATGTTTTGCCTGCATGCAACATTGGTCTTATAGAATCCATCATATCACTTCCAGGAAGAAGTGACATAATATATGTATAAACTCTGGAAGAGGTGCTTTGCCTAATCTTGCGAAAACCATACACTTTTTTTGACAAACAGTAAACATTTCAAACCCACTCAGAGTAAGCTGCTGGGGTTTCATGACCTTTCATAAATTCCTGCCCAGCTGTCTGCCCAGTAACTTGAATATTTGAACTACAGAAGCAGTTCTCCATTAGCTGTCATTTTAAGACGCATTTTAAAACTGAGATCCCTATCACGTCCTTTCCTCTTGTTCAAGCTTGGCTGCTGTGGGGTCAGACTCGAACAAATTTTCGTGAACTTAAATGTAGAACTCAAAAGTCTACAGTTTATTGTAACTCTATCAAGAGTGTGAAATCTTGGCTTCACATTCTCTTTCCCTAAGCAGTTAATACACCGATAATTACAAAAAACATAAAGATAAACTTCAACCTGCGAAGTTCATCTTGACTGCATCACAACCTGTGTAGATATCCGAAATTAAC
Source organism: Thinocorus orbignyianus (assembly GCA_013400375.1). NCBI lineage: Eukaryota > Metazoa > Chordata > Aves > Ciconiiformes > Thinocoridae > Thinocorus > Thinocorus orbignyianus. The sequence continues at coordinate 78,555 of VXBW01004804.1, forward strand.
AAATAACTCATGAAGGGCTTGTGTACCTACTCATCATCTATACCCATTACATTTTTCATTTCTGATTGTTTTGTAGACCAATTTGACAAAACTAGGGGGGCATTTTTACTCTGACTAGACTGCGATTCAGATGCCTTTGCTACAATGCTCTCGGATAAGGTGAGGTTACAGGGACATCACTTTTCTGCTTCAAACTGCACTATTACTGAAATGAAGTCATAAGAAACCTTTTGAAAGGGCTTTGTTGAAAGTCTCTCTTATCACCTAGTACCAGGTGAATTTAGTTTTTTTTTTACTAATATGCTTGCTGTTAACGGAAACTACAGTTTCTATTTATAGGCAAGCAATTTTTATGAATTGCTGCTTTATAAGGACAGTGGAATAAATCCCTCATTCCATGCACTAAGAAGTCATGCTAAATTATTGAAGCTAAATTCACTACAGAAAAATATAATCTTACCTCCAAATCAAGAATTTTGATTAAGCCTACAGAGCATGAAAGTTAAAAGATGATAATTCTTTCTTTGATAGTATGGCATGATCCTTCTTTTAAAATGTGAACAGTCTGAAAATGTCAGGGTGACTTCTTAGATGAAAATAGGTATCTGAAAATAAGTGTTGCTTCTCTTAGGCTGTAGATAAGATAAGTACCTTTAAATGCTTTTGTGATCCTATATTTACAAAGGGATGGCAGCTTTTCTATTTTCATTATTTTCCCCTTCAAATTTTTCAAGACATTTGCATTCTTTTGAGCTGCATGTGCAAGTCAGTATACAATAATGTCAAAAAACCAAATAGCACCATATTTCGTAAAGATGCAGCACTTAGAAATCATTTGTTTCTCGTGAGCTTAAGCATAGTAGAGCAGGTGAGAGGTTCAGACAAAGCTTATGCTCTATGATGCTGATAAAGAGATAACTCCTGTTCCCTTTTCTATTCAGTCTTGTAAAGTAGAGTGATTTCCTGCAAAGGGAATAATAGTGGGTGCAAAGCCCCACCAGCTTAAATTATATTAGGGAACGCTTGTGGCTTTATACAATTATATTATGTTTTAATTATGAACAAGTAAATTGCAATATGTAGGAATACATTGAGCAGTAATGGATTTTTAATTTCAGAAAAAAAAATCAGTGTTTTCTTAGTGACAAATTACTTTCTTTCTCTAACTATGCAAGAGTCAGCTTTTGAGAGAAAAATCTAGTTCAAAGGAATTAATTGGTAGTGGTTTTATTAATAGTTCTTGGGATGAGATTTTATCTTTTAAAACTATTTAATTTTAATATGCATATTACTGAAAATAAAAAAAAAAAGTTTATTCTTTGACTTTAAATGAATTATCTCGTCTTTATTTTTATTTCCACCAAAAAACCTACTGCGAACACACAAACTTACAGACCAAAGTCACTCCCTGTAGAAAACAAAGGCTTAATATTCTTCATAGAATTTCCAACAAAATTTGAATGAACATTTCCAATGAAAAGATTTATTTCTGTGGTTGCTTCTTAGATTCATAAATATGCCTTTGAGTTACTGAAAAAATGTGCAAATATATTAAAAAAGAAAGAATTGATGGAAAAGGTCTTTTTAAAAGTATCTTAATACTTCAGGCCTTAGTGATATGCTGCCTGAGAAGTTCGTTTAAGTATTACATACACATCAAAATAATGCACTTTCTCACCCCAGAGATCTTTGGAATTGTTCTGTGTTTAGCTACACAAACTAGTTCATCAGACTTTTTCCGTACATTTGAATGGTGATTCTCCTTAAAGATTGGGTGTCTTTGGCCTTCAACAGTGAAATTCACAAACTTTCTATTGGCCTGTTATGGCAGAATTTCAGGTCTTGTTTTGGCTTGCTTTGTCTTTCTGACAAAGTCTATATACTAACACTGAAATTTTAACATGGATAGAGCATTTTTTTCTTTAACTCAACTTTCAGAAGGAATAAGGACAAGAAACAGTGAGTATAATCTGAAACACAGACGGATCTATCTGAACACCAGGAAGCACTTTCTTACTCTGAGGGTGACTGAGCCCTGGATCAGGTCGCCCAGGAAGTTTGTTTAGTTTTCCTCCTTACGGATATTCAAAGATCATGTAGACGTGGTCTTGGGCAACTGGCTGTAGGTGGTCCTGCTTGAGTAAGCTGTTAGATCAGATGGCCTTTAGAAGTCCTTTTCAACCTCAACTATTCCGAGAGGTCTTTGAAATCTAACCGAGAAAAATTCAACCTAAGTCTAGTAAAAGGCAAATCAACTGTAATCTTATTTGTTAAAACCTAAACAATCAGATTAGTGATAGAAGAAGAAGTTAAAACACAGAACAAATGTAAAAACAGGTAGTGCAAGCAGGTTTTTCAATAATCTAGCACAATTCTACTTCTGAAGTTAACAAAAGGGAGAAGAAAGGGGCGATTCATTTTGGTGCTTGCTCAGATGGGCAAAAGCTTTTGCTACTGCCCCCAGTGGTAGAAGAGTCTATTAATATAACTTAAAATTAATATAAATAAAAGTAAGTAAAAATACGCAGAATTTCTAACACTGTAGGGTCCATAACGTTGACTTTCCGTTTCCTTCTGTGTTCACTGATAGAATGGAAGACTTTGTTGTATATTTCGGTGCAAGCCTTGAAGCCGTCCTTGGTTAAAATGCTTCAGCAGTAGCAGAGTAACAACTATATACCCCTATCCAGCTTATTACACATGCCAGGGGGAGAATATGCAGGAATGTCTGTGTAGGTCAGTAGCCATCTATGCTTGGTGGCAGAGAAGCTGTATTGCCCTTAGGAGGCAATTTGCTATATGACTGATGGTGTTTGCTGGAGTACACAATATTGTCAGCTCACACATTTGTCTCATGATACTTGGCATTTTTCTTAGTTCTCAGTGCACGGCAACTGTTCAGACCGATGTGCAACTGTCAACAGTTCTGAGCTTTCTTTAAAAACTTCTCAGTGCCCACGGCTATCAGAAAGGTTGGTAAATCCATCATGCAGGTGCACATTGAAAAAGAGAATAAAAATATTGTCCTGGTTCTAGTGTCCAGCCTATAGCTGGGAGCTGGTCAGGGAAGGGGGCAGGAAGTTGCCCCTGGGGCTGTGGCATACCTGGGTGATCTGTGAGCAATGATACTGTAATCATGTTGTCCATTCCTCTATACCAGTGTTACTGTTGTTGTTGTTTTCCTTTTCCCTTTGCTGTTCTCTTAAATTGCCTTTGTCTCAACCCATGAGTTTTGCCTTTTTCCTCTGATTCTTCCTCCATGGCCTGGGGGGAGAGGAGGGGGTATATCACCTACAATCTGGGTAAAAATTGTTCAAGACATTTCATGGATGTCATGTCCTTTCCCTTGATGACTATTAATTCAAGGGGCAAATTCACAATACCAGTTTTCCTCATTTATCATACAAGGATGTTACGTAGCTCACAGGAGAAGACTGGGGAGAAGATTTTATTTATTTTTTTTCCAGTGTATTTAATGTAATATTTCTTCTTTAAATTCATGTCAGAATTCTAAAAGTCCAACCTAAGATTTTTTAGCACCTGAATGTTGCAGTATTGGACATTTATTTACTACACTGTCACTTTTATGGATGGCAGTTAACTGAGCTCTTTTAGGTGCTCAGACAGCTGAGGGTCTACAGTAGGCAGACTGAAGGGGAAAAGACTTTTATACTGGCATCCCAAAGTAATTTGAGTCACAAATTTATCCTGGGAAAGGTGAACCAAGTGGGCTATGAGCCACAGGGCTTTTAGCAAATTTCTGTTCCTTTGGTACACTGCTTGCACTGATGATTTTTCCAAATTTGTAGCATTACAACATTTTCTTACATCCTTTACCCATTGCCAGATGCAGAAAACTGAAGACAAGGTGCTGTGCTGAGAAGTGCTGTGCAGGAGTTTTGCCAGAGCTTAAGAGTTGCTATGCCAATGCTAAATGTCATGGGTTTAAACTGGCTCTCCTAATAAGTAGTCATTTACAAAGGTATAGACAGAGTAACGTAAAAGCTTTTCATCATAGTCCATCAAGCTTCTGTGCTGTAGACAGTAGATTGTTGAATTTTGATTCCTGTTAACCTCCTAACTAATTTCTGCATCTTTCCTGGTGAACTGGTGCAGGGCAAAACTATACTGTCATATAGTCTAAAAAGAAATATGGCCACTTCATGCCATCCCCTAAGGTTCCCTGTTAAGTGAAGAGATGTGTCTGATCCGTAACTACGAAGAAATACAGGAATTGTTTCATTATTAGACCTCAGCTTAGGCCAAAAGGTCTCTTGTTAAGTATGAAAACAGACTGCTGATGTTAGCCATTCACTTGTATAAGATTTCGAGTACCTATGTATCAAATATGTCAACTGGGATTTGTTATTTATTAACTTGGGCTTTATGTGTGGTGGTGTTGTTTTTTAAAAAAGAGACATTGGCACAAATACGACTTCCAAAAATGTTCTATGATGGAAAATGAGAACACTTACACGCATTATAAATGGATACTGATGATTAATTTATGTGTTTACTTTGGCAGATCTCAGGTTAGGAAGGCACAAGGCAAGTTCTTGTAAGAACAGTAACATGCGGATGTGTTGGAATGAAAGGCTCCATTAAGCAATTTGCCCTTCAGGCAGTAAAAATCTTTAGTAAATAATCAGAAAATAAAAAGGCATGGTTATTTATATGCTTTTACACAGCTAAAAGAGACTGAACTACAAATATTTCTGTAGCTGTGGCATGTATTGTTGAGAAACCAAATTTGCATATCCTAATTCTCAATTGTTAGACAAAGTTAGTAAGACTAGTTTTAGTAGCAGAAAAGTAGTGAGCTTTTCTCTTTGCATTCCTTTTGTAAAGAACAAGCTTTAAATCCAGAAAACAATGATTTAATATAATAGGTAAGGACTTTGAACACAGAGGTCATGATTAAAAATTCAACCTGGCTCTGCATTTAGCTACGAGGGGGGGTCACGCTTCTGGTGGAACTTGGAACACAATGAAGCTGTTCAAGTTCATTGATCTGGTTTTTATTCTAGCTAATAAGCTGCTCAGTTTCATTCTCTGATAGCACTCATTCAGGTTTTCCATTTATGCAAACAAAATCTATCATCACTCCTCCTCTTCCATCTACCACCAGTAAAAGACATTACTGTCTTAAGTAACAAATGTGTTCTGTAATGGTAATCACATCAACTTTATAACATAATTCGTTTTCACCGTGCTTGTACTTCAAGCTATTTTTAGAGAGCAGTTCAAGCAAAGCCACCACCTTAAAACTGGGGGAAAAATGTTTCTAGACTAGTGACAACACAAAAAACAATCCACTATTAATTATTAGGAATATAATGTAGCATAAAATCCTGTGAAGAATCCTTTGTTGCAATTATTTGAAGACTTCAGTAATTCTTAGTAAAGAGGAAAAAAAACAATTCTGTGTCATAGTCTATCATCCAGAATTCTCACCATCATGTTTATGTCTGTTCTGGTTACAAACTACGTGTTTCCATGCTCCCATTGTAGCAGGTCTGAAAAACAAACAGCTTCCGCATTGCAACATCACAGTTCAGTTTTATGTGCAGATTGACCCTCTGTGACATGTATATCATCTGCAGTTACATTCTACAGTATATTTTGCCTCTTACAGAATATGTGATAGATGGAAACGTACTTTGCTTTAGTCCGTGTTAGTAGTCCGTGTAGTCCTCTTACTCAGTTTTAATTGAGTGTGTTCAAATCAATGTGAGTTGCCTGTGACATATAAATACCCACACATACCTATGAGAATTCTCAAAAATTTCATGCACACTTATTTTTTTTCCCAGTCTATCTAAATCTTAGGCATGTGCAAAACAAACATCAGCTGAAATGAGTCTTCAGCTATATATACCCTTACATGCTGGTTGCTCTGATTTTCTTTATACAAACAAGTATTTTCCAGTGCAATTTACATTTGGTAATAATACAAGCAGCTAAACGCTGCAAAATGAATCTGATTAGAAACTGGCACTATGAATAAGCCCCATGGGATTACTATCTATAAAAGAAAGCTGCACATATACACATTCACATTTCCACATCATCCCTCAGATGATTATGCATCTGTTGTAATGCATACTAAAATTATTGTCAAATGCTCTCATCACTGCTAATCAAAGTTCCTCTAACAATATTCCTTTAGTCTCTTTGAGTTCCCTTCATTCTTCTTTCCTCCTGCTCTCTGAGTCTAGGTTTGCTTAAAGCATATTTATTTTATAGTGAGGTGAAAAGTACCCATCATCTTGATAAAATGACAACCGTTTTTATCAAATTACTCTGAGGACTAATAGCCAAGAGTATTCACATGAACTGGCATTGAGAAAGGAGAAAATATGACCAAGAAACAATTCCTTAATTCCATGTTTCCAATATAATTCTGGTTCTAATGTGATCTATTCCTAATTCAAAGAATCCTTTGGCCCATACTACTTATTTCACAATACAGTTTAATCAGTAACATTCACACTTTATTTGATTTGGGGATTCCACAGCCCTTGGGAAATATTTTTTTTAGACTAGTAAGAGTGATGTCCCAAAACTTGTGTCCTACTCCAGTTGCATCTGCCAATGCTTCGATTTGTTCTGTAAGATTAAGTAAGTTTTGGAGACCTTCACACTAGCCTTAGTAAGGTTTGCCAGTAAGGTAATTTCTTTGATTTTCTCTCATTGTTCATTTCTTGTCCAATCAATACACCAAGGTGTAGGTTGCATATAATGCTATTCACCTTCTTCATCAGTTTTCTATACTTTAGGAAGTTGCATTTGCCAAGGAAAATTATCACAAGATTCTGCATCTTCTATGGGACTTAGTGTTTGAGTATCATTTATAGGCCAACACAGATTTTGACTTTTGTTGCCTAAGATCTGCCACTTACTTTTACCAGTTTAGAGAGTGACTATGAATTATGCCATCCCACATTTACCTTCCAGTATGGAGACAAACTCTAGGATGAATTTTGCATCACTTATGTTACTTGCTCCTTCAACGTAGCAGTTCACCTTAGTAAGAGATTAACAGTTCCAGTCCTACACTGATGGGTGTCACATACCTGAAACAATTAGCAGAGTAATTTAGTTCTGTTCAATTCTGTTCAGCATTAGTTGGAAAGTAATATACTGGTTCTCAGAGAGAAAAAGATACGGAGATAAATATTAAAATGATAAAATGATAAAATCATGGGAGAATTAAATTTTAAAATCAGAGAGCTAGTCAGCTTCAGCTTTGGGAAGAGAAGACAAATCATTCCCATTATTCAAAAAGAGGGGAAAGCTACGGCAAACAAATAAATTGATTAAATATTGCAAGGAGAAAATAATTTCATAGATCAGAAAGCTACGCTGTATGCAAGCTAGGCATGCAACATTTCACATATTTTCTAGAAAAACATTGTCATGCTTGACTCTCCATCTTCTGCTATGCAGAAGATATCTGTTAAAATGCTTTGTCATGTAATTCCTCATTTTACTCTGTCCAACTCTTGTTACGAAGCTTTCAGCAAGTCCAAAGAGACTTGGATAGTTTCTTAGAGACCTCTTTCCTTGAGAAATATCCCACAGAAATTTCTTAAGATGTTTGGATTTACCTGATAAGAATGATAAAGTAAATGTCACAAAGGCACACCGCTCATCTAACCCAGTTTTCAGGAATCCTTTGAATGACTTTGTCCTGAAAAACCTGTAAGTCTTGCAACAAGACAACTCTCCCATGGCTTCATTTCTTCAGTTATATTTCTTGTAGCAGGATATTAGTTTCCTATTCATCATCCAATCTTTGTCTCAACTTCCATTAGCAATAAGCTATCGTATATGTTATACACCCACATATACAGAGCCTTTGAATAATTAGTCATTCTCCTTTCATGCCAAGTCAAATTAAATGCATGTTATGGTCACAATTATCATCATTAATTGATTTAGTTCTGGGGAAAAAAAAAAGGTTCAGTAGGCTAAACAATGTAAATCTGATATGTAATTTCTATTTAAATAAAATTTCCTCCCTCTTCTGCATAAACTTATTTCACCTCTGTAATGGGACAGCTAGTGAGCAAACATGCAAAATAATGTTCACTGAAGATGTAAAACTTGCTCATCAGCATTGACTGCAAACATAATCTGTATCTATATTCAAAGAAATAGTCCTTGGGTATATACTTACACCTCCCACTTTAACAAGAGGGTATAAAATTCTGGAGCACCACATCTCGCAAGACTCCAATGAATATTCGTGCAAACCTTTCTCATCTTGATCCACTACTAGCAATATCATATGTCACATAGAGTAAGTGACTTCCTCTGACAGTACTCATATTTATATCTCAGTGTAGATGTACCTTGAATAGCTAGGCGTGCAACTTCATGAAAAATAATTTGAGGTGACTGATGTTCTTAAATAAATAACTATAGAAATGAGTGAAATCTTTGACTAAAGAAAAATCAAATGACTATTCCTTAAAAACTAATTTTAATTTCTTTCATAGAGAAAAAGGGGATTTTGAAGAAGAAGAGGAAAAGGGGGGATTTAAAACCGAAGTCAGTGACCAATCAAACATAAAGAAAGAATAAAATTAATTAAGAAAAAAAAAAAAAAACACCATTTTTTAAACCGAACTACAGAGGGAAAATCAGCAACAGAATACATCAAACTGACTAGCAGGCTATGTAGCAGTGAAATGCAAACTATCTTCTTAATTAATTTTTACTTCCAGCCAATATGTTTCATGCTCTTCCTTAAGCATTGTAACATTCTCCTAATATTCTTAAATTTACACTAGAAGACACTGAAATACTATCCTTTCTACATTCTTTGCCATGACCTGTTTAGATCTCATTCATCACTGTACAAGCATAAATAGTGATAACTTGACATAGTTATGTGTTTTGTGACGCGTATTAAACTATTTTAACATGGAACATAATCTAGCACCCCTGTTCCACATTGTGTTGTGATTTATTCCCCTGCATAAGGAATAGAATCTTTATACCTTTTTTTTCTAATGGAATAGATTACAAGAAATCGACAATTAATCATGTCTGTTATTCTAACATTACAAAAAACATTCTAACAAAAAATTTAATAAGGTACAGGTAGATTACTGTTGGTATAAATACATTCTTATTTAAGAATGCTTCCAATTTAAACAATTTTAAATATCAACTTTTTAATGCCAAAGTTCAATAAACATTCTACTGATTTGCATGTAAAAAGAATATCCTCCTCAATTTTAGGAGACATTTATCCACATGGCTCACTATTCTGAAAAAAAATTACTTTGGTTGGTACCCTCTAGAGTAGACTCCTAAGGTAACTAAGACACATTGGTCATTCTCAGGAGCACACAAATTTGGTTAGGTGTGTACCACACTGCAGGTTTTCTGCGTGTCAGCCTCTTGGGCTTTACAGAGTCTAGTAAATACAAAGTAAACATGCCAACTAAATATTGTGATAGAGGCACCATGTCTATAAGAGTTAGAAAAAAGAAATGTCTGGAGTTGAAAGACACGGGACTAACTTTTTGTCTAATGCTGGCAAAAACTACAATTTTAGAAGGCTCTGGTGTCTGAATTCATGCAAATATTTACTTTATAGCCAGCTAGGCTCTGTGCAATTCAAGGTCTCAGTGTTTTTTGGCCTTGCCGGGTGCAGGGATGAGGTGGAGCAGGGCCTGGGCATTTGACCCAAGCTGGTCAACAGGAATATTTTGTACCATGAACGTTAAATTCAATATAAATTAGAAGTTTGCTGCACAGTTCTCTCTCCCTTGATGGCAGTGGTCCAGAGAACTCCTTGCCCCAGTGCTGGACCCCTGAGGACTTCCTTTCCTCCTGAAGCCGTTGTGCTCACAGTGTCCGATGTTTGTTCTCTGCTGGCAATACACACCTTACTATAATTGGCTGAGTATAATTCTTGTATCCCTTATATCAGTATTGTGATTAATATTGCTTCTTTGGTTTTATTGTTAATTATTTAGTCTTATCCTATTAAGTGCATTTGCATTTCAATCCTCATGTTTCCTTGCTTTCCCTCATTCCCCTTTCCAGGTGGGGAGAGGTCATCAGGTGATAGAATAATTATCTAAATGACAATAAATTGTTATGGGTTTCTCAAACAGTAACGAATTTTCTGCCTGTCGCAGTATCTTAACAAATCTGGTACCCAGTGTGATATTTTAACGAATTTGGTGCAGAGCATGATATTTTAACAAAGTCTGTCACTCTGTGTGGTATTTTAACGAGCTTGGCACTTATCCTGATAGTTTGCACTTAATTCAAACAGTGCTGGGCGAATGGTAGGCCTTAATTTGAGAATTCTGAAGGGCTGAAGTTTAAAACAGATTTGATTTGATTTGTCAAACAGTCATTATGGATCTGTTCAGTGGTTTCAAAGACTGTAGAGTTCTCTGATATCTCTGTGTAGCCTTATGTAGAGTGGCACAAGAATTTGTTGCCATTTCTCGTTAATTTAGGGCAGTTTATCATCTCTAAATGTCGAGTCAAAAGCATTGCCTTCTTATATTGTGTGGCAGTATTCTGCTATGTTATTGGGCCTTTTGCAATTCTTCCATTTTTTATGGAAGTTAAATTTTTATTAAAGTCAAATTAAACTTTGACTTTAAAAGTTGGTAAAAGTTTGTCTTATGCTGTTGGAAGATTAACTAACTGTTTTACTGTTACCATGGTAGGAGTAATTCTGATTATATGCTAAAATAAATGGCACTGTATTTTCAATTCCTTGATAGCAGATGTGCGGTTTTGGTGGCTTTTTTATACTGAACAGGCAGTAAGGGCATGCAAAATGCAAAGTAAATGTTACTACAGCAAAATCTGCTCAGTGAAGTTGAGCTAACAGTTCAGTTGCCCTTTTCTAGCTAATTGGGAAGATTATTTGAAAAAGTCATTGCTGATTTTTACGACAGCTACCAGCATAGAATAGTAACCTGCTTCAAGGTAGATTAGCATATAGAAAGGATAGTTCTGAGCTCATTGTTTTTCACAGGTGAGTACTGTGTTGATTGTGGATCAAGTTTCAATTTTTTTGTGGAAATGCTACATCACATTTCAGAGAAGAAACTCTTTTATCTACTTTTCAAAACCACTGCACCTCTTTCTGCCTCAGCTGCTCAGGTTGCATAGATGTCTCCAAAACTTAGAATCCACTTCTTGGGATCACTGGCCCAACGAAATCTCACCAGGGTCTGTACTCTCCATCATTCCTCACCATTTATACTTTTATATCCCTAATTTGCTCTGTACCACCTTCTCTCTTCTTTATTTCCAAATGTCTTCCTCTCTTTTGCTTCTCAGGAGACTAGACTGAACCAGGATTATGTGCTCAGTGCGGAAAGTGACTCCGAATTTTTTAATTTTTCCAGTAATTGGTGGCTAGCATTACATTTTTGAGATGCCATCAGAATTTCCATCTGAACACAAACAGCACCCTTCATCAGAAGAGAAGAAAAAGTCCTTGCCTATTCTCTAGGTCCAATTCAAAATATGCTTCTTACAGTTGTTCCCCGTTTTCATAAACCATGCTTTTCACATAAGACCTGGCATCCCCAAGCAAATCATCTGAATAGTAGAACTCTTTCTTGGAGAGGAGTAGGGGAACTGAGGACATCCTGGCTAAATAGAACAAATGTTGAAAAAAAGGAACAAGCATTACTACTACAAAAAAGTTTTGTTAAGTGTGATTTTTTAACCATGTTAAAAGTTAGGTCATTGTAGCTTCTTGAATACAAGCCCTTATGCACTGTGGCTCTTTCTTGGGGGCACATACGGACATTAAAATATACTGGAAGTGGAGGTCAACGAAATGGATGATGTCAAGAAGGCTGGAGATGAATTTGTTAAGAGATACAATTATTACTTTTGTAAGAACTAAGTCAAAAATATTAGCCAAGTTAGTAATGGAAAAAATATAAGAAAGCCTAAGGTGTTGTCAAAATGATGAACTGAAAGACATTTTGACTTAGTTTTTGGTTTTATTGCTTTTGACTTGTATGGACTACAGGACCTGTGATCAGTGAGTAATTAACCTCCAAGTTACAATTTAGAAATCAAATACACTGTAATATATATAAGAATCTGAGTCCTAGATTGGAATGCCTGAGGAACGCATTTGCCAGCTAGAAAAAGAGTTAAGAATTCAGAAATAAAACTTTGACTTCTGTGGAGAATTTCCAGAGGCATTTACATGGACACATAAATTGATTCTGTAAAAGAAATCGGTTCCTATACTTTTTCCAATTGTTATAGTCTATTAGATAAAACTCCCTTATAAATGTGCAGTAAGAAAGCTAATGATGCCACAGAGTATTGCCAGAGAAGTGGAATTTTATACCAGCTGAGAGTCTTACTACTCGAATTAATTCTTTCTCCAAAAATAACCATCATTTTAGTTACTTACAATTTAAATCATAAATAATATGGTAAATCTATTTATCCATTGAAAAATCTGTACAATACCAAACCAATATTGTAATCTATGCACCATTGTAGTAGCAGCTGACACATGCTGTTCTTTAACCCCTCAGCAGCCTCACAACAGAAGAGTCATCTGAAAGATCAGATGAGCAAGGTCCTTAGTCTCTACAGCTGCTATACCAAAAGCCCACCAAGAACACTTTGGTTCTTTGAAATACCCTCTCTTGAAGTATGGGGCACCTGGGCTAATCACAATGGGGTGCTTCTCCCATTATTCCCATTTAGGCTCACTCCAGAAATAGTGATGGATTCGGCCCCTTTATGATTCAATGGCAATAGTGCGCACTGTGTACCCGTATCCACCAGGCTTTCATATTTTTTGTGGTTCTCACATAGTCCAATAAACCGGGCTGACCCTCTCCTTTTTCTGGCTGGAGGCAAGGCCCCTCTAATGTTAAGCATAGTACCCATGATGAGCAGATGAGTTCATATCCAGAATGGAGAACCACTCACCATAGACCAGAGGAGCCATTCTCCTGGGAAAATTCGTTTTTCTGTCTCTTTTATCTTGCAACTTGTATACTCATGCCTGTAGAGTTGAAATAGGTTATCCATCCCACTTCCTCATGTCCTCTCTGTGTTCACAGAAAATGGACCACAGAGCACTTTGTGGTATTTTCTGTCTCTCTTCAGCTGGTCTTGTAAAAGCTGTAACATCAGTCCATGCAGGGTAAGGGTGGGATCTTTCGTCCATCCTGGACATTTTATCAAACAGTTTATCAAATAATTTCTTTATTTTCTCAGTCATTTTCTCAGCCATAATTCTGTCGGAAAAAATAAAGCCAGATTTTCCATGGCTGCAACAGTGAGGAGAGAGACTTATACTTTGTTAGTCATTTCATCTACAGTTGGTGTGTTGGTATCAGACTGTTGAAAATGTGTACTAATGAAATATATTAGTGGTGCAAACTGCACAAGCTTCCACAACCGTATATCTGAGATTTTCCAAAAGGTTTGTTTTATCGGATGGAATTTCTAGTTTAAAGTAGAAAAGCAAGCATGATCCTATGTAAGGAGCAGTGCACTGTTGCCAGAGCACTCACCTGACTGGTGAGAGACTGAATTCCTGATTCCTTGTCCAGAATTAGATCAAGCAAGCATCTTAGGCTGGTGGTATGCAAGACTTCATGAAGGTGTAGCCAGTGCCTCTCAGTATAGATGGTTGGCTACATCAATGCATTTTTCTCTTCCTCTGTTTTCTTCTTTTGGCAAACATTGGGAAGTTTTGGTTTTGTTTGGATGCAAAATAAGACTAAGAAGTTACACAGAATCACAGATCAGAATTAGAATCACCGTATAGCTCCAGACAAGACCTGAATGGAGTTTACAGATGATGAGGTCTGTAATTTTAAAATAGTGTGGTAGACAGGAATGACAGACAAGAAACGTGCAGAATCTTGAAGGCATTTTAACACATGGAATTTGTATTATTTGTCCAGAGAGGGCATTCATACCAACTCTGTCAGTACACTTCAGCACAGTTTGGATAACCACGTGTTAGCAGGTAGAGTTTTCTATTCAGTCAAGGAGAGTGCTACCAGATGGTAATTCAGAGCACCTCAGATGGATAAGTAGGGAAGACATGTCCACAGATCTATCAGCTGTATTGAAATTACTTTCTTCTTCAACATAGAAATAGTCCACAAGTGGAATTCTAAATGACAGTGCAATTTCTGGGAAGAACAACAGCAACTCGAGTGAGACATATGTATTACAAACTTGATCACTTGATGTGGCATGAAAATAATTTTAAGTCTATCCAGAGTTTTTGTCTTGCAAATAAATCACCACAGACATGGAAGGCAGAATGAACACAGTTTTTTGACAGATCATATTGTTGTCCTAGTAATACGTTATACAATTCAACCATCAAAATCAGCTTTTTTTTCCTAAGAGTAATTTGTTAAATGAGGAACTATATTGTCAGAAAGGTAGTAGAAATATTTTCCAGGAAAGTGAGTTTCTAAGAGTGAGTAAAAATACAATCTGTCTGCAACAGCAAAGCTACATTCCCTTTGGAACACTTGGGTAACTAAGGCAGCAAATGAAGCGTTTTCACGGTTTCACTCCAAACTGCTTCTTTATATATTAACCATATTAAACCAAAATTTAACACTATAAAAAAGACAATCTGCTTCCACTGTTTAGTTACAGAAAAGCAGGAAAAATGAAGAAAAAAATCCTACTCTTGTGGGTAAAACGTTGTAAAAGAAGAAAAAAATATTACATATGGGATTCAGAACATTTGGTGGAGATGGCAGACATTTTCAAATTGCCATGCTGTTTTTGAAAAATGTGCAATATTGATCCAAATATTGAGAGGAAGGATGATTATTCTCTTTCTCTTAATCCTAATATTCAGAGGTGAATAAAGATGTGAAGTAGCTAGCTGAAAAATGAAAGAAGCAGGAAAGGTCTGTGCAAAGCGTAATTTTCCTATTGGTGCTAGAAAATTTGTAGGCATCATTCATACCAAATACTCAAACAGAATACACTAAAATCACAAAGCAAAAACTCTGAAAGGAACTTTGCCTTCACATCTAAGGTTTTAAAATGGGAAAATCAAAACCTAATCGTATTTAATATGAATTCTATGTCAATGAGTGACTTGATGCTTGGGGACTGTATGGCCTCTCTGAAGGCTGATCTGCTTTTTATTCTTACTGAACCCTTGGATATGTTGTTAAGGAAGAAAAAAACTAAAACCCTTTCTGAACAGTAGTGCAAGGTTGTTTCTTGCATATGAAAGGCATAATTGACTAATACACTATATAGGGTTCTTTTGTGCAAGGAAAGCTTTTATTCTTTAAAAGAATATAAGGAAAAAATAACACAACCTTTCTAGAGCCCAGGACAGATTCTCCCCTCCTTGCCTGCCCCCCTGCCGCACACACTACACACACCTTGCTACCTAGTTTCACTGCCTTTCTAGATGATTCAAGAGCTGCAGGACAATATTCTGGAGGAAAAATCACCATATGAACAAACAAAAGAGCAAGAGAGAATGATGTATTAAGAATATTTATTAGGAAACTGGCTAATTCTCTGGGATAATTATAGCTACTGAGCAGAATGGCTGAGGACCCCAGACCCAGATAACATCATGAGAGACACTAGTACTCTGTATCCCTAATAAACAAGGTTATTATTTACAAGGCTTAAAGGAAAACAAACAAAATAAAGTTATTTGGAACACTATAAATTACCAAAATGGTGTTGATCTGGCAAAATCAAACAAGACAGACATTGATTCATGCAGTTAAGTCTGATATTTATTCTAGAATATGGTTAACAGCCAAATGTACATTTTGACAAGCGTGCCTATACAAAGATAACTTTTAAATTATAACTACTTTTAATTTTATGTCTGTAATCACTTTTCACACACTTTAGACTTTACAAGAAATAAGATGAGATCCGTATTCATACTTTCAATAATTATGATCACAGACACCTGTAAGATTTGGTTATATGGTACATAAACATTCGGAAAAGCCCAAAAAATTTATTTGAGAAAGATCTTAAATGCATAACATTCTCTGCAGCAAATTGTTTTCCTAGGACCTGGCAACTGGCAATACCATGAATTGCTCACGTTGCAATTGTTACTCACAACAACACAGTATCATGTACCTGGAATCAGGAACTTGGAGATAACCTTGGATAGACACCTTTTTTTCCTTTGGAATTTGCAGCACAGAAGTATACACGTTTCTTTAGTGGTTTTGAAATGCTATAGATCAAACACATCATGCTCTGGATCAAATCTTAATTTCTGCTTGCTATGAAGAAAACCAGTCCTGTCGCTTCCTTTTATTGAGAGTAGAATTATGACTTGTGTCAAGTATTTCCAAACTGTCTCCAGTATTGATTCAAGCTATTTATATGAAGATCCCACAATATCTCCTCTCCACCCCAGTAACCATCTTTCTGTCTTAACAGCTGTTGCAAATGACAAAAGTTGTATGGAGAAAAAGTTGCCATCAGGCAGGTTTGGGTTTCTTTAAGTCTATAAGGCATATATATAGTTACGCTTCTTTTCTTGGATATCATAATCATTGCCTGTATTAAACACTTGTGCATTTTATTATTTTAATAGTTAGTC
This sequence comes from Thinocorus orbignyianus, assembly GCA_013400375.1. Taxonomy (NCBI): domain Eukaryota; kingdom Metazoa; phylum Chordata; class Aves; order Ciconiiformes; family Thinocoridae; genus Thinocorus; species Thinocorus orbignyianus. The sequence continues at coordinate 95,167 of VXBW01004804.1, forward strand.
CTATTAGTTGATTTTTTTTCCCTAGTTCATTGTACAGTTCCATGGGTCATTTCACAGTGTATGTTTTGTAACGGAAAGCATCACTGCTTCTTATATGTACAGTGATGTATTTCACTCGTGATGTTTTAAAGTATATAAATAGTACTGCCTGTATTTATTTTTCAATGTCAATAAATAAATTTATCCCATACTAATTATAAGGATAACTATCCTATTTCTGACACTGTTCATCCTTGAGGAAAAAATACCATTCTAGTTTCATAAATGGTGTTATTACAGTGAACAAGTATTAAATTCAGTGCTACACTATTTACATGAAAGAAAAAAAATGAATTGCACAAGGATATCTTTGGTGCCAGAATAATCAAGAATGTAATTCTGAATTCAGAGTGAATTGAGTGAGATTCTTCTGTGGTTGTCACATTGTTTGGGAATCGCCTGTCCAAGTTCCTTGAAACCATTTCTGTCATGTTTTTTCCTGTTTTTCCAAGCAGTAGCTTGGAAAGCTGCAAGTATCAGCAGGACTCCATCGTATTTCCTTCTTTTGGTACTTGTCACATCTTTTTCCAAAACTGGGTCTTTGCCTACTAATTCCTATACAGTCTGCTCCTCCAGCATAATACCTTTCATCAGTTAATATACATTTAAAAAATGCTTGAACTCAAGAGACAGGGTTGAACTGGAACATATCTTCAGGAGGATGCCACTGAAAGTATATCAAGCTAAATTTAAAAACTAAAGGACAAAGGGAAGGGAAAGAGTCTTTATATCCTAATTAAAGAGAAAAAAGAAGAGTCAAGTTGGGGATTTTGGCCAGCCTTCCCAGTCACCTGTGGCACAGAGGGTTTTATCTAAGAATTGTGAAAGCACCATATGCTGATAAATTATTACACTACTCATATCTATGCAATTACTCTGTGATGTACTTCAGAGAATTAGGTGCTCTGACTAGAAAAGTCTATAAAAGCGATTCTATTTTATTCTAATTAGTTCCGTGGACATTAATTCTATTATTCTTCTGGCAAATATTCCAGGATTGTAGGAGAGGTTTTAAGTCATAATGCATCACTCTTGAGTTCAAACTCAATTTTTAACATGCAAATGACTTTCAAACCTGTTGATGAGTCTGTACTCTATATGAATCTATATAAATCTATCTATCTATATTCATACACATACTCTAGAGTGTATAAAAACATCCGTGATGCATCATACCAATGATGCATCCAAAGATTCCTTTTTTTACAACAGTAGATAATATCAAATGCTTAACTCCACGATAGGTATATGACTCCTTATCTTTTAAACTTCCCTCACAGAGTTTCTAAAAGTCATCAGTTTAAAGATGTGCAGGTAAACTCTTGCATTTGGGCTCTCTACCAGTGAGCCTTTCTAATTTTCCTTTCTAAACCACAATAACACTTCATGAGAAGGAATTGAACTGGTATTGTTTTAAAAAATTGTTCTACTGCTGTTACCCAGCAATTTCTTTGGGTTCCCTCTTGTTCCATGCAAGAAATGGAGAATTGTTGTCTCCTCTTTTCCTTCTGCACATCACTTACTGTAACTCATTCACTAAGAACTGTCCTCATCTTTTTTTCCAGGACAAAACAATCTTTCCAGTCTATTCTATCCTTGCTGGAAGTTGCTCAAGTAGTTTTGGTTATCCTCCAGAATCATTTATGAAAGTTCACTATTTCCATCTGGAGAGATCTGGAATGCATTTCTGGTATTCAAAATACCAGCATTCTTGGTAAGCATGTAAGCTTATACGTTCATAGCATTTTCTATTTTGTCCTAGATTCCTTTCCTGACTATTCTTACCATTTTAATTTCATTTTTCACTTGTCATCCAAGTAGTCTTTTGCTCTTACCAGAGGTCAAACTACAACAACACTTCTCCGAGCAGCCATAGATAATCTAAAAACTGCAAGTGAGATCACTGCAAACAAGGAAAGTAATGCAGTGTTCTGGAGTCTAAAAGCAAATAAGTCAGTAATGTAATTTCCAATATACTTGAAGCCTCTCATCTTATTCATGATGTGAATACTCTAAAGAGGCTGTTATAATTGATGCAAATGTCATTGTGGTAAGGTTTAATTAACTAACTTTGAAAAACTTTACACATTGACAGAACAGAGCATCCCAGTGAGATAGAAGAGAGTGAATAATTGTGTCAGAGCAATATTGGAAGAAATCTATAGGTATTTGGAAAACCCTCAATAGAAAACAGAGACAAATGAAAGAATCATTGCCTCCTTAAAATGAAAGAATTGTTGCCTCCTTAGCTGGAGGTTACATTAGGTTACATTATCTTGAGCAACTTAAATATTTAATTTAGTCTGAAAAGTTGCTTTCTTTTATTTCAACCTTTTCATTTTCCTGTTTCTTCATCTTCTTTCTCATTTAACCCTCATGAAATGGACAGCTCCTTGTATCTTCCCTTACTCAAATCACCTTCCTTCTAGTGTTTCCTTATGATTTTGCAACACAGTAGGATCATATTGTAGATCTACTGTATGTTTTGCCACCAAAAGAGCGAAGAGGCCAGATTGTGTTACGCAAAATGGGGAAACCGGGGGATTTTTAGAAACAAGGTCCGTACAGATGCAATGACCTGTACTACATAGAAAGTCATTGGAGTTTTTCAGTTATACTGGGAAAGAGTTTTCCCATTTCCAAATCCCTTCACAGTGTTATCACTTCTGACCCAGAAGGAAGAATTCCATATGGTCATTTTTTTCCCCACTTACAACAAAGATAAATGATTCTTAGTAGTATAGTTCCTTCACCTGCTTGACAAATAGAGTTGTAATTTTTAAAAGATAGAACAAGTGGAGTCAATTGACCCAGTCTCTCTTTAGTATTTTGAAGAAATTTAGTGTGGGAATGTCTTTTAAAATACCAAAAGAATCGGCAAACCTGTCAAATGAACATAACCATGGAACTTCGAACTCACTTGGAGACGGTCTGTCTAACACAATGATTTTGACAACACGATTTCTCATGGATGAAAAGCATAGCAACCAGTTAACAAAAGAGCCATGCATGGCTTTGTTATTTCTGATCCTAAATTATCCCCAATTTTCTTAGTGGAATTACATTATTGGCTTCTGAAGACCCTACTACAATTAAAAAAAACGCAAAAGAAAGTAGACTTAAGCAGTTTGAACTTATTCTTTCCATTATTCTAATCTTGCAGCTTCAGAAGAGAAGAGCACAACCCCGTATCATTCCATGATTCTGTAACACCCGGGCTCTTGCACAGTACTTTTCTTCTGGAATAAAGCTGAAAGCTTCAGCCTGATACTCTCAACCAGTCTTTGCGTGCAGGCCTCCTGGCTTTTTTACCTGGCTTTGTTGGCATACATTTCTCCTGCGACTGGAGGATCCTTGAATACTAACCAGGTTCCTTGGACCCCTCTCCCCTCCAGGGCTTTATCCCACAGAGACCTGCCAAGCAGATCTCTCAAGAGGTCCAAATCTAAACACTATAATTTAATTCTTTCACTGTGATGATATTAACTTGTGTCATAACAATGTAAACCTTTATAAGGACTAAGATTCACCAGGTCTAAACAATGGCATTTCAGTTCAAAGATCTCTATACTGTAAACCAGAAATATTGACATTAAATACAGATATTCTAATGAAATCTGAATATATAATAGTATATTTTTTGAAGGGCAGTAATTTGCCATTACACAAATCTGTTTCAGGCAAATTATTTTCAGTGCAGTTTGCCTGTAGCTATTGATGTGAATTCTTAATGAAAGGAACACATGTAATTATGCTTTTTTCGAGGTATAAGGCATATGTTCTTACAAGGATAATCTGTATTCTCTTATTCACTTATTTCTCCCCCCAGCTATTTTGAACTCAAAATAGTTGATGAACCCAGAAGTTTTGATTATGCAAAATTATCTACTTGTGCTGCCACAGTAATGGTCTTTATTCTGTATTTGTTATATGCAAAACACAATGCTGCTTTGTGCTTTGATAATATTAAAGATTGCAGAGAGTTCTAAGTCCTTTGTAAACTTTTAATTATAGATGTAGTGTACCGTACTGAATAGAGGATGCTGAGATGTTCTAAACTTTCAAATTTATTCATATTTGCCAGGGAATTTTTTTAAGAGGATGGTTACAGTATGCATGTATTTGTCCCTGCAGCATTCTGCATCCTGAACCTTTGCTGTTTTTGTAGCCCAGACATCCTAAGAAAAGAAACAAGCACTTTGTATATACTCATTTATGAACTAACTCATCTGAGAGGATAAATTTGTTCAAATTGTCTTAACACAGAAGATATATCTTCTTCAACTTCTCTTTCAAGGTTACGCATTTTATATCATTTAGACTACCCCTCACTTTCAAATTTTCATATGCCTGGAGCAGGTAACATCTTGAACTTCTGAATCTCTTGTTGTGCAATAGTATTAATCAAACCTGAAAGTAAAAAAATGCTTCTTAAGAGTGAACACAGAAATCTATACCACAAGAAATTTTTCTCCCCCAGCTGTTTTTGTTGAAATTGTAATTCTACTTGCTTGTTTATTTACAGGTGTCATTGATGTAGTAGACTGAACTTTGTAGGAAAAAGAAAAACAGGCTAAACATTTATTTTTGCTGTCACCAAGAATTTTTAAACTAATGAAATACATACATTTACATTCTTCCCATTCCATCACTATAGAATAAGGTATAAAGCAAGCAAAAGAGAAAGAATAAATTAAAAAAAAAACAGCCTCAGGCCTAAAAAGTCTTCAAAAATCTGCATGAATTTAAAATATATATTTTTAAAATCGTTATCAATGTGTTCTTTAGACAGCAGTGGTATAAAACAAGTCCTAAAATGTCATTTTACTTACTCACCTTAAGAGATCTTATTGACATGAACTTATATTAAACAGATTTATCTTTGTATCTGAACTTTAACATGCTTATTGTGAGCCTGCCTTCTAACATACTTTCTCTCCAATTTGTAACATTCTTATTATACACAATGTGAATTTTTAACATGTAATATCTGTGAATATAAGATTTTCTGAAATTAATGTCATACTGGAAATTAGAAATATGCCATGAAGACATGCTGGAATGTATTTTCACAAAGACAAAGGATGAAATTCTGCCATACCAAAGGCAATGAAAGCTAATTATCGATATCAGTGTCACCCATTTTTCTAAATAAGTAATTTTTGTGATCCTTTGAAAAATTTAAAAAAGCCCTCATGGCAGTATGACACTAGAGGATATAATTTTCCCATTCTTTTTATCATTTTAAGTGTTGTTTCCCTGCCTGTTATATATTATTTTTCTTCTCTTCATCTAAAATATTTGAATATAAAAAGCATAGTTAAAATAGTGGTTATAGTTTTCTCAAAAACATGTTCATATATGCCTTTTGCTGAGAATATATCTGATAAATCTGATAAATCACAAAAGTAGAGAAATTAAAAAGGAATATTCAACAGTCCAAATCTGGATGTTAAAGCTCAAGAAGTTGACAGTGTAGAAATAATGAACTTAGTAATTCAGTTTAGGAAATTTTATGTACTTCTGTCCATTTCTATATTTTCAAAATGATATACCAAAGATCATAGAATCATAGAATGGTTCTGGTTGGAAGGGATGTTAAAGATCAATGAGTTCCAATCCCCCTGCTACGGGCAGGGACACCTCCCTGCTAGACCAGGTTGAGAAAAACACCACCAAGCCTGACCTCCAACACCTCCAGGGATGGGGCATACACAACTTCTGTGGGCAACCTGTTCCAATCTGGCACCATCCTCATAGTGAAGAGTTTCTTCCTAATATCCAATTTAAATCTCTCCTCCCCTTGTCCTGTCGCTATACCTCCTGATAGAATCCCTCCCCATCACTCCTGTGGTCCCACTTTAGGTACTGGAGGGCTGCTATAAGATCTCCCTGGAGCCTTCTCTTCTCCAGGCTGAACAGTCCCAACTCTCTCAGTCTGTCTTCATGGGAGAGGTGCTCCAGCCCTCTCATCATCTTCATGGCCCTCCTCTTTACTCACTCCTTAGCATCTATTTCCTTCCTGCTCTGAGGTCTCTTACTTTGAATCCCCTATTGTAAATGCCAAAGTTAATGTTTAAGATTTTCATTACATGCGAGTGTTTAATCTTTACATTAAATGTACACCCTTATGCACAGTTTAAAGTGTATTTTTTTTTGGTTTTTAAAATTATTTTATTATTATTATTTTTTTAGAACAATACATACCCTACAGGGGAACAGTTAGCTGCTTTTTCCTGATTGCTTTCTGGTGATGCAAGTTTTTGAGAACTTAGCTAGTGGCCTATTAAGAAATTTCCTTAACTTTATTTTCATGGGAAATAAATCTCTTTTTTTTTTTTT
>VXBW01004804.1:101579-176619 GCA_013400375.1 Thinocorus orbignyianus
TAAGGGTATTTCTTTAAATGTGTTTAATCAATTTCAGCAAAGACAGAAGATCTAATGCTTGAAAAACCTTAAGGATTTTACAAAGATGAAAAACATAATACAGCGAATACTTTTCTGGGTCCATAAACTTGACTTAATAAAGCATTATGGGACCTATAATTTTGGGTAAACAGAAGACCTGCAGTTATATAGTTTATGAGTGAAAGTATGGAATTGTAAAATTTCTTTATACGTTTTAGAAGAAGCTTTTATTAATTTTCACAGACTTTTAAGGACATGCTTAACAGTGCTTGAGAGAAGGATTAAGGTGACATAGGTCTTATAAATAATTGATTTTAGTTACGATAGAAACTCCTTGGAAGTGAAGCAATCAAAACAGTTGTTGGACAAGGATGAACAAAATGAGATCTATAAGACAGAGGCTTTTTCCCACTTTTCAGTTCAAAAGCTGACAATATCCTATGAAGTAAAGCACTAGTACTGCACCTGCTTTGGCACAGGTCACCAATATTGCTTCCTGCTTGTTACACAGGAGATAGATGTGTGTTTATATTTATTTCTGTACTTAAATATTATGTATTATTATTATTGTTTTTATATATATATACACACAATAATATTTTTTTTTCTTTGGAGATAACTGCTAGATTCTGAAAAAGAACAATTTTGAAACTTTCTCTTTGATGTGCTGCATCAGAACAGGGAAGCAGTTAGGCCATGATACCACGCTGCATTTACCAGAAGGAAAAACCCACCAGCTACACAACAAAGGATGCAGCAGAAAAGAGTGTGTTAAATCTGTGCTAATTTCTGACAGAAAAATGAACTCTGCTCCTAATTACAGGCCTCCTGGCCAGTTCCTCTGCTTCCTTTGCCTTTTCCTCACTTCCCCAATTAACACTTTATTAAATACTCACACTGTCCTTCCTTCCCTAGGCAGCTTCACTGTAGCTTTTAACTAAACATTTACACTAACATCTTCACTTCCTCCACTCCTGTTTCACCTATCAAAGAGGTCTTGAGAGAAATTACATTTAAACCTTCTTTTAATCTTTTTAAAATAGTTCCTTGAGGACAAGCATGGCATCACATGGGTTACACAAAGGAAGATGCTACTAAATTTAAAAGATAAATGAATACATTGAATGGACAGTTCTGTATGTTGCTTTCTTACAACATATCTCATGAAGCTTTTCAGTAGACCTTATTTTATAACCATACACCATTATTTCAATGGTCTGTTTTTCAAATGCTGTGTATTCAGCTTATGTGAACTATTGCACTTTCAGTGGTTTCGCTACAGTGCCTTTAATTTGCTTTGACTTAGCAACTGACTCAAAATGTTAAAGTCAGAAAAATATAACTTTGTGTACCTTGGTGTCTTGTTAAAAGTTAGCATGTTTTACAGATGAAGATAAATACCACTCAAGAGAAACAATAATTTTATGGACCATCCAAAGAATGAACAATTTTCCTTTCACCCTTAAATTTATGTGGCCGAATAATGTTCTTATAAAGATGAAAAAAATTTTAGATATCAGAATCACAAAGAAAGACACAACTGGAGTTACTTGTAGAGATGAAAAAAACTCTATGATAGGTTATGAATAATTATGGACTCAGAAAAAAAATACACATCACACTTTTCTTTTTTTTAAAATGAGCTATATAATTACTAAAATGAGTTGTATAACAATTCCTTCCAAAATAGCTATCCTGTCTGTTAGCTGTCCTTTCCTGCTTCTTAAAAAGAGATGGAAAAAACCCTAGAGTGTTTACTTCCTAACAAAACCTCTGACAAATAGACTGTCTTGCTTTCTAAAACAAAAGGGGAGTACATGAGACATAACTAATAATAACTCGGACTGAGAGAACTGTGGCAAACAAGATTTTGAGTGAAACCTGGTAACCACTGATGTATGCATGAGCTTCCCCTTTGACTCTTCTGAGAGCAGAGTTTGTCACACACTTTGTAGTTGTGACTACATTATTAGTGAAAGAAACATAATTTCTCAAGGTTTACTATCTTCAGGTTGGCTTATTTTCTTATTTTCTTCTCTCTGTTGAAGGGCATACTATCACCTTCAAGCACCTTTTATTAGAATATACCTAGTCTGTGTAAATGAACCTGCAAACTGTAATAATCAAACTGTTTCTAATGAACTATTATACTAATTGAAGTACAGCAACTTTATTGGCAACGTACTACATCAAATAAAGTATTTCAGAAAGCTAAGACGGTTAGCTCAAACTTTGTTGACTATTTAAGATTTCCTAGAATTACTATGTAAAAGCATAACTAGATTTAAATAATAGTGATTAAAATAATTGCAAATACTGATTTGCCAAGGATACACATACATCACAGTAACTTTATTTATTTGACAGGAATAGGCACACATTAGAAATAAGATCCCACTAATGTTCAGTGTACTCTAGAATGGAGTTAATAACCCAGCAAGAGCTTAATAACCAAACATAGGTGTACAGAATAAGTACCCCTACTCTGTGAAAAACTTGTCCCACGGTGCTCCAAATTAACCAATTGACACAGATTAGCCCCTAGGAAGAACATTTGTTCTTTGGTATATTCTCAAGATCAATGCCTTCTATTTTCTTCTAGAAGGGTAGCTAAGAAAACGGCATTAAGAGCATGATGGGGCTTCCAAACCAAATCCCAAAGCAGCACTTTCTGTGTACAATTCTCAGCATAGCCCTCCTCTCCCTGGAATACTCAAAAAACGTGGGCTCCAGCTGGCTCTGTATGCTTCGCATAGTCAGAATTACCAAGAATCACTACTTCAGCATACTGATAGACATTAAAACTATATTCCTAATCTTTCTGGGAAATTAGAAATTTTTTTTTGCATCTCCTGAATTACTAGAAAAACAAGATAACACTGAACTTTATTACCTGGAATCAATGAGAATATTACTTGGTCACACAAGGAGAAATCCTCTCATTTCAATTCTGACAAGGAAATGGATTAAGTTCTTTATCTTCACAGAGCAAAACAAATATTTATTTCCAGCTTTCATGTTATCATTTCATGTGTGGCTTTTTGACAACAGTCAGTAGTATAATAATAAAAAGGATACACCCAGAAATGAGAAGAAATATTCAGGGCACTTCATAAATAGGGACAACACTGGGTAGAAGGAGACAAGATTTTCTGTCCTTCCTAGTTTAATATTGCAGCAGAGTAAGTCAGTGTTTGGAAAACACTAAGCTGAAATGCTGCAGTCTGAGCAAATGAAAAATGTATGCTATTTTCTTTGTCATCAAACACATTTTACTATGCAAATCAGGTTACAGGCAGACTTTCATATTTACAGGGTACCCATGAGAATCATAGAATGCTTCGGGTTGGAAGGGATGTTAAAGACCAGCGAGTTTCAAACTCCCCTACCATGGGCGGGGACACCTCCCACTAAACCAGGTTGATAAAAGTGCCATCTAGCCTGGCCTTAAACACCTCCAGGGATGGGGCATACACAACTTCTCCGGACAACCTGTTCCAATCTGGCACCATCCTCACAGTGAAGAATTTCTTCCTAATATCTAATCTAAATCTCTCCTCTTTAGTGTAAAGCCACTGTCCTATCGCTACACTGCCTGATAAAGAGTCCCTCCTCATCACTCCTGTGGTCCCACTTTAGATACTGGAAGGCTGCTATGAGATCTCCCTGGAGCCTTCTCTTCTCCAGGCTGAACAGTCCCAACTCTCTCAGTCTGTCTTCACAGGAGAGGTGCTGCAGCCCTCTCATCATCTTCACGGCCCTCCTCTTTACTCACTCCAACATGTGTCACTAAATGTCACCATCTAGATCCTGTAGATGCTTCAGAATATCAGTTAAAACTTATAGTTATTCACTTCATGCTTCACCTAGTTTACTAAAAAAGATTGAAGGATTATGAAAAACCAATATTTTCTCAACACTCCATAGCTAATTATATTATTAATAGTAACAACAATAGCTGCAATAGATGTACACTTGCACATTACAGATGGGATTTTTAAAGGTATAAGTGTTTTAACAATAAACATGGTTCTTATATTTGCATGTTGAAAGTAACAGAAAAAAAAAAGAAAGGAAAGGGAAGGAAAAGAAAACTAAAGTAAAGAAAAGAAAAAAGAAAAAGAAAAAGAAAAGGAAAGGGAGAAATTTCCAGCTTACACCAGGACACTATTTGAGAATTAACATAGCTTCTTCATTCTTGAAGTGCTTCTCAGGTCACATAGTGACTTACATAGGGGAGGTAGAAAGTACTAAAATTTACTACAGCTACTCTAATTTTGTTTTAGTCTAAAATAAGCAGCATATAAAAATTAAGTATTGTTCTAATACTGTGCTTTTAGCTCTGTTTCCATCACACAAAACTTCACCTACTGTCCCTGTTGCACAGAGTCTCTTGTTCACCTTCAGCCTTCATGGAAGATGAAGCTTCCACTGAGGGGAGGTATGATGTAGTGCACCCTGGGCTTCAAGGCTTCACTGATCAAGCCTTGCATACAGCCTGGGGGTACCTGTGTAATTTTACAGTCTGCCTCAGGAGAAGAGACAGCATGATGTATTTCGGAGATGTTTATACAGCAATGCAAATAGTGTAGTAAGTAGATATGAAAAATTAGGAGAGAGATGACATGTGAAAGACATTCCTATGAACAAACATAAAGAAGATTGCTAAAAAGAAAGGAAGTGTCAGACACTGTCCACATCTACTCAGATTAGAAGAAAAAAAAGGGAAAAAAAAAAAAAGAAGCAAAACCAGCTAACCAACCAACAAACCTACCAAAATTTTTGCTATCAGGAAAATATAAATTAAATATTAGAGAACTATTTCTCACTATGATGATCATCAATCTCTAGTAATAAAGATGGAGAGCTTGCAGTGTCTCAGTCAGTGGAATTTATAAAAACAAATTATATAAATATGTCAGGCTTATACTAAATGCTGCTTAAGAGCAAGAAAAAGAGGCAGCTTTCCTCATGTTTCTTCGATACCTAAATATCTATGTTTAACATTCAAATCTAGACTGACATTTTGTATTACTCCAAAAAAATTATGAAGGAACTGATGGATGACATTGCCAAGCCACTATCCATCTTAGTTGAGAAGTCGAGGCAGCAAGTTTACTGACAACACCAAGTTGTGTGGTATGATCAACATGTTGGAAGGAAGAGATGCCATCCAGAGGGACCTGGGTAGGCTTGACAGGTTTCAGGAAGTTCAATGAGGTCAAGTGCAAGGTCCTGCACATAGCCTGGAGCAATCCCAAGCACAAATACAGGTTGGATGCAGAATGGATTGAGAGCAGCCTTGAGGAAAAGGACTTGAGGGTGTTGATAGATGAGAACCTCAACATGAGCCAGCAACGAGCATTTGCAGTATTCTGGGCTGCATCAAAAGAAGCATGGCCAGCAGGGCAAGGGAGGTGATTCTCCCCCTCTACTCTGCTCTGGTGAGACCTGACCTGGAGTGTTATGTCCATCTCTGGTGCCCCCAGCATAAGAAAGACATGGATCTGCTGGAGCAAGCTCAGAGGAGAGCCACAAAGATCATCAGGAGGTGGGCTGAGAGAGTTGGGACTGTGCAGCCTGGAGAAGAGAAGGCTCTGGAGAGACCTCAGAGTTGCTTTCCAGTACCCAAAGGGGCCTACAGAAAAGAGGTGGAAGGACTCTCCCAGTTTTGGGCCACCTGTCCTGTATGCTCCTCCCCACAGGTTAAACCCCTTGATGCTTTTCTGCTTCTGCCCCTCCAACAGGACATAACAATATTGGCTCACCTTGGTTGTTATAGCAAGAAGTATAAGTGGGAGCCTCTCTGCATCCCATTCCTTGGTATTAACTGCAAACATCAGGCCTGATTTCTGCTAGAAGTCAACAGTTTCTGAAAAATATGCTGTTAATTTGAGAGAATTCAGTTAGTTAGAAACCACGTAGCTGCAAAGTAAAATTTCTGAAAAGAAAATTCATTCTGTTTTACCTCAAACTAGAACACTTTTCAGTACAGTATTCACACAATTTCCTAGGGTTCATAAATTTCTTCTGAAATCTTAGAAAGCTATTACAACATTGCCCAGATCTCATATTGCAATTGTTATATTCAAGGGCACCTCTATTTAAAAATTTATATGAACCAGGTCAGATATTAGAAAACAAGGTTATAATTTTTTGGTATAGTATATAATATGCAATATTGATGCACTATGTACAACTAATGCAATAAGTAACATCAGGCCTGTTTTAGCGATATGAAAATAGTCAGACGTAAGTATGAATGTCTGAATATTTTCATATCACTGTATCAATGTAAGTAACATTAATTATTGCAACGTATACGGCAACTTTTCTGCATTTCTGCAAGTTAAAAACCACATCATCAAAATAGGTTATTTTTATGCCCATTGAATACAGTCAGCACGAAGTATCTGGGTGGATTTTTTGCCATAACTAAACAGAAAAAAGATTAACTTTTCTGCAGGAACATTGACTATTTTGCAACTTTTATTCCTCCATCTCTTTATGGGATAAATTATGGGAAACAGCTTTATGTGCTGGCTTTACTGAGAGCATTCAGCTGAAAATCTGCAATACCAGAAAATATATTGTTTGTACAATTAAAAACAAATCATATTTTGGACAATGTGGTTATAACTAATAAATAGGAAGGAAAAAAATTTACTTAAACCGGGGGCTTCAATAGAGAATGATTTATGTAAGTGAGTAGGTAAGAATCCTAAGTCATCAGATGCATGGATGGACACTGAACAGCAAAAATGCAGGATATGATTTTTATATTAATTGATATATTTTTATGGGACAGCTTTTCGAAAAGCATCAGAGGTATGGACAGATACTAAAGTGAAAAATCTAATTTTTGAAGAATGCTTAACTGATTTCAAAATTAATTCAGTAGAGTAACAACCTAAATATCTGGGAAGATCTGGGAACAGGTGGCATTGGGACCTTAGAGCGTGTTTAATGCTATTACCTTTAAATAGATGCTATTATTCCTTGTTATGAGACTACCAAGCACAACTACATTGCTTTTCTGTGCTTTGCTGCTAGCACTCTTACTCAGTCCAGAGGGGTGGGCCGCTGAAGAAAAATGCATTTTCTCTCTCTTTTCTTGCTAACCGTATGGAGGGTATGAAAGGAACGTGCTCAAAGACAGATGGGGCTACCTACATACTGACAAAGGAAGAGCCTGTATACGTTGCTAAACATCAAAAGATTGTGTAAAATACAAATTAATAAAGCCAGATAGAGACCTCATTTTATTCCAAGAGGCAAGGTAACAAAAGAGAAAAAGAGGGCTTGAAAGACTCCTAAAAAGGATATGGGAATCACCTCTTTCAAACCGGAAATTCTGAATTTGCGGGAAAAAATGTTGTGTATCCTAAAAGGCGAGGGCTGTAAAATTATGAAAGATCTACAAATACAAATGTTTGAAAAACCTAGTGCACGAAACAAAGCCTTGCTTCAGTATAGCATACAGGGCTCAGCAGTATTCCACCCACTGATGTGTAACACTCCTCTTCTGTTGACTTTAAATTACTCTAATTACTACTCATTCATTCCTGGGAAAGTAGAGGTAGTTAAATACGCCCTTAATTCATAAAGCTATAGCATCACAGAGGTAGCATTTCTTTACCTTGTGCTCCCTTAACTTTCCACCTACTGACATAATTCCCTGCAGGTATTTCCACTGGAATATAAGCCTTTGGCACTTACACAGTACAGATAACTGCATTAAGAAAGGCATCATTGAATGGGAAAGAACCATTTATGCAATTTCCAAATACTGATTTACCAGTCTACATAAAGAAGGAATCTTTCAACATGTGTAAGTTTAATAGAAGCTATAAGTGGAAAGCAATCTCCACACATTATTTTTCAAAGTGATTTTAGACAACAGGAGGAAATCATGAATTTTGCATGCAATTTATTCTTCTATGCCAGAAATAATGAAAAACTAGGACACACTGTTCTACAGAAGGATTAGACACTTATCCAAGATTGGAAAACTGTCAGTATCCGTAAACATTTTCAAAAGTTTGTACTACAGCTGGGAATCTGACTATTTTGAGACATCTTGGCAGATATGCTCCTTTTCTTATGAATAATTTGAAAAGGTCTAGAATCTTCCATTTCCATCAGGAAATAGTTGGAAGAATTCTAACCAACTCATACTTTTCTTTGGCCTCAATCCCTTGCTCAATTCTACTTCTACTGCTCTCCTTTAAAGAAGATTTAATTCTCAGTGTATAAACCCTGTCTTGCTAAATTCTGGAGCTAAAAACTGTGATAGCAAATTATAACACACACAAGTTTTATAAACTGGAAGAGACACAAGAACATTTATGTTAATAGCAATGTACTGAAACTTGAAAACTGTCTTATTTTTCAGGGCTTTAAATTGTGGTACAAAAGCACGTGATTGCATATAATAATTTACTTCTAAGATCTCCCAGAACTGTAAAGTGAGTTCAGGTTCACGGGGAAAACAGTAAAATTTGTTTCGATTAAGGTAAACTTATTTGCCCACATACAATGTGTTCATGATCTATGCACACTGTCTGCTGAATGGCCAAAGCAACCATAATTGCTGGGGAAAGCAAATAAAAAAAAAAGAGAGGAGCTTTGTAGAGTGAAAAGAGAAGACCATGCATTTCCAGTATAAAAATCTTACTGATCCATCACAGTAGTCATCCACAAAGAACTGAACATTCTGCCATTCTTCAAACTTAATTAAGCATATTCAAGGACAAATAAATCTAAATGAACATAAACTTTAACATTTTGTCTGGTATCTCAGTAAAACCTAAGCCTAAGGGGACATAATAAGAATTAATTAAAGTACTTCTTTACAAATACTTTAATGAGAGGATCTTTCGAAAACTGGAGAGTTTGCAGTAATTTATTGCTAGCAAGAGAATTAAATACTTTTTCCTAGGAAAGTTCCCATTAATTTTAATAGTCTGATAATTGTACCATTATTGTATCAACATTTTTCCTCCTGGATTCTTGGTGTTATTTTTTTTTTCTCTTTAGTACTGAATAAATGAAAAGAAATATCGGATTTTCCTGAATCACAAAAGAGATTGTCAGCATATAAATAAATCCTAAGTTAAATACCCACTACTAACATTGCAAACTCCTAAGTTATGCTCCCAAATTAAAACATTGCTGCCCTTTATACTCTGTGTGACCAGAATCCCAAATCCTAGCTACCTTTTCCTTCATCATAAGACAGTTTTTTCTTGTCCCCCACCAACCAACTATTGGATGAGCTTCTCCCTCCTGTTAGGCTTCTTGACTTAATCTCATCTTTCCATTTCTGGGCTTTCCTTTGCCTGTCTCCTTTCCTCCTCCTTCACCAGTTACTGTTACCTCTACATTCACATCAGGCATCTTCTTTACTCTAATTCAATGTTAAAAATGAAGTAGGGTCCCCATCCCTGGAAGTGTTTAAGGTCAGGCTGGATGGGGCTTTGAGCAACCTGCTGTAGTGGGAGGTGTCCCTGCCCATGGCAGGGGGGTGGGAACTTGATGATCTTAAAGGTCCCTTCCAACTCTTACCATTCTATGATTCTATGATTCTATTCTTTACCTGCACTCCATGCTGTCTCCCATACCCCTTATAGAGTAACATTCCATCGCTTTTCAAGTACTGTGGAGTGCTTTTCCTATAAATCCATCCCATTTGAATGGGTTTCCCACACAAAGGGATGGAATTCAGATGCTAGATAGAGGTGGACATTACTTGCTTCTGCATTGCATATGAGGTCCAGGGATCTCCAAGCTATTCAGTCTCAGAGAAGATCCTCTTTCACCTTCTCTGACAATGTACAAGCAACTCACAGCTACTACGAGTCCTCCACATGGTGGCACAGCTCCTCCAAGACAGCACACCTCCTGCTGTGGACTGTATCCTTCTGTCAAAGATGACAATTTCTGTCTCTATTTATATCTGAAACAAGCAGGTATTTTCGGGAACCATATTTATTTAAGTAAACATTTTAATATCATATCAACTTTATTGCTGTCATTAGCCATTACAAATCCATCTGCTTTTACAAAACATCAGTTGGAAGGATTTTAGGGACAGTTGTTATAGATGGGCAATTTTTTTTTAAAATAAACTCTTATTAAAACAGTATTTAATAAAAATTACTTGTATATAAAATGCACAAAGCATCTGAATTTAAAACAAAATGCACACAGTCTCAAAAACGCTAAATGACATTTTGAAATTTTGTTTAATTTAAGTCCATGTATGAATTTCTGTGGTGCACAGACTATGATTCCTTGCTTTGATCAGAAACAAAGGACTTTTTCTACATATTGGGGTGTATTTTCAAAATGTCACATGCCAGAACATTTCAGAAAAAAAAGTTTTATTTTCTGAAAAAGGACTGTGCTCATAGTAGTTCTGGCATAAAACAGCATACAAAAGTTTACACATGTAAACATGCATGAATCCAAATAGTAGCCACCTTGGGAAAGATGGGATAAAACGCTCTTTGATGTTCTATTCGTTAGATCCATTGACAAGGGGAAGATAGATGTAAGAGAAAAATATATTCAAATAATAACTCGGGCTTCAAAGACACAGTAGGAAAAGCAATTTTTCAAGCATTTTATCTGCTTTCTGATTTATTTATTTTTAAAGAGTAGAATTAAAAAAATCCCTAATATTAAAGTGCATTTTCTGCAAGCAAAAATAAAATGTCTTTCATACAGAAAATTTTACATAACAATGGTCATGATATAGATAGGAACAGAAGGTTCTGCATGGTGTTGTCAAATATTGACTAAAACATGAATCAAGAACAAAAAAAGAATGTCAGCAAAAAAGACAAACACAGCTTCAAAAGAAAATAAATTTCTGAAGTATGTCCATTCATTTATACAGTGATCTAAACGTCGTATTATTAGATTTTCATTAGTTTATAGAATGCTTAGGCTGTGCTAATAGTGTTAAAAATCCAGCAACAGATTTCAGAGCAGCTTTTTTTGGTTATATCATTAATGTCGCATTTAATTTATGTTTATGCCCAGCAATTAAAAGCTTTTTAATATTTTCTATATTTTAATGTCAAATGTACATGTTCACATACTTACAAATTCATAGGAACAGCAGACTCAATGAAGCACCCTGTTATGGAGCAAGCTGGCTTCAATCTCCAACCTCCAGCACTCTCTCAGGTTATTTTCACGGAATCACAGAATTGTCAGAGTTGGAAGGGACCTCCAGAGATCATCTAGTCCAACTTCCCTGCTAAAGCAGGATTGCCCAGAGCACATCACTCAGAACTGCATACAGGCTGGTCTTGAAGATCTCCAGAGAAGGGGACTCCACACCTTCCCTGGGCAGCCTGTGCCAGTACTCTGTCACCCCACTGTAAAAGGTTTTTTTCTCATATTTGAATGGAACTCCCTATGTACCAGTTTGTGTCCGTTGCCCCTTGTCCCATCACTGGGAACTGCTGTAAAGAGTCTGGCTCCATCCTCCTTCAACCCACCCTCTAGATACTTGTAAGCACTACTAAGGTCTCCCCTCACGCTTCTCTCCTCCAGGTTAAAGAGTCCCAACTCTCTCAGCCTTTCATCATAAGGGAGATGCTCCAATCCCTTCATCCTCTTTATTGCCCCGTGCTGGACTCTCTCCAGTAGTTCCCTGTGTCTCTTGAACAGGGGAGCCCAGAACTGGATGCAGCATTCCAGTTGTGGCCTCACCAGTGTAGAGCAGAGAGAGAGAATGACCTCCCTTGACCTACTGGCCACACTCTTCCCTATGCAGAACAGAATTCCATTGGCCCTCTTGGTGACAAGGGCACATCGCTGGCTCATGGATAGTTTTCTATCTACCAGGACCCCCAGATCCTTCTCCTCAGAAGTGCTTTCCAGCAGGTCTGCCCCTAACCTGTATCAGTGCCGGGAATTCTTCCTCCCCAGTCTGGGTGCAGACCAGATGGCTGCAGTTCAGATCTGACCAGGCTATAAAGTATACCCAAGCCACAACAGTAAGAAACACCTACTCAGACATTTCCTTTCATCTGTAGATATTCCAAAGTAGCCCCAAGGAAATTGTTGAGTAATCTTGCCAAAGCAAGCTTAACATGGTAAAGTAATTTGGCCAACAGTGCACTCAACTTGGAGGAGGCAGATCTTCTGCACATTAACTTCTGACAAATCTGAAGTGCTTTAGGCAAACTGCAATGAAAGAGAACGATTGGATGTTTTCTGGCTGATGTATTTCTCCTTCTGTAATTTAAAACACTGTAAAAGTGTCTTCTTATTAGAAGTTCAAAAGTAATTGTTTCAGACATGGATTGGTTAAAGACAAAAAATCAGGTGACAGATAAAAGACATCAGGCCTTTAAAATGATGGAATAAATAAGTTTGTAGGTGTCTGAGATGTTAAGCGGTAACAAAAAATAAAGGTGCAAGATTTAAGTAGGTATGACATTACTGCATAAACTCTTATAATGATGAGTGAGGGCTGTACCATTTCTTTAATAAGCTTCAGTAAGCGCTACCTTGAGTATAATATCTACGAAATACATGAATTAATTCACTCATGCAATCTATGATTTTTTTTACAGAGAAGAAAAAGAAAAGTCATATTTCAGCATTTTCTGGTAGTTTTTGACTTCATATCACCAAGAATAAAGAGTATCCTTTTTATTTTCTTTTGTGTATGTGTAAGTGTAATTTAGATGTTTAAGTAGCCTGACCTCTCATATATGACTTTTGAAAGCTAAGCTCAGATATTAAGTGCATAAGAAAGAACTGGACTTTGGTGGTACCGGTTTTGAGAATTCAGAAAAAAACTGTTCAGGGAAGCTTTGAATTTGGAGTAGACAAACAAACAGTATAGACACTTCAATCTTATGATATCTGTATTTCAGAGTTGTGTATGCAGTCATTTTAGACTGAGTTGTTACACACATGTGTACACACATATCCACTGTATAGGTATATAAATGAACTCTACATATATCAACCTCTCTACATATTCATACTTACATAGACATATTTTAACGAATCATTTAGTTTCAAATTTTGACATAAAGAAGTGTGCTAAAACCTGCAACAATATGAGCGGGTTTGTCCCCATTCTCAGAGATGGTCTTTTAACAGGCTGAATATTAGTACAGTAACATGAATCAGTGAACTTCATCAAACCAATTTCAGCATTTCTTTCTTCTCAGTGCATTTGTAAAACTTTTTTTGTTATTATTCAACCAGCACCACACAGAAGTCTGTCAGTCCTGTTCTTGTATACGTATCAGTGATTTGGAACAACTGCTTTGCAGACTCTAATTGAAGTGCTTCTCTCCAAAAATTATCTGGTGAAAGGTCTAATGCTTGATGGAATTTGCAATGCAAATTGAATGCAATTACTGTGAACTTCAAGAAGAATCATAGTGAATAAGTCATATAAACTGACTTACACATACTTCTGTAGAAGACAGGCTAATTAAAAAAAGTAGACACCATGCAAATCACCATCAGAAGGAAATTATAATGAAATATTAGTTTATTTTTCCCGAAGTTTTTATTTGCTCATTTAATATAAAGCCCATAATGTAATGCTACACCTTCTTTGGCAAGCAGTTTCAGGAAGAAAGTTTACATATTTCTGATGAAAAAAACATTTTTTAAGAGATCTACATAGTGGGGTGGGGGAGGGATGCATTCAAAATATAGCCTTAAATGCTAACAATATTAGCTTTACTAGAAACACCATAATAAGTAACGTAAAGGAACATTCAATGCCTTGTTTTCAATCTTGTGTTGTTCCATGAGCTGTAAAGGTGCCTTTAGGACTTATAAGAATTAACATTATACCTCTTTTTAGAAACCTACTCTTCTACAGACGTCCAAATCAGTTTCAATGCAAACAAAGTATTTTCTTAGAAATTATAAAAGCATCCTCTTGAAGTAAAGCGGATGTCAATGCTTATTTCAAAAATACAGAAGTATTTCTTCTTTAATCAAACTGTTGTTGGGATTTCTAAACTGAGTACCACAGACAAAATAAAAATATTAACGAACAAAATATAATTTGTAATAATTTGGTGGCACAGAAAATTAAGTGCCATTGGAAATCAGCCCTTTGGTAGGTAGCAGTCATACTGATACCATTGGAGCCATCTTTATAGGAAGATGCTGTTTAGCATAAATTGAGACTATCTTCATGGCAGTCAGTGAAGTGTAATCATAGAAGAATCATGCTTTACACTGCAAGATTTCCACTAACAGCCCTAAGAAGAACAAAGCAAATATATCATATGTTCCCTATTCAGAAACCTTTATACCATACTCATTCAGATAATCAAACCTGAAACCGGATTATCATATCCTTGACCTGGTTGGAGGATGTTGCTGCCTTTTAGCTGTAGGAACAGTAATCCAAATATAATCCTGTCTGACCTGTTAATAATTTCATTGTATTTATACATCGATTCTAGTTGCCATGGACAAACACCCTCTAAAATGTACACTGTGAAATGCAGTGCACTGAAATAACACCTTCACTATGACATTTAAAATATATCTTTCTCAATCCCCTTGGAGGACAGATTCATATCAGATATCTTCATGATCTCTCTTTCAATCTACCTACAATATGATTGATTGGAAACAATGCTGCTTTGTTAGGGAGCACACAAAAATGCAGTATGAATTGCAAAAAATTTTGGAGAAAAGCTTGTCTTAGATGACCTTTCTACACAAAAACTTATTTTCAGTAGAGGTCTAACAGGTCACACACAGTTGAACAGGTCACTCTAGTTGTTCAACATACCTAAGGAGTAATACTTGCATTTTTAGTATACAAAAAGCAAACTTTTTTTACTTCTACCAATCAATGTAGACAGTCTTCATAAATGCCATTTTGAGAAATTTGGTAGAGAGTGACTGGACTAAAGGGAAGGAGTTTACCTGAACTAAAATGCTTGTGACTGAGAAATAAGCTAAAAACCAGAGATTTTAATCTAATTCACTAAGTGAATATACCTCAAGGCCAATATTTATCCGTATACACATTGTAGAACTAATACTGTTTGACAAACCAAACACAATTATAATTTAAAACAGATTTCAGAGAGCACAATAAAGTTAATTACTGCAGTCATATCTAGCTGGAGTATTTCTTACTCAGAGGTTGAAATCTATAGATAGGATGCTATTTCCTTCCTGTGTGTCTTTATTTGTAATTATGACTAATACAAAATTCAGAGGATTTTTATAAAGAGTGCATCTACATTCAAGATCTGTAGCTAGACTTTTTCTCCTTTCAGCAGACAGCTTGAAAATTGAGGAGCCTAATCACATTAATTTCTTCATTGTGTATCTTTCAAATATCAAAGAACACAGATTTATTTCACTTTCTATGATTTAGAACACAAGAAAAACAAAAATCAAATCCAGGCTGTGAAAGAAGTGTGTGCTCTCCTTTCCGTTGCATGACTCCTGAATATTATGGCACATGGAGTCTCAGATATGAAGCTCTGTAGATATTAATATGTGAAAATGATGGGGTGCCAGATATGAGAGAAGGCAGTGATTTTGCTGAACTTCAGAAGCCACAAATATGCAAAAGAATGCTATAGCTGAACTATAGTTTAACCCGGCTGAAAAAAAATAGTACTGCAAACAAACAAAAACATGGTAATAGGAAAAAGGGGTATACTTTTAAAAGCTGGTCTTTTCCTTTGTGCTTATACAATACAAACTCATAGTGGTATGTTTCCAGTTAAAAATAACTGACTGTAACTGGGCACAAAAGTTGGATAACCATTTTATCTTTTTGTTAATTCGTATATCAAATAAATGTACATAAAAACACATTGCATGTGAGAGAATAGGGCTTATTACAGAAGAACTTCCACTGCCTCATACATCAACCAGTTCCATGTGTGCACCTCTCCACTCCTATCACATTGCATTCAGGGTTCGTATGTCAGTGTGATAACTGGAAGATCAGTAGGAGAGACATTTCCATACTCTCTTTTAGGCTTGTTTTCACCGAATGTACTCAGCTGAAATTCAGACTGAAAATTATGACCCTTCTGTACAAACAGTGAGAATCACTGACTTTACATAAAATTTCAGACAGATCTACTGATTTCCAGAGCATAAACCAAATAGGAACATTGCAACATAACATGGGCAAGGATTTTCTCAGAAGATTGAGCTGGCCACTGAGACCATAAGACCTGGCCGATAATATACCTTTCTGAAGGCAAATATCCCAGAATCTAAACACGTGTCATAGAGTAGTTTCAATTGGAAGTGATCTTTACAGATCATTGAGTCCAACCTGTTGCATTGGCAGGGACGTCTTTCACATAGAATCATAGAATGGTTTCAGTTGAAAGGGACCATAGAAAGACTATGTTAAAACTTCTAGTAGTTTTTAGACAAAAAGAGCGCTGCACTGACTGCTCAAGAAAATGCTGAAGCTTATGACAGTTTTTGCTAAGTTACTTATTTAATTTAATTTAAAATTCCATCCCCATTCTCACAGCAAACACTAGTGCAAGGTGATAGCACAGAAAAAATGGAATTTTTCCCTGCCATATCCTCCACAGGGGTATTTTGCATGTGTCATTTAATCAGTACTACAAGAAGTTCAATGGGAAGTTGTGCTTTTCTACAGTGTCCTGTTGTGACTGAAGGATTTAGATGACTCAATGGAATTCTTATGAGTATTTTTACAGTAACAGTAATTTGATTAAGGTGACCCAACTGGTCAGCTCCAGGCTGTGTCCAATACTATTTGATATGACACTTTTTTTTAGGGGAAATTTCACTTTCACTTCCATTAGGTAACAGAGAAAAAGTGTAAGGCGTGCTTCTGGCTACAACAGTGTTGTGAAGAAGCAGGCAGACTCCACACAGAACACTATAGGATTTTCAGTTCGAGTTCCTAAAGCAATTAATAATGATATGTCATCCATCTAGCTATCATTCTAGCACACTTCTTAAATATTTTAGTTTAATATTTTAGTTTAATATTAGTTAATATTTTTGTAAGCACTAGTGGCATTATATAACTGCAAGGAAAAAAATAAAAGTGTAAGTAAAAAAGTATTTTGTGCTTAGTATAATTATGAGTTATAAATAAAATAGTTGTATTCTTAGTTATCCATATGGACCCAGACATTTACATGAATAATTTAACTTTTTCACAAATTCAAGTAACATTAAAAAGTATTTTATTTTTTCATGCCAAGATCTCTAATATATTAATAAGAAGTTTATTCTCATATGACACGACACATTTTTAAGCAGCCATTCCTGAAATATTTTTAGATTTTATTTCAGATGAAACCAGAATTTCATGCCAAGCTGTAAATACACTGCATATGCACTGTTTGGCATTTACTTCATATAGTTTAGGATACTTATTATACTTTTATCTTAGAGCTTAGTGTAATTCTCACTCCCCACAATCAAAATGTAAATATATTAAAAAGCCACTTTTACCTGAAATACTTAAAATGCAATAAAGTAGACATGGACATTTGAATTTTGGAGATGAGCCGTTAGCTCCATTTGCATAGCTTATCCTGAAACAGAAAATTTCGACAGATTTCAGCTTCATTCCAAAATGGAACAGAAATTATAGTCTCATTGTATATGTTTCACAAAGAACAAACGCATAGTTTAAATAACTATGGAATTCAGTATTTTTTTCTGAATATTTTTTCCAGTATCCATTTGTAAAAACAAACATTGTTTCCACTTGCTTTTAACTAAGTGTAAAGATCACACTATTGCAAACTGATAACACAAGTGCAGCTCTCTTATTAAAGATTAATCAAAGTGTGCCATTTCATGAACTTGTTATTAGAAGGCTTTTAATGTACTTAAAACCTCATTTATTTTTTTCATCAGTTGCTAATGTAAGCTTTCTTGAATTTTGAGTTGTACGGATAGTTCTTTAATGGATGAATAAACAGTACAAAGCACACTGAAGCCAAATCTCTTGTGCAATGCTAATCAGCAAGATTTTTCCACTTGTGTCTATCACAGATTGTATACAAAATGATCTCCTTCTATGATAAGGTGACCCTCTTAGTGGACGAGGGAAAGGCTGTGGATGTTGTTTACCTGGACTTTAGTAGAGCCTTTGACACCATTGTCCTGGAGAACTGGCTGCTCATGGCTTGGAAGGGTGTACTCTTCATTGGTTAAAAAAATGGCTGGGTGGCTTGGCCCAAGGAGTTGTGCTGAACGGAGCTGAATCCAGTTGGTGGCTGGTCATGAGTGGTGTTCCCCAGGGCCCACTACTGTGACTGGTTCTGTTTAATATCTTTGTTAACAATCTGGACGAGGGGATTGAGTGCATCCTCAGTAAGTTTGCAGATGAAATCAGGTTTGGCTGGAGTGTTGATCTTTTTGAGGTTAGGAAGGCTCTACAGAAGGATCTGGACAGGATGGATGAATGGTCCAAGGCCAGTGACACGAAGTTCAGGAAGGCCAAGTGTCAGGTCCTGCACGTGGTTCACAACAATCTCATGCAATGCCACATGCTTGAGGAACAGCAGCTGGAGAGCTGCCTGGCAGCAAATGATCTGAGGCTGTTGGTTGGCACGTGGCTGAATTTGAGATGACAGTGTGTCCAGGCGGCCAAGAAGGCAAACAGCATCCTGGCCTCTGTCAGGAATAGTGTGACCAGCAGGTCTACAGAAATGATTGTCCAGCTGTACTAAGCACTGGTGAGGTTGCACCTGAATACTGTGTTCAGTTTTGTGCCCCTCACTGCAGGAAGGACATTGAGGTGCTGGAGTGTGTCCAGCAAAGGGCACCAAAGCTGTTGAGGTGTCTAGAAAACAAGTCTAGTGAGGAGAGCCTGAGGAAACTGAGGTTCTTTAGCCTGGAGGAGAGGAGGGGAGACCTTATTGGTCTCTACAACTACCTGAAAGGAGGTTGTAAAGATGTAGATGTCAGTCTCTTCTCCCAAATAACAGGTGATAGGACAAGAGGAAGTGACCTCAAGTTGTACCAGGGAAGCTTTAGGAGGGATACATATACATAGTAATGTTTATACATATATGCCCTGGNCGATACATATACATGTATATATACATATACATGTACATATACAATGTTTATACATATATGCCCTGGATGTCCTGATCCTTTATTTATTTATATACACTTAAACATAAACAAAATAACCTGTACACCTCCCTCTTTTGGTCTGGCTAAAGTCATATATTTTATTCACATGGTTCAATTTCTTTGTGACCTATTTTCTATAACTTTCATTATTTTAGAGGTACAGAGCTGCGTATTAAAAAGGATGTATAATTGTATCATTTATACAATATCTAGGAAGAATATTATTACATTCATTACTTTAATAAAACAAAAATTATTAAATCATAAAATATAATTATTTATAAATCACATTATACTATAATAAAACCAATGTAATTGGGATCAATTATATTAAAATCTGGATATTAAACTTCTTGTTATTATTTCACGTCATATTCACCTGGTTTTATTAGAGCTGCAGGATAGAAAAAGGTTTGACTTCAGCAATAAAATGGTAATTGTAAAAATATATCCCACAAGCTGTCATTGACAGGAAGTAAAAAGTTTAGTTCTGCGAAGTAAAGGCATATTTTGGTTCTGGTTTTACCACTTTACTGTATACCCTTCACATACAGCATAGCACTAGCCACTGCGCTTTAATACATACCTTAAATCTCCTGTTACCAGCGTTTTCAGTTGCTAGGGAGCACTGCAACATCAGTTGAATGCAGTGTGGTCTGTACATTCTTTTTAGAACTTCTCCATAACTTCTTCACTCATCCATGCATACATCTCCGTTCCCCACTAAAGGCACATTGGTTGTGCTACTTTGCCTCTTTTTAAATTGTGTATGACTTTCTCATGTTACCACTATAACTACTGGTGCTGAAAGATTGCCTTTGCTGCAGGATGACAAAAATCTGGCTGTATGGGATTAGAAAGATCCTATCTCTACTCTTACTGCTCTGTGGGTTCTCTGGGATTTCAAAGGCATGTTGAAAAGCAGAGAACATAACTTGACAAAGGTACATTTCACTTCAGTCTTTCATGAATTAGTACAGTAGTTAACTGTTTTTTGAATTGATTTAATCACATTCATTTCAATGTAAACATCACAAATCTACCAGCATTCACTTGACTTACCTGCAGGAGAAACACGTGGTGAATTGACGTTCTAGTGTGTGAACAAATAGTGATTTTAATAAACAGAAATAATAATTACATTATATAGATGTTGCATTAAAGAAATAAAAACTCTATCTTCCAAATTCTCAATGTAATAAAATATTGCATTCCATGGTTCTGTTGGTTTTACATGCATAAAAAATTCTAATATTTTTTAAGGTATGATACTCTTATTCATGTGAATCAAAAATATTTTCAGTTAGTTGCTCTTCAGCCATTGTTTTTACTAAAAAACCTTACAGAACTAGAAGTGTAATTGTCAAATGCAGGTGCAAGTCTATAAGTGAAATTTAGCCTAATCTTCTCTCCTTGCTGAAACATTTAGAGGACATGCTGATTTCACAGAAGTGTAGCTCATAGTCTCATTTTTATTATCATCTCTATTCCCCCAAATCCTTAATTAATACTAAAATTATTAACAAAAAGAGGAAAGAAAAACTTCTGGATGCAACAGTCTTGTGAACAAATGTTAAGTTCACCATGAAATCACTAACTAAGAAAAAAGTTTAATTAAAGTGTACAATAATACCAAAAGTACGTATCTAGCTAAGCCAAAAGTCAGAGCTCATTAAAAAGGATCTGTTTGAAAACAACTCCAGAAGTCAATGGAAGTGAAGAACAAAGGTAGAAGACATTATTATTTTGTCTGTCCCTCTGTGTTTCTTTTTCTAAAGATTGCTGAAAGCTGAAGGAATGTATCACAATTGTGTAACTTCAGACATCCGTTCCTAAGGTTTAGTTTTCCTCTCCCAGGAACCACACAAAATTCTGAGTATCAGGTCTTTACTGAAGAAAACATAAAGCCTGCAAAGAAATAAAAGCCAAGCAGATCCTATTTTTCTTTCAGTGGGGATTTGTTCTCTT
Source organism: Thinocorus orbignyianus (assembly GCA_013400375.1). NCBI lineage: Eukaryota > Metazoa > Chordata > Aves > Ciconiiformes > Thinocoridae > Thinocorus > Thinocorus orbignyianus. Next base: position 122,700 of record VXBW01004804.1, read on the forward strand.
CACTTCTTGATTTTTTAAGTGGTTCAGTGTGAAACTTGATATGAACTGTGCAATTTTTCTTCAAGTCTTGATCCACACAGAAGTTCAGATTGGATTTTTACCTCCTTCTAGCAATTTTCTTTGTGATTATTCTTACTTCAGCTGGCCTGGTTTTTTCCACTAACTGTAGTGTAGGCAGGAATGTTTGACTGTAGAGAAAATGATATCAAAATTACAGGTTACTCTCTTGTCTATATTTTGTTTTCTTCCTCAGGGCAAGCTGCAGAACTGCTTCCCCATTTATCTGTTGTTAGAGTATGTGCACTCACTATATGGATACTTGTAAATAGTAGTGAGAGACACAACAGAGAATATCTGTGTTAAAATCCATTTGATTTTGTAGTCTTTTAACTTTTTCCACTTTACATCTGGCAATTACTAATTTGAAAATATGCAGTCTGCCTTCTCGTTGTGACTGAATACTGATTAAGAAATGATTTCAATCATCAGCAATCTTTGAGAAACTTAGAAATTACTTAAAAGGCTTACACTCATTATTAGTTATGAATGAAGGTACATCCTGACTATATAAACTAAATTTATGCATCAGAGACTGATTCTGTATTTGCATAAACTTAAATATCTTTGCATCCAGAAGAACTAGCTCAGTTTGTACTCACTGGTGTTCAATCCATAAATTTATTGCATTCAAGTGATTTAAGTTAGAAGGGTGCCATTAAGAGTATTGGAACAAATCAGTGAGGTACTGAACTCTTTCTGCTAAATAATGACTGGTTTCAACTCCCACTGAAATTTTTTTGTCTGTAATTCTCCTCAACATGCAACGGCAGCTGTGCTTTAATTTTGACAGGATGCTCGCAGAAAATCAAGTAATCATTTAAGACATGTACACATTGGAATGTAAATACTCATCTGTTTTGTTTGTCTTCTTATTTATGCAATTGAGAGAATCAAGCTGACTAGCAAGTTTTGACAGGGAGTTATATAAATTCATTTTATACGTAAACCTCCTGTCCTAAACCAAAAGTTAGGCAATTGTTTTATCAGACTCTTATAGGAACTTTGGAATACATTCTTAGGTATGCTCTTTATTTCTTCACTTCTCCATCCTTGAAAATTGAATTTTACTTCTGTACTTGGCACTGGTGAGGCCTCACCTTGAGTACTGTGTTCAGTTTTGGGGGCCCCACTTCAGGAGAGACACTAAGGTACTGGAGTGTGTCCACCAACAAAGCTGGTGAAAGATCTGGAGAACAAGTCTTATGACTGAGAAACTGAGGGAGTTGGGATTGTTTAGCCTGGAGAAAAGGAGAATTAGGGGAGACCTTATCATATAACTCCCTGAAAGGAGGGTGTAGTGAGGTGGGGGTTCATCTCCCAAGTAACAGGAGACAGGACAAGAGGAAATGGCTTCAATTTGCAACAGGGGATGGATGTTTAGAATGGATATTTGGTAAAATTTCCTAACAAAAAGGATTATCAAGCATTGGATTAGGCTTTTGAAAGATATTTAAAAGTAATGTATTTAAAAGGTATTTATATAAAAGCAATTTATAAGGTATTTAAAGGATGTGTAGGTGTAGTGCTGTGGGACATAGTTTAGTGCTATGTTAACAGCTGGACTTGAAGATCCTAAAGGTCTCTTCTGCGCAAAATTATTCTATGATTCTATGAAAACTGTTGCAGATTATTCAGTCTCTTAGTCAGCAAATATTAATACCAAGGACCCCTTCTGCTAGTCCACACTTACGTTCTTACATAATTTATTTTAGTGCAGCTTCATCGATGTGGAACTAATATGCACAGAATTAACCAAGATTTCACACAGAACCTTGGTCACAGAACTACCTAGGTTGGAAGGGACCTTTCAGACCATCTATCCAATCATCAACTCAACACAGGATCACAGCATCACAGAATCTCGATAATCTTTTTCTCCATATACCTGCTCATGTGCACTACCAGCTCACATATTTAGCAGCCTGTCAAAGTTTTCCTTTTCAAGCATACAACACTTTCTTTTATTAAAGAAGCTACAGAAAAAACCTACCGCAATCCCGTTTAATTTTACTTCCAAAATAAAAACTAGGTAATAACTGAGGTATATTTCAGACCATCACTTAAATCTCTTCCTGTAGGTACCACATTCATAACTGTCTGGTTCTCATCACCAGTACCAGATAATGTGCTAGATTTCTCCTTTTTGCCATTGTTGTAGAAGTGTATCATCTTTGATTGGGTGTAAATGAAGGAAATCACGCACAATAATTTGCAAATCTGAGTTCTTTTCTGTCTGCTTTCCAGGGCAATATTCCCTATGGAATAATGATCCACAAAAGCAGAAAATTGTAAGAATCAATAGAACTCAGTAATCTTTTTAGGCTATGTTGATGCTCCCAAGTATTTCAAATATAATTGAGTCATCTTACAGTATAAAATCTTAATGACCATGGCAAACAACAAAACACAACTCTAGCTGTTGAGGTCACACCGTAATTAATGACATTTGGCCAGTATATTAGCTGAATAGCAATTAATTCCTCTTCCTAGCTCAACATTTAGTCTACAGAAGTCTTTACAGTCGGATATAGTAGAAGCAGGAATATCTCTACTGTTATGTTTTCTTCCAGTTATCACAGAAAAATGTGTTTATTTTCTTTGCTCAGATCTACTGACACGTTCGGTATGCTTGTCTTAGAATATGACCAGAGTCCTGTCAGATCCTTCTTATTTTGACCCCAAATTGATAATCTTTCCAACCTTTCTGAAGTAATTGTTGTTGATTTTCCCTATGGAATATCATTGATCTAGTTGACATTTTTCTATTGTTTCCTACAGTCTAAAGGCTTCAGGCATTTTCTTCATGTTCTACTTTTCATTAATTCAGAATTAGTTTTCTTTACTGAGTACTTTAGGCTGGTTTATAAACTTCCATGACATTTTTGCCATGGTCTTCTTCTGTTCACCTAGTTTGTCATCATTTTTAGCTCTAGAATTTGTACTAACCTCCGTATAGGCAAAGCCCCCGTGGTTATCATTTATTCCCTTAGGCATAGGCATGAGACCTGTGCAAAGTGATGTTATTTCAACGTTAACTACTTTAATTTTTTCACTTCTTCCTTAGAAACACATTTTTGTTCATGTCAAACAAAGGTTTGTAGTAGATGGTTGTTGTGACTTTTTCACACAGCAAGTTCCATTTTTCGTGTGTATAGAAGCAGAGGGCACACACATTGACTGCTGGCTTAGAGGTAGCCCAAAACCAAGCATTTGTTTCAGCATGGAACTAACATAATTTAAGCCATCAAACAAACCAACCAAGAAAATAAACCTATGGAAGGATGGCCCAGGCTTTTTTTATTTTATTTTTATTAAGTTGTAGGTCTTCTTTATATCAAACTAAAACAAATTCTCAGATAGAACTTCGGTTATGAATTATATCTATAGATTGCGTGGTAATGTGTTTGCAAGTGCCTAAGCAGAAATGTGGAAGAATATTGCTGCTAAGGTTTTCTACTATTTTGCTTATACTTCCTCTGAATTAATCTTGATGTATTATTTCCACCAGAATGAAGGTCAAAACCCCTCTCTTTTCATACAATGAATAATTTTCCTTTACTTCAAAAATTCAAAATGTCCTAACTCAGAAGGTAATATTAACCAGCAAATGCATGCACAGAAGTCCATTAAGACTTGGATCCATAACAGGATATTCCACATCTGTACCAATTGCCCTGAAATTTCCAGTATAGAAAAGCTGTTAGAAATTCAGGCACAATTCCCTTATAAATCAGAAACCCACTTATACAGGAAACCACAAAGAGCAACAGCAACAAACGATGATTGAAACCTGTGGTTTTGAGCATTTTTGTTTATTTTAATAAATTCACCTTTCCTAGTAAAAAAAAAGCACCAGAAAATTTCCAGAAGTCTGTGCTCTGTGTTCTAGCTAATGAGGTCTGACAGTGAATTATCAATATTATTTTATCCTACTGTAGTAAAACCGGTGCAGGAACATGGTGACATATTCTACATACAATGTGTTCTACAAGCATACAGTTCAAAAGGAAAAGGAAGACAGATTTTTGGATAATGATTGGAATAGCTAAGAATAAATATCTGATGTTATTGCATACAAAAGAGTTCTGCTGGATAAAAGCAGAAAAAAAACTTAAAAAACTTCTGAGAAGAGCATGCGTTAGGTCAGATAATTGTTATATAGGTCTTTATTAACAAGTATCCATCTGATAGCAAGTACCAAGTATCTATACATGTCGATGAAGCAGTTACGTTGCTAAAAATCAGGACTGGTTCTTTTTCTCCGTGCCAGTAGATTCTTTCTTTTTTTTTTTTTTTTTCTTTTGCATTGCAAATGTGAGCTAAATATGAGCATGAGCTGAAGTCTACCATTACCATTGATCCATTGATCTTCAAAGGACGGTTTAATATAAATAAAGCTCCCTGAGAAATGGATATTACTGTCTTTTACCTTCCAAGGCAGTGTTAAAAGGTCCTGGAAAACACCAGGCAATATGGTATATGTTCTTTAGTGCAGTTTCACTCATATCAATTGTTGTGTTACTTAAGCTTCTTGCCCTTGCTACTCTTTCTTATTGTGCCCCATCTTAAAATGAGGTAACTATTTTTTAATTTTTAAATTTTTTTTGCCTTTCATTAGAGTGTCCCAAAGGAACTGGAACTTTTCCAGGTCTTTGTTTTGCTTCTACACTTTTGACAAAAGAAATACAAAGGGGAAAATTTATGCAGAAACAAAGCCAGGAGTAGCCCATTCAATCAAAATCATGTCTTGGTGCAGAGACTATTAGTCAGTAATAGCCACATTCTATCTAGCTGTAACACAGAAATTCTAAATTATTGGAATGTCCTTGAATTTCCCATGACGTTTGCTGCTCACATCGACCAGAGAAAAAATAAACCTATTTTTAAAAAATATAATGTCACCGCATCAAAATCTATAATAGCCACAATTTCTGGAGATTACTAGGAATTCTAGTATCTCCTAACATATCTAGAAAATTTATAAATGGAATCTGATTCACTCTGTTTCTTGGCTGTTCACAGTCTCATATAAAGCAGTGCTTTAAACACAACAAGCTATAATCGAGTCTTTAAAAAATAAAAAGTAAATATAAGCACTTCTTGTTAGTAAATAACTCCTTAATTAGAGCCTAATTAAAAGTTTGTACACAATCTGATGTGTTCCTGGCATTGGATATCAAATTTTCTTAAAAGTGAATGGAAGGATTGCCAATTCTTCCCAGACTATACAAAAAGCTAACGACTATTCAAGTGAGGTCCCCTCGCCCTGTCCATAGTCACATTAATCAGCAGCATGGCTGTGCTAGTGCAGGAGCTGTTACATGATTCAAAATACGTGGCTGCTAAGAAGTCAGTCAGCACAGAACGCCCCAGATACTAGCCAGTAATATAAATAGAGAGGAAATGTAGAAATAAATTGGGTTCTTCTGTCTTTCAGTCATTCACAAAGATTCTTTTCTTTGTATTACAAGACATGATTTACTTTGGCAGTAACATGAAGATCTACAAAATACACCTCATCAGGTAGGAAGACTAGACACTCATAATTGTTGAGAGCTGCAAATGAATAGTGTAATATGAATTTCTGATCCACAGTGAGTGTTTTCTTGCAAGCGACTTTTGCATGTTTATTGCATGTAGAATTTTGATAATATTCCAAATTTTCAAACCTCAGAAACACTATCAAATCATGATTCATGCAACACCACATTTCTTCATTCCCATTTTCATTGCAGCAGAAGGATAAGAGGACAAAATGGAAAACACATTAAAGGTAAGTGTGAGGTCTTTTAAATGTAATGACATCATAAAATTATTTGACATTAGGGATTTTCAACACACTGTTAATGACAGAGAAGGGAAAATCACCAAAATTAGCATTGCCATGCCATTCTACATCTGATACTACCTTCTCTGCAGCAAGTAAGTAAATTCTTCTTTCTTATCACTAAAAAATTCACTAGATATTACATAAATCTTCACGGAGTTTAATATGGGTTCCTTGCATACTTTCATATGCACTTAAATTGTGCTTCAACTATCCAGTGTTACAAGAGGAACAACTGAGTTGAAGAGTATGTATCACCATATGCTGTCACCACAATATGGTAAATGCTTAGTACAAATTCTCTAATAATGCCTGATAAAAGAGTCCTAAGTACATGTTAAATAATAGTAGTTGCAAAACGCTTGCTTAATTATAAGAATTTCTGATTTGTTTTGGAGAACAACTCTAATTTAATATTATTAAACATTTGTTACAATTGCAGAATAATCTCCTGAACTGTGAAAATAGACACATCGTTGTTCAAATAGGTCTATAAATTAAAAAAGAAACCAGATTTGCTTCCATATAGAAAGACAGCTTAATTCGTCTTGTTTCTTAAACAGAATCAGTCTAAAATACCCATCAAAGAGCAGCTTGGTCACATCTCTAACTTATTTAGATATATATCTAGTGGGATTTTCTGAGTTATCTTTGCATTTTGGATACTTCTTTGTAACAGCTTCAACGGGGATTGGAGTGTATGTGGGTTTTTTTGACATCTAAAGGTTTTTGAAAACCTTATCTATAAGTACCATAGCTTTCATAATTTCAAAAGGGAAGTTATCTGTCATAATTTTAAATTAAGCAGATGATTATTAAATTATTATATATACCTACAACAGGATTCAAGAGTAGTTATTCTGAGCGGTTTTGTAGGGAGACGTCAATATTGCCTTCTTTTCAATATTGCACAACCCTTGCTGCTTCTCTTTTTCCTCTTCCACATCTGTCTCCTGCCTCTCCCCCAGATATACCTTCTGTTTTATGCATGACCACAATTTTTAGAACTATAGTGCAGATCAAAAAGATATATATATTTAAAATGTATATCTAAGCTTTAATATTTAACTTTATCATTGTTTAATTTCTAAGGAACAACTTATGCCTGTATAGCTGATGGGTATCCTCACTTTCAATCTTGTGTTGATAATGGATCAACACAAAGCTTTTCAACACACTCCGCTTTCTCGTTGCTTACCTGTAACATAGATCATGCAGTGAGGCATGAGTCTTCTCCTAGTTTCTAAAAATGCAGTTGCTGCTCACTATCTTTTTCATTTTAACCCGTGCGTTTTACTGCAACTCTTTCCCCTGTGCAACGCATCATAAAAGCAGCTGAATCACAGTCAATCTTCTAACACATTTTCACCGGAACCCGTTTATTTCCAACCAAAACTTCATATCAAAGCTTCATAATGTTAGAACTCTGGTCTTTCCCTTCTCATATCTGAGCACAATTTTTTTTAATTTCTCCTTACTGTTACAGATGCTCCCAGTATGATCAAGCATTCAGTAACAATTTCTTGTGCCACAGTGATGAGATTATTTCACTACAGGAATAGACATAAATTATGCAATCAGTATCATCCCAGAGTCAACTCAAGGAATTTTATAATTTCACCAATCCAAAATTTTTATGATAGTAAAATTGTTTTTTACAGTACCAGCACAGAAGGTTTCAGGAGAGGAGTGAAGAAGCAAGAAAGGCTAAGGAAAATCAATTATGAGGTTGCGGCCCAAAGATGATTTATGGAGAAGCTTGAGGATGAAGCAGAAGGAGTCTTCCCTCTACCTTACTGTGCCTTCTCCCCTGGAGTCTTGTTACTCTCTTTAGATTCTGGTGTGTAAAACTAAAGACAATCTCAGAGCTGTCATGGCTATTTCTGCCACAAGTGCACATTCCTGAGCTAATAAGAGGAAAAAGAAGCAGATGCAGCTGGAGGGGGCAGGAGAGTATTCTCCAAAGCTGCTGCCTGAAGTGCTGGTCTCTGAAATAAGAACTGTCTCCTGTACATATCTCAGCCCTTCACTCAACAGCAAATCAGCCAGAGCAGGTCTAGCTATTTCAGGCTCAACCTGACGAGATTCAGATCTAGGATATGGCAGTGTTATTTTCCAGGTAGCTGTGTTGTATGCTATGTTGGCTCTTGTGTACTATGTTGTAGCTATGATTGTGTCTATCCGCAGGATTTACATGAAGTCTCCATACAGTGGAGGATTTCTTAATGTTACACAAACAAATCAAAATCTAGGTACAGCAAAATCTAGATGTTGCTTTTGATGATGGAGCTCCCCCTGTGTAAGTGTACCATAGGACACAAAACCCTGAAATGGTTTGAGGAAAAGAACAGCCCGTGAACCTACTACATGCTGTCAGCAGATTTGGCTAGTTTTCTTTGGGGTATGAAGGAGTCAGTGAGGCAGAGCCCTGAAAACTCAAATTATGCTCTATTTTTCTGCCAACTACTAATAAAGGTCAAGGTAAAAATGACAAGAATGTGGCTGAACAATGTTACTGCATTTTTACTCCTCCTTTACACACTGAGAAAAAAAGGTCTCTTTATAAATCTACCAGTTACTGGAAATCAGGACAAAGATTCCCCAAAATCATGACACTGTCTTTAAAGTAATACAATTTCTCTTTAAGTTCCAAACCTTTTAGAATCATAACAATATTTCTCTTCAATTAAGGAAGTGAAAAACGTAATTTTAAAGGAAAAGCTGAGATACTAAGATTGTCACGGACCCTAGAATGCATGGATTTAAATTATCAGCCAACCTATCACATTCAAGAGTTCATATTTCTTTCTGTAGACATGCTGGTAGCTGTGATACTCTCAGTAGTTTGGGGAATCGTAGTTTTCAGTCACATTTATTGTTAGAGTCCTATACCAACTACACAGTGTAGCAAAAATCTTTCCATTCTCTCTCAGAGCCTGAGTTTGACTTCTGTTCCTTCAGATGCTTGCAACAACCCCAAGATGGCACTGTGCCATGCAAATATTAAGAGGCAGGACACTGAAGTGAAAATTAAATTATGGAAAATTACAGCTACAGTATTTTGTACTGTTGATAACAAGAGCATTGAAAGCGCGTATTTAAACCAGGACATACAATGGTATAGCATTGCTAATACCATTTAATTAATGTAAATCATCAAAGGGTATTTTTGTGTAGATTTTTTTTCCTGAGTATACTGTAAGAAGGCTGTTTTATTGTCATTAATATTGAAACTATAGATTGCTTTAATGAAAGCCTCTGACAGTGCACCTCACAGTTCTCTGGGTCATCATTGCGATAGACTAATCAATGTTAACTACTGATTTGATCAAAAATATTCCTTTCTGGACAATTTTCTCCATGTTACATCACATATGTGCCTAGCTGGCCAATTTATTCCAAATTATCTTCTGAAGTTAGTTATGAATTATTCAAAATCCGATTGTAGTCTGTATGAAGGCATGCTTTCTGTTAAAATTTTTGCTATATAAATTATGTAAATAAAAATGTCTTTATGGGGATTTGTGATCTATGTTTAGTTTTTGACTGGTGACAAAATGGCATGCGCATGAATTAAAATGTATCTTTCAAAACAGAAAAATAAGAAAGATTTCTACAAGTGTAACAAAATGCTTAATTTCTACCCTGAATTATTACAAGAATTACTGAAGAATAGATGCATTCGCAAATGTAGATCACAAAAACGGATATAAAAAGGCAGGTGAGCAGAGTAATGACAACCACCTTCTCCATGAAACAAAAGCAGAACAACATCACTCTGCTTACTCATTACAACCTGGTTCAATGAGCTACTTAAGCGAGCACGCAACTTCATTCACAGAAATACCCATCTGTTTGAAATAATATACTGGCAGGGAAAACAATGGTTAGTTATTTCCATTATATGATTCCCAAACCTTAAGTGCTCTACTTTGCCAAGAAGCATATAGAAGTTCCCAGAAAGCCTCAGATAACCAACATTCCTAGAATAAAATATTTTAATATTGAGCAGACACCTGTAAAAACAGGAAACCAGATAAAATGCCATTTATATATAGATGAGAAGTTCAGAGAAGCATAATGTCTTGCAAGCTTTTTAGCTGGTGGAATCACAGCAGGAAGGCACGGCACATTTTTGTTTTGTTGTGTCTTTCTCTTCCTGATAAGCCATGATACCAAGACTGGTAATAGTATTCTGTGCTATCAGTGTTTAGTGCAAGGAAATAAAATCTTTCTGAGTTACGAAGCCACTGTTCTTGGTGTAAGAGCTACCCCTGCAATGAGATCAAATACATCATTTTACATGAGCTTGGGATACTCTTTATATAGGCACCATAGAAGTGAAGGAGCAGTAAGTTGACACAGTACTGCTGAGATAGCTTCTCCTTCCTGGATTTCACTTCAGGTGGACCTAATAAAAAGTAGATAATTGTTTCCTACAGACAATGACAAGACGTCACATGGAATTTGAATTACTCACTCAGCGAAAGGCTTTGTGATAAAACCAGACAAGCAGAAAAAATATCAGAATGTCACAGTAGACAGCTCATTGCTAATCTGTGCTTGGTGATACTCCAGTGATCTGTCCAAAACACATTTTACCTGCTTATTTGGAGGATGAAGGAAATAATTCTAAAATACCCAACTGCAGCAACATATATCCTTACTTTAAACATCGATGTTCTTCTAGTTATAACTGAAAGATGAGGCAAGGGCTTATGTTAACAGTGTTAACAGTGTTTTTACTTCACAGGATTAGCTACTTTTCAGTTTGGTACTTTAATGGTTTAACCCCACAGCGGTGCGCGAAGGGGATGTGATAAACCCACTCAATACCGTGCTCTTTGGCACAAGTGTATATGGGACTGTTGTGGAAATGAGTCCTGCTGTCTGACTCAGCTCTCTCTGGGGTGCCGTGTCGCTACAGGACTTGTTTTTCATGACCCAGAATAGTGTTCTGGGTGGTGCATGGGGCACAGAGTATGCTTCTAGCCATCCAGTTCCACCATCGTGATCACATGCTTCTTGCCTTGGTGGGTTTGTAAGAATGTGATATAATCAATCTGAGAGGCCTCTCCGTATTTATATTTCAGCCATCATTTTCCATACAGAAGAGACTTTAACTGCTCAGTTTGCTTGATTACAGTCTCGCATTGAAGGATAATCTGTGCGATAGTGTGCATGGTCAAGTCCATCCACGGTCATAAGCCCATCCCTATGTGGCATCTCTTCCTTGATGGCCTGAGGTGTCATGGGCCAGCTGAGCTATGAATAATTCATCTTCATGTTGCCAGTCCAGATTCCCCTAAACCACTCAATCTCAACAGCTCAATCCGCATACTGGTTGTTTTGATTTTCTTCAGTGGCCTGACTCTTCAGTACATGGTCATCTAAGTGATATACTTTCACAACCAGGTTCTTTATCTGGGCAGAAATATCTTGCCACAGTTCAGCAGCCCAGATGGGGTATCTCTATACAAATACAGGGATGGTGGCAAATGCTCTGTGAATGTGGTTACCGGCACCTGAAGTACAGGCAGGGCACCAATGCTGCATAAACACCCCAACATAACCATCTGCACAGTGTTGTTATCATATCCTAAACTGATATTACACAGGATGGTAAAATTATAATCCTAACCAATTTGCGTAATGCAGCCATGTGAACAAAAAAAGCAATACTGTGGCTAGGAACTATTTAACTGACATAATAAGTGCATAGAACAAATTTGTTTTAACATGCTCTGTTTAGATCTGTCATTATTTCAACCCTTTGGGCACTATGTTGGGTGCCAAAAAGGACTGTCGTGTTTAACTCATCTGACAACAAAGAACCACAGTTACCCACTCACCCCTAGCTGTGGGATAGGGGGTGGAATTGGAAGAAAAAGGCTGTACTGTACCATGTTTTTTGTATATTCACTGTTAATAAGCGCTTCTACTTTCTAAAGAAAATGTATAGGAACATTGGGAAGTGAGGAGGCTAGTGCATTTATTTTATTTGTGGAAAACTATTTGTTTGAGAAAGGATTTTAGAATTTATCTGATGTGGTTTCAATAGTGAAAACCACACTCATTCTGAACAGATATTTACACAGTCACTATTTGTATGGATATCAACAGGTCTAATTGTGAGGCACGAAAGTATTTCAAACTGACTTTTTAAAGAAATTGTCCACCTTGGCCTAATTGAGAGACCTTTACCGCCCAATGCATTTAATGTGAAAAAGAAGAATCCCAACAACATTCTTTAAACTATTCAGTCACCTGAAGAGCTGTGGTTCTATTATAAGGAATATCCTAAAGCAACTGATTGATTCAATAGTTCTTTACATGTTTATATCCTGGTCACTTATTTATTTGTATATAATGCTTCTACTTCATTTCCCTTTTCTATAAGTAAGGGAACAGGTAAAAAATTAAACTTCCAACTGAGAAATGTTTATTCCTTGCAGTTCCCTATTAAAGATTCTTGTTTTAAAATATTTCTGTTGCTTTATTTTTATCTTTTGTACAGCCAGTCAGTACAGTACACATACAAACATAAAAAAAAAGCACCTAGCAAACAAAGCAGACATTCAAAGTAATTTAAGGCAGTAAGGACACAACTGTAGAGATTGTTTTAGTTAGCTGGATCCAGGCTACAGTTCCCGATTTTCATTCATAGGCAGTCCCAGGTAAATCCATATTTTTTTTGAAGATGAGCATCCTTGAGAATACCAATTACATCAGTTCTGAAGTCTCACTCCTCTCAGGGCCTGTGTTGCATTGTAAGTTAAGGTGTGAGTAAACTAGTGTTTAGTAAGAGCAAATTTCTGAGGTTACTATGTTTCATCTGCTCAATATGCACATTACTAGCAGGCACTGATGATGGTGCTGAGGGCGCACTCTATCTCACTGTCCATGTCTCTGGCAAACATGAGAAAGTGGTTTCTGAGTCCCTAGAAATCTCTGTTGTGCTGAGTGCATGGGCAAGGATTCACTGAGCTCCACCTTCCTAAAAGTCCAGAAACAATATATTTGTTTAGAGAGAATGTAGTCAATAAGTGTGTCCCACTGCATGACAGAAGAGAAATCCTGATTCTAATAATGGTGACATATGTAACTGCTGAGCTCTCAGAGCATCATTAAGTAACCATATCTCCTTCTACCAAAGCCTTAACATGCTCCACGTAAGGACTGCGATTTTGTTGCACCAGATTTTTTTAAAAATAGAATGTCTCTGCAACAATTGTTTCCATAATTCTTCATGTAACAGAAGATGGAGAAAACCAGCATTTTTTGTAAACATTGACATAGGGAAAAGGAATTTGGAATTAGATGTATATCAGTCAGAAATGGAGATACCTCATTCTTTGTTTGTTGTATTTTTACACAATTAGTTGTGGCTACGCTAGAATACTGAGATACTTTTGAGAAGAGAGAGCCTTTGCCACCATGACTGGACAAGAAACCTATTCTGTAAAGCTCAGACTACTTAGGATAAAACTATATTATCAAATGCTGTGTTGTATAGAAATGCTGAGCTGGATTTATTAGAGCTGTTTCAGGTAACAAGCAGCTTATGCGTCATGCATTGAATTCAAAAGACTAATATGCATGTTCTTCTCCATGAGTCTATTAAATTTCCATGAGCACTGGTTATGCATTAAAATAAAATAAAAAAATAATAACAAATTAGTTCATGCTGAGGTCCATGCTCTGAGATAATGCTTGCCAAACCCAGGGGGTAAGCTGTAGTATGAGTATGTCTCCATATGCAGAAAGCGTCTTTAAATCTTCCTGGGAAGGTAGTTCTCATTCAGAATCCTGCTGGTTAACTGTTGATTCTTACTGGCTTCATCTCTGTATTTCATAAAGAATTTTCACAAAGGCATAAAACGTTTGCAATTATAAGATATTTAGTTTCCCACATTGCAGTATTTTTATCTGTGACAGAACTAACCTGATTTATACTGGGCTATGAAAAAAGGCTATTTGGATAACCATAAAAATCACAGGGTTAGGATGCTCATCTGGTATAATACTGGAACTTATTGTAATGCAGTGAAGAACAGAATTAATTCAAAAGCCTTTGACTGCTTTCTGTGCACTAGAGGCTTGAGTCTATTAAACCTACATAAGTATTGGTCATTTATTAGGAATTAATTTCATAACTGTTCAAAGCCACTTTTAAATATAAATAGCAGAAAGCATCGGACCAGATTAATGACTAAGGAATTGCCTGCCAAGTTTCTTATTTAATTAAAACTTCATCTTTCACTCTAAAAATGAGAAGAAAACTATCAGAAACTAATCAAAAGTGTTTTCATGTTGTGTAAAAGTAGTTGGGTTTTACTAATTTGAAAGAATAAAAATGTTTTTCTCTTTTGCATGTTCAACGCCCCCTGCCATGGGCAGGGACACCTTCCAATACACCAGGTTGCTCAAAGCCCCATCCAGCCTGGTCTTGAACACTTCCAGGGATGGGGCAGACACAGCTTCTCTGGGCAACCTGTTCCAGCGCCTCACTGCTGTCCTAGTGAAAAGTTTCTTCCTGGTATCTAATCTAAATCTCATGAATTTCAGTGCTGAGTCTGAGTCTGAAATGTGATTCAAGAACTTTTTTGACTTGTCTGCTAAGAATGTGAATAATTACATTAAAGCACATCACACTTAAAAATACTGAGAAAGATAGAAAGTGTGGACTACATGATCTGAAACAACACAGTTAACTGATGCCAACTGATGTATGCCTTGTGTGGGGCAGCTCTAAGCATTCCCTTGCATCCCTAATATTTTCAAAAGCAAAAAGATGTATGAACTTTCACTGAAAACATAAACAAAAATGAGATTTATGTATTTTTATACAACAATCAAAACAAGTTCATACATCATCGTACAAGACTATGTTTTCAGAAGAACATAGGTTTCCTTTCCCAAACCAAAAAGGAATCTTAATTCAGGCTTACAGTTCAAAGCCCACCTACATTCAGAAGAGCATGTAAGCTTGTGCCAGAGTTCATTCACCTCAGGAAAAAATGCTGGAAACTTCATGACATTGCACCTCTCTTTCTCTCCCTTTCTGTAGCAAATTCACTTTTGTGTCATACTCTCCTACTTTCTCATCTTTTGATTTATAGTTTTTAAGTATTTTATGGACTGACACATAATTGGACAAATGGGGTCTTGCAGAGTTAAAAAAAACCCTACAGAAATTATCAGAGAAAATTTTCTAATAGAGGGATTTTAACTGCCAAATTATTTCCCAAGGGAAGTAACAGAAGTCTAGTACCAAAGCTACTGGAAACTAGCCACAGCAAAGTCCTGGCACACATATCTATCTTTTGGATAGAGATGAAATTTTAACCCCTACTGTGGAATTATGTTGAAAAGATTAAAACATATATTAATGATCATAAACATAATCATGTCTCCTGACATTTTTTACCTTCAAAGTTAGCTTTGCATTACAGTGAAGAAGACAGCTAACACATCTTTTCAGTTTTTCCTGCAAATTCTCTGTATACATATTGTATATATTCATATACTACGTCCTGTGTACAAATATATATCTTTTATACATGTATAAAACATCAGTTTGTCACACAGTCAGAATCTGCTGAAGGTGATGGGGACTTGTTGTTATAGAATTCTACATCCTGAAATATTCCTTTTAAACCTCTTTCTTCAGCCAAATGTTTTGGAAAAGTCTCTCAGGGTCGGTGCTTTTAGCTATACTATCTAATATATGTAACTGTGATGTTTTGGCTAAGGCCAGAAGAGACAAAAGGACAAAACTCATTTATTCCATCTGTTAAAAAAACAAAACAACAACCAAAACCTTCTGGTTGGCCAGATTTTACACTAAAACTGGGAGGAAAAACTTGTTATATCATTGTGATTCCTCCGTTGTTAAAACGTGACTAACCATTATCTCAGCTTTCTCTTTCTAAAAATGCACAGTGGATTAATCTTGGTAAACCTTATTTAAAATATTAATTCAGATTTTTTTTGTAAGACAGGAAAGGAAAAAGGCAGAGGTCTAATTAATCCAGATGACCCCCAGTTTGTATTTATGTTTTCACAAGTAAGTAACAGCTTTCACCGAAACAAGCAGAGAAGAGAAGGAATATTTTATCCTAATGACAACCAGGGTGTAGCAATATTTTGCTGGATTGTCGTACCTAACAGAGATAGATAATGTTATTTTACCTGCTAATGGAAAACTGCAGAAAGATAAAAGGCAATTGGAAAAAAAACACCCCTGTTTTCAGGAAGTGATGAATTTAACGCACTTTGAAATACAGATAATTCTCTTAGTAACTCCTTAAGAGGAATGATCATGTTTTCTTCTGCAATGACAATGAAAAGTAATCCTAGGGGATTATATTTTAGCAAAACATTAATCACATAGTTCAATATCTTAAACTGCATGTTAAATACAGAAGCTGAGCCAAAGAACACAAAACTGTCACTGCTTGGTTGCCTTGGAAAGCTGATGGGTTTTTTTACCCAAGAAAGATTAATGGGTTTTTTTTTCAGATGTTTGTTGTGAAGCCATGATATCTGAGATCAACGATGAGCATACAAATTTAAGGATATTCCAAAAGATCTTCCCCAATTCAAGTGCATTAAGCTGATTCCACATCAAGTGTGCATTGGAAAGACAGGTATAGCACATCTATAACAGATGAAAAACAATGGGAATATATTTACAATTTTCATTATAATTAGGGTCTACTTGGCCTATCCCAGTGGTACTTTTAAGTGTTGGTAAGTGGATGAAGATCCCTAAAATGTCACAGCTACAGAAATTAATCTCAATAGAAAAAAAAAAATACAAATAAGGAGTCAGACTGAATGAGATGAAATGAAGAAGTGTGTTATGTGTCACAATGACTGTACTGAGATAATTTCTTCAAAAATATAACAAGATGAAATAAGAAATTAGTGGAATGATTCAATATATCTGATTGGAGACTCAACTGCAAAAAAACAGGAAAAAAACCCAAGTGCACTTCTATATCTATTTTCTCAGCCTTTGCAATTGCAGGACTACAATCATGTTGTGATCATGGACACGTGGTGACATGAATCCTAAGACCTGAGTTTTGCAATGGAGGGATACAGGTTCTTAAAAAAGCGCAGGATGAGAAGGGGAGGAAGAGTAGTTGCCCTTTATGTGAGACACTAGCTGGGCTGTGTGGATCTCAGCCTGGGAATGGATAAGAAACCAACCGACAGTTTATGGGTTAGGATTAAAGAGGGGACAGGTAAAGGGGACATTACAGTTGGTGTCTGCTACAGGCTGCCTGACCAGGAATTAGAAAGACCCTCTGCAGACAGGTAGAAGACTGTGTAAAATGTTAAAAATGCCTACGTATCAGTGAAGATATTTCTCTGTTTTGGTTGCTTTACCCATCCTGCTAATTTCTTAGCAAGTGAATGGCGTGGCTAATGCTGGAATTTGTCTTGTAAATTCCAGCCCCATTTGAAACAGACAAAATCTGCCTGTAGTCAATTGCCCATTTGCACATTTTATATTTGACTAGTGGCTGTAATAGAAGCAGAATTGTCTTCAATAGTCTTAGGCAAACCACTTCCATCCACAGAAAAGGAGCAGCTCCTGTCTTGCACAAAGAAATAGAAATAGCTCTGAAGAAATCTTTTTATGTAAAGAAAGTAAAAGTAAAAATTAGTAACAGATTTCTCTCAGAAACAACAGCATATCAAATTCTGCCAGAATCGGTTCAAATACAGCCAAAGTTCACAGCTAACTAGCGATCAGTATCGTTTGATGGATGTAGTTTATATAGACTTTGATGAACAAGATGAGGCCAAGAATCATGACAGTCTGTGAGTTCTGACCTCACCTAGAGCAAATATTCCATACCTTCAGGTGTGGCATCTGGCTCCATTTGAATCTCTGCTGGTTTTGGGAATAGAAAACCCAAACCTCCATACTTTGTTGTGGTCTCAGATACGGTTCAACTCATACCAACAAATTATCCTCCTTTCTCTTCCTGCTGTTACTATATTGGGCTCTGGTTTAATTTTGGGTAGCAAAAAGAAACGATATGAAGTAGACAGTAGACCTTAGGCATAGATGAACAGGAAATCATTGAAAAGTACATGGATATGGCTATTAGATAGAAACTCTTCATGTCTTAGTAATAGAGTACTTTCCTAAATGATTTCAGAGAAGACCTGAAAGGCTGAACAGGCTTAGAAATCCAACAGACCCACTATCCACTAGAAGAAGACTCACTGGCTTAAATTTACGGCTCAGCACCATGTCTTTGCCCGGCTTGCTTTGAATTGCCTCAGGGTCTTTTCTCCTTTTAAGAATATATATAGAGAAGTTCTATAATCAGTTTCTGCTGCATTTGAACCATTTAACAGATGCACAGACTGTGCTGGCTCCAGATCTTATCATCAATTCCCCTTCTCTCCTAAAGAGAGGACAAGCACCTTATTTCAGCCTGCATTAGTGACCATGCTATGGTCATTACTTGTCTCAGTTTGTCAGCAATCCAGATTCCCTTCTGACTTTCTGCTCTTCCCATTTAGTTTTGGATGAGTTTCCTTCACTTTTCTAATTCAGAATGGATTATACTGACAGTAGCATATATATGTTAACAAAATAATGCATACGGGAATTAGAGGTAAGCCATATGCCAAATTCTGGCTATAATTCTTCAGTACTGCACACTAGATGATATTCAGTCTCTTTTCCAGCCATTTAACATACTATTTGATTTACTTTTGTTCACTGATATTGGATATATATAAAAAGTATCCTTCCCTTTAAGGAATGTGGAGAGAGAGAAAGCCATTTCAAATGTTTTATAACTTTGAAAATGTACTTTTCAACCTCTAACATGTCAGCTACAATATAAAAAGATTAATTTATATTTTACTTAAGGTAATTTTAGCTTTTGCAGCTGTATTTTCATGTGGTTGTGTACTCTCTTGTATAAGATGGCATTCATTTAAGGAATGCAGGACATGAAAGCTGGAGGTGACTGTGCAATAAGTATTCTAAAAGTCATAAAAAGAGAAGATTTACTAAATTTATAAATGTGTGCTTTCTGTCAACAATAGACAGATGACAATAATGAGCAGCACTGCCATACATTGATCTACAAAAAAATATTTGGACCTTACTTCCTTCTGGGAATTAACAACAGATAAATTTAGTTCGTCACAAGAACAAAATAGGCCATCTACTCAATGTACAACACTTATACCCCTTTAATTGGGCCCACTTTTCTGCACAATATTTTAAGATCATTGGAGTGGCAGTGCTGCTTTTCTAGCTCTGAGTCTTTTTGTGATCACACTCGGAAAGTAAAAAATCTCTGTCAGAGAGAAGACCTCAATGAGAGGCAAGCGACACCCTAAGTGAGTGGAGTTCGATTTTAGTTGTTTCAACTTAACATTTAATGCATGGGTAAGGATCAGATTCAGCTCTTGCACTGGGAGGGAGAAGGCAGAATTAGGAATAAGGGATCGGAAGTCATTGGGTCATTTATTCCCTCTTGCATAGACACAGACATACTTTTAGAGATTTTCCTTATTGACAGTCAGGCAACAACTCCTTAAATACTTTTGACATTAATATTTCTGCCTATAATCCTGAAACTGAACACCAAATCCATTGAACTATCTCAGATATACTATTAGGTTAACTTGCTCATATTTTAAAACGTCCTTAAAAAAAATCCCTTAGGCTGATCTATCTAAAGTAAAGTAATCCAAACAGTATTACCAGGTCTAAAAGGACTGGCATATTGCACTGCAGGTTGACATATTCTTATTAAAGAGCAGCTACGGTTTCCTCAAAGGAAAATTTATATTGGAAGCAACGGAATACAAAGACATCATAAAGTTTTTAATAGAATTACTGGATGCATTGTGATTTGAAGGACATCTGAAAATAAATCAATATTCTGATCTGTCATTTTTCATAATCTTAATATAGCTAACTGAAATCATAATTTATCTAAAAATTTAGAAGTAGAAGAGATAATAAAATATATCTTCCAAGTGGGCAAGGGCCCAAGCTGTAAAACCAACATCTACATTGGGATCTTCATGCAGCTGTTGAAACCTATGCTTTTATTTATTTTAATTCTGAAGTCAGTCAGCTACAAAGGCCCCAACTATACAAACCCTATAGGCACATCTGAACTGATAAATATGAACAGTCTCATAACTTTAACTGGGCCACTGGCAAGCTGACTGTTAAGCAACATAACTGTTTACTAGATCGAAGTCTAACTTCAGTTTAAAAGTGTAATCTAAAGTTTGGAATATTTTAGGATCCATAGTTTAGGTCTTGAGCCATTTCTTTTTTAAAAGACTTCAAAACTTGATCCAGCAACACTCAATTCCTGTTACCAATGGATTCCACCCAAAATACAACAATAAACAATGGTTAAAACAGAGTTTAAAAGTGTATGTCCGTAATACAAATGCAAAGAAATTGCCTGTGATTTTATAATTAGCAGAAACAGTCATCATCCTGGACAAACTAATCTGATTTGCCTTGAAATTTCACAGTCCTTCTAGTTTAATCTTATTACAGGTTTTAGGGTTTTTTCAATATTCATATAGGTTTTTTTATTATTATGTTGCTAAATTACATTTGTGGATTCGGCAAATATTTTGTTTAGAACAAGATTAACATCTCTGCTGTTTCTTATTTGTTAATGTATTTTTTGATATTGCATGTCTCATAATCACTGCGCATTTTTGTCTCAGGACTTTTTTTCCCAAAGGAAATGATAGCAAAGATGTTAAACAGACATACTGACTATTTCTTTTCATCATTATATTGTGGAAATTATATTTAGTGAAAACTATTTCTTAAGTGCAACTTAGAAAAGGTAGACTTCTGTATCATCTCTGAGCATAAGGAAATGGGAAAAGATTTTAAAAGTATAAATATACTTAAATATACCTCAAACCTCTTTTATGTATCAAAAGGCGACAGTAAGAGTTCCCTGGAGCCTTCTTTTCTCCAGGATGAACAACCCTGACTCTTTCTGTCTGTCTTCATAGGAGAAGTGTTCCAGTTTTCTGAGTATTTTCATGGTGTTCCTCTGGACCTCCTCTAGCAGTTCCATGTCTTTCTTGTACTGGGGACTCCAGAGCTGCCTGCACTACTGCAGGTGGGGTCTCACCAGAGTGGAGTAGAGGGGGAGAACCACCTCCCTCAGTCTGCTACTCATGCTTCTTTCGATGCAGGCCAGGATGCAATTTGCCCTCTGGGCTTCAAGTGCAGATTACTGGCTCATGTCCAATTTTTCATCCACTAATATCCTCACGTCCTTCTCCTTAAGGCAATGGGTTAATTAATTCATTTACTAAAGAGTAAAATCACAACGAAGATTGGAGTCCTTCAGCATCAGATAATGTATTTCCCAGGTGTTGAAGTGTTGGAGAAGTTAGAAGAAGTTATTTCCTAGCGGATATGTCAAGTTACTAAGTTAGTGTAGAGCAACTGCAGCTACTGTTTCTTAGACTTTTGGTATATCAGTGACATAGCCAAAGATACTATGATAACATCAAGCTAACCTTCCTCTGCATATCACTTTGTCAAATCTGCTGTCAGTCCATACTTTAAGGATTAATGTTAGCTCTAATGAGACTAAATCAAACATGGACAGCTTCCAGGAAAGCTATTTGCTATTTCCATAGAGTAGACATTATTTACAGTTCCAACATGTTACAGACAATCAGAATAGTAAATCTGCTTAATTCACATAAGAAATAATGGGTCCCAATAGGAATACCTATGGCTAAGCAGTATAAAAGCATTAATTTTCTTGGAACACTAAGGTTAGATATTAACAAACATGTTCTAAAAAACTCATTTGCTAAAAAATGTACAGAGGATTAAATGATAAATCTAGATAGAAAGCTTGATTCTCAGACTGATTGATTTTCTTTGTGTTTTAATTGTGTGCTTCTTTCAAAGAACTGAGTAGTAATAATAGTGATGTATTGTTGCCTTTCATTAACAAAACATTTTGATTGTAGGTATAACTGTTTCTTTTCTTCCTCTTACCCAGTTTTTGACTTTGTTTATTCTTATCTTAGATAACACAAAATCATGCAACAGTTGAGGTTGGAAGGGGCCTTTGGAGATTGTCCAGTTCAACCCTGGATAGGTTGATAGATTAAGTAGATTGACCAGGGCCATGGCCAGTAAGGTTTCTAATGTCTCCAAACGTTGCCTTTCTTGGCAACCTGTTCCAATGTTTGACTGCTTCAGCAGTAGAAAGAAAGTATTTCCTTATGTTTAGATGGAATTTATCATATTTCAGTTTGTGCTCAATATGTGTTTTAAACGTCTTATCATTACAGATCAAGGTGTACTAATTGATGCAGAAGTTATCCCGTGGAAGGTGGTTCCACAGGAAAAATATCTTCCTATGGCAGCTAGCTGAAGTGGTCTTTAACACCCATTAAATAAAATGGTGGAACTCTGATGTCTCAAAATGCTTTTTTTTTTTTTTTTTTTCCAAAGGATACATCTGAAATAAAATGAAATCAAATATAAGCTAAAAAATTATAGGAATTTTTCTTCTCTCCTTCCCCCTCCCCCCACCTTTTTTCAGGAGGGAGATGTGGAAAGCAAGGAAAAAAAATGGTAAACAATGTGGGGTCTGCCCATACTTGATGTTATTTCTAGCTTTTTCTATTTCACTGAAGCAGCAGGAGAAAAACATCCTACTCAAGGCTGGTAAGGAACTTGTCTACAGAATTAAATACCCTTTCATATTTTTAATTTTTTTTTGTTTGTTTGTTGGAATGGAAAAACAAATTAAGCTTTATATGCTATATTGCTAATACAACTGAACTTTGTCCTGTCTCTGAGTAAGACTGAACAGTTTGCAAAAGGCTATGTTAAACACAGCTGTCTGCAGCTAACATCCTGCAAGTTTTCCAGTGAAGTTTTCAGTGCAGCTAAGAAAATTAAGGTGCTCTGTTGATGCTAATGAATTATTCTCCCTGGCTGGCATTAAAGAAACATGTATGTTCACACTCAGCCACAACATTTGGTACAATAACTCAGAAGCACATCAATGTCACCCACAGAGGAGAGGTCCTCAAATCCAGTGAATGAAGTGTTTCAGATGTTTTCTTGGTAACCCACAAAGAGGTCAGATAACACCTTTGTCACCAAATATGCTGTTCTTATCACAGTCCATTTATCTTTTATATAGTAATTATATGCTATTTCAGAGAAAAATAAGACTATGGAATGAAATATCAAAACAACTATGGTTCCTTATGTTTCCTAATCCCCCTCTTCCCTTTTAATTACTATCATGTCTGCCATATCTTGGAACATCATAGAAAAAAAAGATATCTGAACATTAAGTGTAATGAAGTTGATTTTCCACAAAATAACATGTGGTACATTCTTTATGTTTTGTGACAGGGGAAGCTGTTATCCCTTTTCCTCCAAATATTTCTGACTGCTTAATTTTAAATTTAATAGTCAGAGATCCCATAATGACTTTTTTACAGTTCAGACTTAAAATTCTTTCAAACAAAAAAAGTCTACCTGCCAACCACTAATGTTTATTTTTAACAAATCATTAAAAAAAAAAGAGAGAGATTTCTTTAAAAACAGAAAATACTCCATTTCATGCCATCTTTAAGGAAAGGCTACAAAAATAACTGGTCATCATTAACCAAAGTATAAGTTCAATGCAAGTAGCTGCTTGCTCTGTGCTTATTCTCCTCCTGTTCAGTTTCTGCTCTTTGGGAATCCTGTTTACCAATAGCATTCTTTGAGCTAGTCCTGCATATCTAATAATGAGGAAGGACTGACATGAGTTCTTCTTACTCATACCCTTCCACTGAGATTTTACCCAGTGAGCTGTGCAGGCTGAGTGATGATCCATCATTTCAGATTAAGTGACTGACTGCTGATGAACCATAATTTTCTACTGTGCCGTTATAGAAAAGCAGATGTAGGAAAGCACAAGATGTCCTTGAGATAAATTCAAAGTTGAAATAAATAATGGTATGAATTGGTCTTTGTCTGAAATGAAATAAAACCAAACAGTTTTGATCCAATTCAATTTAGTTTCAAAAAAAGTAAATCATAGTCAGCAGGACAGCAACTTCTGTCTTTTGATGGTGACCCTCCAAAAAAGGTTTGTTATTTATAATTTTCACAAGCAACAACTATTACAGATTTCAGGAGGTACAATCAGCACATGTGACCACAAAGCCTGTTCACAGAATCGTAGAATCATAGAATTGTCTAGGTTGGAAGGGACCTTTAAGATCACCTAATCCAACCATCAACCTAACTCTGATAAAAAAATGCCACTAAACCACGCCACTAAGTGCTGTCAACCATCTTTCAAATACCACCAGGGATGGTGCCTCAACCACTTCCCTGGGCAGCCTATTCCAAGCTTAATAACCCTTTCAGTTTAAAACTTTTTGCTAAAATCCAATCTCAGCCTCTCCTGGTGCAACTTGAGGTTGTTTACTATTGTTGTATTGCTTGTATTGACTTGGAAGAAGCCAACCCCCGCCTTGTTATAGAAGGAGATCAGGCTTGTTAAGCAGAATCTGCTTCTCAGGAACCCGTGTTGGCTGGGCCTGATTATCTCGATACCCTTCATGCATTCAGAGTCATCTGTACCATGAGCTTCCCAGGCACTGAGGTCAGACTGACAGGCTTGTAGTTCCCTGAATCATCCTTCCAATCCATCTTGTGGGTGGGTGTCACTTTTGCTAGACACCAGTAAGCTGGGACCTCCCCAGTTTGCCACGACTGCTGGTAAATGATGGAAAGGGGCTCTGTGAGCATTTTCACCAGCTCCCCCAGTACCTTCGAGTGGATCCCATCTGGCCCCATAGACTTGTTTATATCCAGGTGTTGGAGCAGGTCCCTCACCGCCCATCTTTGGATTAGAGCAGCTTCATTCTGCTCCCTACCCCTATCTGCTAGCTCAGGGGTCTAGGTCCTCAGGGATCAAGTAACCTAACTACTAATGACTGAGGCAAAGAAGGCACTAAGTACCTCAGTCTTCTCCCCATCCTTTTTCACTGTGTTACCTCCCACATCCAATAAAAGATGGAGATTCTCCTGAGCCCTCCTCTTGTTACTAATATACTTATAGAAATTATTTTTATTGTTTTTAACATCCAAGGCTAGGTTAAGTTTTAGTTGGTCTTTGGTCTTTCTAATCTTTCCCCTACATAGCCTTACAACACCTTTGTAATCTTCCTCAGTGGCCTGCCCTTCTTTCTAAAAGTCACAAACTCTCTTTTTTTCCCCTCAGTTGTGACCATGTCTCTTTGTTCAGCCAGGCTGGTCTTTTCTCATGAGAACCCTCTTTACAGTGTAGACAGACAGCCTGATCCTGTGGTTTTAAGAATTCCTCTTTGAAAAATCTCCAGCTTGACTCCTTTGCCCTTCAGGACTGCCTCCCAAGGGACTCTGTCAAGCAGGCTCTTGAAGAGACCAACACCTGCCTTCTGGAAGTCCATGGTGGCAGTCCTACTGGCTCCCCTCCTTTCTTCTCCCCTCCTATATTTATCCATTAACTTCTAGTATAAAGACAACGTACTTCTCTGGCACCTTTTCCTTGTAAACTTCTGAATAATAATAAAATTCAACTGTGAAATAAACAACAGATACTCAAGGTCAACACTATTTATTTCCACAATCATCCTCTACTCAGATGTGTGATTCTTAAAAAATTGTGGCTATTATACCATGTTTCAAGGTGATTTCAGGAAAAGAACCTTGTCACTGGAGATATGCGGTAGGTAGTTCAAGCTACTGTTGTTAGTACAAATATGTCAAGCATATTTGTATAGTATAATTCTAATTCAACAGAAAAACACATTCAAAAAAACCAAACTATGAGCCTGATATTATAAACCTTCAAAAAAACCTGATATAACTCAACCTGTCTGAAAGAAAACCACATTATAAGTGTAAGAAATGGATCAGGTAGAGATCTCAAGAAATCACCATGCTGAATGCTTGTCCCAAAATAGGATTCATATATATAAAACACAGACAGAAATACTTTTCCCAATTTAATATTAAAAAACCCAAAGATTCTAACATAAAAAAATTGTTTCAAGTAGTTAAAAGACCTAATCAATATGCTGCACCCTACTGTAGAATGCATTTTTTCATTTACTTAATTCAGTGCTATAATGTATCAAAAATAAAGTATAAAAAAACCCCGTTAAAATAGTGAGCTAATGACAAAAATACTAAAATATTAAATATTTGGGTTTTGAGCACTGTCTTATCAAAGGGTAAATAGATGACCACTTCCAAAAATCTTACAGAACCATTGACATAATTTGCCTAAAAGGGTGATTGGATTAGATGACCTTTAACATCCCTTCCAGCCCAAATCATTCCATGGTTCTATGATTTAATTTTATGGACCTAAAGCCTTGACCTACCTGAACTTTAATAACACGTCAACTTCTGATATATGTGAATTATTAGTATACAAAGTTGAAACCAGGAAAATTTCACAGGTACTAGATGTTGATCTAATTATAAAAATATAAGTTAACTCTGGGCAACCTGTTCCAGTGCCTCTCCTCCTTCACAGTAAAGAATTTCTTTGTAGTATCTAATCTAAATCTCCCCTCTTCCAATTGAAAACCATTACCCCTCGTCCTATCACTACACTCCCCAACAAAGAGTCCCTCTCCAGCTCCCTTGTAGGCTCCCTTCAGATACTGGGAGCTTGCAATAATGTCTCCCAGGAGCCTTCACTACTCCAAGCCGAAAGATGCTCCATCCCTGGAAAACTTCAAGGTCTGGTTGAATAGGAATCTGAGCAACATGATCTATTGAAGGTGTCCTTCCTCATTGCAGGTGAGGTTGGACTACATGACTTTTAAAGTCCCTTCCAACTCAAACTATTCTATGATTCTATTTACATTGCAATGAAACTGTCAATGCACATTAAAAGTGGTTGCTTTCCAAATCTAAAACAGATATAAAGCTAAGGAAAAATAGTATAAACAATCTCTTCTGTGTGTTCCATCATCCATCCCTTACCAGGGCACTGGACTGACTGTTGTATCTCAGTCTCACCCGTTTGATTTAGATTACCCATTAGAGAAGGTGAATCAGCTACTCTTTTTCATTCTGCCTTCTACTTGTCTTCCTGAAATCTTATTTAACTATAGGCACTGACCTTCAGATTCACATACAATCAGTTTTTATGACTGTGGATGTTCAATTAGGTATGATTGGCAGATGCTCTTTTCTTTCTTCTTCCCTCCCCCCTTCCTTCTNTTAATGAAATAAAAACCAGTTAAGTTTTCAGCAAATAGCAATGCTAGCAAACTGCATCTTCTATCAGGTATCTAGATTAGAAAGTGCATACAAGTGACTAAATTCTAGGGAAAATATGACTTTGCAAAGTAACATTACATGTGCAATATTTTTAATCTCTTCTGTTTGCCTGTCACAAGGAAAGCAGAAATGTAAGTTTACTTTGTAGTAAATTTCCTTTCAATTGAAATAAAATGAACCTCATTTATAGTGTTGAAAATTATTGCTTGGTTGCTAAATAAAGAGAATAATAGAACTTTTTTTTAAGTTTATCTGTCATTATTTAATCAGTGGAAAGATACAGACTCACTGTATTTGGAAGCAAATTCTCCATTCATTTCATTCATCTGGAGTAACAGTTTGTTACGCATTCAGATGAATTCCTGCCAGCTGTAGAGCAGCGAAGCATGCAAGAAAAAAGAAAATAAAATCAAGATATGCCAAGCAAACAAATTCTGAAAGATCTGTCCATATAACTTGTCTGCAGCACAGGTTTGTTGCAGCTGAATACAGCTGCAACTATCACCCATCCTGAGCAAGCTGGTCTAGGTGGCCTCCTTGAAAAGAGGTGATGTACAACAGGATCTCAAGAGGACCTTCCAACCTCATCCCTTCTGTGGTTTCGTGAATGTATGCATACATCAGTTAGGGACTTAGAGATCAGTGCCACAGAATTGTCTACAAGACTGATAAATCGGAACTGTTTCAAACTTAAGGATTTTACTAGATTTATATTCCTTGATAGCACATATTGCCAATGGCTGGTTCTTACTCCATAATAATTCCTATCACTACATACTTAAACAATAAATGATAATCAACCTGCTTCTTGCCTTATTCTGCAAAAGCAAAGAAGATGAAGTTATTCGCCCTTCTACATCTACAAGATGTTTGTATCTTGTAGATTTTACTGATTTCAGATTTCCTGAACCCTGTTTGTGCTATTGCATCCTAAGTCTTTGTTTGACCTCTTGCAGTTGCATATCATTTATACATTTATGATGGTCTGTGTTACAAAATGCTTGATAATGATCATGTTGTTAGTAAAGTTACAATATTACAAAGTACTCTCACTGGCTGTACTGTTTTAGTATACCCTGATATGCTTCTAAAGCAAGAAAACAGTAATCACATTGTGTTCATTCTGCTTCCACTTTATAGATGCTTATGGCCTCTGCTTTCCCTGTAGACTGATAGTAGGAATTTTACAACTTCTAAAATGATATGCTGGAAGATATTATTAAACTCTTCATAGCTGTATGTGTGTCCTCTTTAACTGAGAACCTTGCTGTCATTGAGTGAGTATCGTATTTATAGATCATCTATATCAGGACTTATACATAAAACTTGTGGTAACACAATCCAAATAAAACTTTAAGCCCACTTTTTTTTTTTTTTTTTTCCTTGTAGAAAAGGGTTAGTTGCAGTTGGTTTGAGTAAACACCCTGCAAATCTTCAAGGATACATCCACAATGATGGCCCAGACTCTGCTTCCATTAGCATTTCCAAAGGTGTATCATTAGCTGGGTATTAAATGTGCTAAAATTTATAGCCTACAGTATTCAAGTACAAGTAGAAATCAATTATTGTTTCCTATTAAAGCAGGAGTTTTGGACTATTAAGCAATGTCTCAAATGGACCAAGGTTATTACTGAAAAAAAATTAATGGAAAACATTCTAACTCAATATGCTCATGAGCTCTCATAGAAAAAGCCTTAATCATCAATATTTCAAAATTATGTAGCATTACTAATCAATACAGAGGTAAGAATGATCATCAGATTGTATCAGACCTCTGTGTAATGAAAACTAATGAAGTTCATGGAGAAGTGACACATGTTCACGCGCTTGGAGATAGGCTAAAATAAATGAATTTGCTTCACAATAATATGTAATTAACTAGCAAATCCCAGACTACATATGACTTTCATTGCACAGCTCAGCTGCTTCTGTACAATGGACTTCATATAGGTCTCCAGTGCTCTCTAACAATTGATAGAGCTTTCAGAGAAACAGTAGAATTTAGAAATGAATATGGTCATTTAACATATTTGCAAACCTCAGTACAGTTCATATGAAAGCTAATTTAAATTAAATTTTCAATTAAGATTTTGAGACCTGCTAATAATGATATTGCTCAGATTCATATATACTAAATATACTACACTTCCTATATCCACTAATTATGATTTTTTTAAAAATGAAATTATGTTTGTTCATATAAATCTACCAATGCTGTAATTATTCTTTCAGTTTTAACCCAAATCCTACTTAAGGCAATTGAAAAACTCCCAATACTTTCGATGGAACAGGGTCAGATTCCAAGGTTTTCCAATTTAATTTTGCCTGGGAAAGAACATTGATATGGCAAAATTAATAACTACTGCTCAATTTTAATATATAAAGCTTTTATCTATGTAAGATATTGTGTAATATAGGTCCATGTACAGATAATTGCAGGGAGATAAGGAAAAGCAAAAAATTTCTTGCAAAATTACAAGTTAAGCTGTGTTCAAAGACCTGTCTGTATTAAATATAGTATTAAAAGAGTTTGCTATACTGGCTAGTTAAACAGCCCTCTTACATGCCTTCCTCTGATCAAATGAAGATGTGATTCAGAAATACACATTCCCTGGAGTTCCAAAGGTAAGAAAAAGGTCATGTTGTTTAAGTGAGCAAATGAGAAATAGAAATTAGGTAAAAGGAATGAAAATTATTATAAGGACGGGGTAGTTCTCTTTTAGCCTGTAAACATCAGTTTCAGAGAAGGAACAAATGAATATGCAGAAAGGCTATCCCCAATACTTTACTAAAAAGTACAAAGTTGTTATACGGACTCTTGGTGCACTGATGCTCATCTTTTCTGACAGTTCCAGTCTTCTTTTTCCAAGACCTTCTATTCCAAGGCGCTGTAAAGGACTCTCAAATTGCAGATGTGCACTGCAAAGGCATTGTGAACTGACTTATACTTTTATAAGTGCATAATTATATTTTAATTGTCCACTGCTTTGTGATTTTACAATTCTGCATTTAAAGGATGTAAGTGGCCAATATACAAATATCTTCAGAGTTTTCTTTTTCTTAAAACGCATGCTGAATTTGCCAAAAGGATATTGTGACAGACAGCATCCAGTTATTTGGATATTCTTAGTTTGCTTGCTACAGTCCTTAAGGCATAGGGAAAGCTCTGTTGAGTTTAAGAGCAATTTTGGTTTTCTGGTCGAGCCTGTGTGTAGAAGAAATGTGATCCATCTCTAGCTTTGGCAGTTTAAAAGTTGGATCACAAATGTACACACACAGGAGGATGCCTCTTGTCTTCTTTAGACGACAGACTTAGAGAATTCCTGAGTAAGACAAGGACATTAATAGTTTTATGAAAAAAAAAAAAAACAACAAAAAAACCCTGATCTGTGCACTCAAAGGCAAATGTTCAGAGCAAAAAAGAAGTGGAAAATTGACTTACTTTCTCTACGTTTCAACTGCCTTGATTTTTAATTTGACACAGAAAATGTTCTGGTATCTGACTTTTTTGTCATGCTAGAAAGTTACATGGCTGTACCCTGTTCAGATAAAAAGGAAAACAGCTACATATGCTGCGAAGGAAATGAGTTTGTAATTTCGTACTGTATTTGGTCAAACTTCTTTGTGACTAGAGTGGAGTTTCTAGTTCACTCAGAGTTTCTTCTGTGTCAATCACACACAGAACAACTGTAATTACAAAACAACTATTGTTATATCACAAAGGCTATATATTTTTACAGTTTTTCGATCTTCTGGTGGTCATTTTCCTGCACATCAAGAGAGGTTTTCAAACTTTGGCATGTATAGGTCAGGGGTATAAAGTCACACATACAGGTCTCCTTGGAGGTTTCCAGGGTTGCAAGACAGATTTATGACAATACAAATATTTTAACTGCAGGTAATTTGTGAATACCTACAATTAAAATATAAAATACCTAGTATGATTAGGATATCAGTGGATAACCTTGCAGTTGTTCTTCTTTTACTCGAAAAAGCAATTACGTGGATTCAAGTGACAATCAGTTAAATTTTATTGAAAGTTTACATATACATGGTCCTGCATGCATGCCAAGCTGAATCTCTGCTGGAAGCAGCTAGGATCAAATACCCCAAGCCCCAAACCATTTTATATCCAACATCCACCAGACCTTCAGATGTCACAGAGGTAGCATAGTCCAGGGAAGTCATTCTTGTTTCTATCAGCTGCGTTTATTTCTTAGTAGAAGTGCAAAATCCAATGTGCAAGAATGTTGTTGTGTGTAAGGGGATAAAATCAAGAGAACACAAAAATATAGAAATTGCATATTGATATAGAAGTGTCGGCTCATGTCCCTTCCTCATCTCATTTTATTTAATCTCCTATCAGGTAAATAATTCAATGTTTTACCATATGATTTTAAGATTTTCCCACATAATGCTTAAAGCTTTCTTACCTAAATGTGCTGTTGTTGGGAAGGGTTGTAAATGAAGACTGGAATTCAAAATGATGTTGATATGTAAAAAAAAGTCTATAAAAGCCTCAAATTAAATGCAATTTAACAAGTGCATATGCAAATTTCTACGTTTACATGCAGACTATTAAAAGGAAGATTACTGAGAGGTCTGCAAAGAAGGGTCTGAAGTTTAAAGAGCCTTATAAACATGCATAAATCAATAGTACTTTTCTGCTGTAACAGAAGAAATGTGCAATACATGCTAAGGAATATTGCATATCAAATACATAAAATAATCCTTCCACAATATTCAGCCCTGCTACACTAAGGATTAAACACCTTCTCTGGGGCAGGCAGTAAATTTCCAGAGCAATATTGTGTCTGTGAAGTTCTATCTTTTAGGCTGTCTAAAGCTTTCACTGTCTAAGTGTGTTAAGAAGCTGTAAGTAGTATGCTGCGATCTTGATAACCTGCTAATTAAGTGCATTAGCATCTGCTGTCCATATGTTTCATCATTGCTATTCCTTGTAGCATTTTTACACACCTAAATTCTCATTCAACCTGCATTCATATCAATCTTAATATTTCTGCTACGAATCTCAACTGAGGCAAGCTGTGCAGGCATATGTTGTTTTGTTTTGTATCAGCTTTGTATAGGTCTACCATACCAACAACTTAATTTATGGTGCAAAGAAGCACATACAGGCAAATAAGCATGAACAAATAAAGGTAGAATATATAACATTTTAGGGCTATTAAAGGGACATATTTACACAGACGAGAGAAAACCATTAACCTTGCCTTAAGATTCTTATCATAAAACACGAGTCTTCCAATCTTTAAGAGGGGATAATTCAAATTTCTTTAGAAATTTTCTATTGTAATGCTGGACATTTACCTTATTCTTGAGAATAATACCTTTGCTGGGGT
This sequence comes from Thinocorus orbignyianus, assembly GCA_013400375.1. Taxonomy (NCBI): domain Eukaryota; kingdom Metazoa; phylum Chordata; class Aves; order Ciconiiformes; family Thinocoridae; genus Thinocorus; species Thinocorus orbignyianus. Next base: position 155,311 of record VXBW01004804.1, read on the forward strand.
TTTGTAACAATCAGTAGAACTCATAGATGGGAATGCAAAACACTGACTGCCTATTAGAAGAAAAAAGTAATTCTTCATTTTTGATGAGATATAAAATTGATCTGATCTGAAATAATTCTGATTTGTGCCCACTGGGGATATTAATTGTGATTCATAAATAATTAATTGCTTTAAAATGTGCAGGTTTATCAATTCCTATATCCTGACTTACAGTCTAATTGCAAAAATATATTTTCAGTTCTTGAAGACATTAGTCTTTCACCAATGTAGCAGTCTTACAGTTTCTTCAGTGTAACTGAAAGCTGAATCTGTCCCATTAACTCTTAAATAAATGTTCCTGTGGTATAAGGCACATATTATCTTGAAATCACCTCTACATCACCAAAAGGTGATCTAGTTCGCATATCACTCTTAGAAACTTCTAAAGTAGTTGTGAATACTTTAGGATGAAATTTGCAATGCAATTCCAGCATTATTACTCTTTGTTCCAGAATAATTGAACTAACAGGAAGCTCCTTTTCCACTATATGCCAAAATGAAAAATAATTGTAGAGTAAATATTAGATTACTGAAGATACAAAGACTTAAATTAAAATTATCTGTGACTATAAAATAAATTATCAAATGCAATTTTGTAAGAAGCACACAAAACTGCTATAATGTGACACTGAAACATGAGAATTTGTTGGGTTTTTCTTCAATGAACTGGGAAATATGGGAGATACTCAGAATGTTTTCTCTGAATAAAATCTGGAGCTCTGATTTCTTGTTTTTAAGAAATAATAGGGGCAGAACATCTATTTGAGGTATAAGGTTCTTATTCTTTCATTTGAAAATGCATTTTCAGGGATTCTGATTCTTGTAATGAACCAAAGACAACATCAAATTGCTTATGTCACCCTATAAAAAAGTAGATAAACATAAAAATTAACATAAATACCACAGGAAGAACTAGGTCTAAGGCGTTCAGTTCCAGACACAAGGGTGCACATGCACACAGCTTTTCTAGGTTTTCAATTTCTGTTCAGTCTTCTTAAACAGTACAAAGATAGACAAGTTGTTCTGTCACGATTAAAATCAGACTCTAGATACAGGCTCAAGCTTTTTTGGCATCTGGAATGAGGAAAACAGTTTTGACTGAGGATATAGGGACTGTTGATATTTGTATTATCATATTGCGGCATGGGATGCAAAGTACGCTTTAATTTGTACTAGAACATACATATGTAAACGATAACTTGTGATTTGTAATTAGAGATTAGAAAAGTGAAGGTTATAAAGAAAAGCCAGACCATTCTCACTAGTGCCAAATTACAGTAAAGAAAATGGTAAAACAGTATGTAGTTACAGAATATTTTAAAAAAACAACAGAAATGCCATAAAAAAAGCTCCCCTGCAGTCAATATTAACATAAATTCTATAGTTGGGAAAAAAATAAATAAAAAAATCCAGTTTTATTTGTTTTTATAGAATTATTCCAGCTCTCCAAGACATCTGCTAGAGTCAATTGTTTTCTACCCAGTCCTGCTTGGCTGTAAACTCATTTTCCACTATGCCGAAGTGAAAACTATTACCCCTTTTCTTAAAGTAGTTGGTTAGAGATCTTAAAATAAAGAATGTCTTAACAAGCTAAAAGTCCTTTGGGTCGAGAACTCCTTTCTCTTTCTCGATCTCTCTCTCTCCGGCCTCTGTTCCGTAAAAGAACTCAGTTGGAACATGCTGTGTTCTTTTTCCACCTAATTCTCTCATAGAAACATGGTGAATCATTTCAACCTTTTCTGCCCAGGCCAAACAGAAACGATGTGTGACTCAGTGACTATTTACAACTATTAACTCAACATCAATATAAAATAAAGCAAAGTTAAAAAAAAAAAGAAGCTACTTTTCTTTTACGCTTTAACAAAACCATTTTTGCTTCATATGCCTTCACTATTGTCGTTTCAGCTTCTCTGGAAGGCAAAAACCACATTAAACATAAACAGAACTGAATTAGCAATTAATCTCTTCTTTGTTCATGTCTGCTTTAGTAGCTGACTATATCTACAAGAAAACAATATAGACAAACTATAAAAAAAGTAATATTTTAATGTTATACATATTTACCCTGCAATTAATTCTTTGCTGTCAGAAAGAGTTCACATATGTCCATAGCTTACTGTTCTTTAAAATGAAGAAACATACACCACCAAAGTATTTCTTCAGGCTGCCCTTATGGAAAGAATCAGTCCCCATGTCCCACACAAAAAGGTAACTTATTTTTTACCAAACAATTCCTAATGGTAGATAAACAAAGCATTCTGATAATTCAAATCATCCTAACTAATAAATAATTGCTTTATCTATAATTATTCTGAGTTGTGTTGAAATCCCACAATAAAGATGCAAGACAAAATGCAAAAATGCATTTAAGTTTTACACTAAACTAAGAATAAAAAATTTGTATTTATGTCCTTTCTATAGAGAAAAGCACATTTGCTCCTAAAAACTATTTTCATATTTTTTTGTAGGATCAAAAGTTCTGATCTGTTTAAGCCAAGTCTGCAGGCCGAGCCAAAAGGCAATCAGATCAAAGGCTGCCTCCCTGCTATGTTTCAAAAAGAGAATGGCTAATCATTCATAAACAGAAAGCAGAGCATCCACAGCAGAATTTTAGCTGCTGTGTAATGATGTACGGGGTTCACACTGGCAACTCCAAAAGACAGTCTTGAAAAAAAAGGCCCCTTTTAAGATTTGTTCTAATCTGTAGAGAAAAACACAAACAGATGAAACAGTCACGAGTGTAGAAACATCCCACACAACTGAATTGTGTATACTTGCCATTGGTCTAAATGAGAAATATTTTCTTAGGTCTGTATCCCACTATTGCATACTATGGACTAAAGAGGAGGAATGAAGGTGGAGCAGAGAGAGTGTGACACATGGTCAAGTGCTAGAGTGAGAGATAGAGACCAGTATCACGCCTCCAGGAAAAGACAAACTGCCTAAATCCTATTTGTGTCATGCAAGGGTATATGATGTTTGAGAAATACCTTAGGGAGAAGCATTTCTCCAGCCCAAGGCACTCCCCTCTTTCTGCTGTCTTGTATTTTTTAGGACAGCACCATTTAAGGCCCAACATAACCAAAAACCTCTTGAAATTTACTTTCATGAAGTTGATTAACTCCACTGAATTTTAAATTGCCCTTAAAAATTGCATTCCTAGTTTATCCTTTTCATGTTTGGATTCCCAGGCAGGGAATACAAAATTGTTAAAAAATATAACTAAAGACAATTACTTTGTTTATATATCTTTGGAATTTCTTTTCATCTTAACTAGTTTTGAAAGTCAGTGTATATATATTCTTGTTCTGCAGGAAACAGATTTTTAGCAAAATGAGAAAACAACCTGTAGTATGTCTCTGAGAAGGAAGGATTTCTATCGATACGATTTAATGGTTAGAACAGATTAAATCATTGAAACTGGCACCTGCAGTTAAATATGAATTATTAATTCAAGATAATAATAAACAAAATTACATCATTCTCAGTGGCCCTAATTAGAAATAATCCTCAACAATCTTCTAACACCGCTTCTTTTGCTTCAATTAAGTGATTCATTTGAAAAACAGTCTATTTTCATAAAAACAACTGAAGCAATTAGCTGGTCTCTATTTACCCACTTCTGAAACAAAAAGGAAGATACTCTCAACACAGAATATATAACCTCTTTTATTTATTCATTTTAAATTAACATGAAAGACACTTACGCTCCCAGTAATCACAGATTTCATGGGAAAACAAGAAAACAAGAGGCAAATCCGCTGACTGCTCACTGTGTTAAAGGGAGCTCAATCTAATTTTGTGTCTTCTTTACTGTTCCCTTGATTCTGCAGGTAAATTGCAGCAATCACCACCCTGTAGTAATTTAGAGCAGGCAGACCTGTTCCCAGAAAATGCACACCATTTTAGAGGGCTCCTTCTGAAGAGCCTTAAAATCATGCTTACCCTTGAACTTGTCCTCCTTGTTCTGAAAAACAGGAGCTAAAGACAGTTGGTTCTATTTTTAGAGATGAACCCAAGACTCTAAGGGCTTCCAAGATAACATCTCCTTCTGTTGATAGAAAGACCCAAATTACAGAAAATGAAATTAAGACTTTCTGCCAGGTTTTGGGATATTTTTTTTTCTTTTCATACTTAAGCATCAAAGCCAAAGTTACAAAAGCTCTACAGCAGATTAAGACAAGAAGTAGTATGTCAACACAGAGGACAGTGGGAATTTTTATCATCCAGATGCAAGCTTGTGTTTTCCATAAGATACTTCTATCTTTTAAAACTTCCTATTTTCATATTTACAGTGGATTGTGTCCCTTGTGTCTTTCAGCAGAAAAAGTGTCCTGATGAATGCAGCTGCAGGGGGTTGGTGGGTCAGGTAGAAGTTGTGATTTTGTCAGAGCAGCACAGAACATTTTGCAGATTTGTTGCATAGTGTCTTTAAATATCTTTAAAATGCAAGTGCTAAAAGGTCCAATAGAAAACTGAGATATGAATGATTATGGAACAAGAGCTGCTGCATCTAGGCAAGAGAAAGTGAGCTTACAAGATATGGTTTTAATGGGACTTGGGCAAGTAGGTTGTTTTTTTTTTTTTTTTACTGTAATATATTATTTAATGATAAACAAACAAACAAACAACCCCCCCCCACATTATTTAGACCAATATAAAAGAAAAAAACTGTGAATTTAAGTTAAGTTGACTTATTTTGCTCTGGATGAAAATGCATAGAACAAAATCCAAGGAGAACACATGCAGGCCGTTGCTTATGCAGAAGTCTCTGCAAGCCTACAGAGGCAGAAGTATTTGTGGACACTGTAGTGTGTGTCGTCAAGACACATGATGATTTGGTGGAATCATTTGTTTCTTCAGGATGACGAAGATAAGACACATTTGCAGTAAAAATTTCTAGTGATAGCCCTTCCAAATGTCTGCAACCTTCCAGTTCTACACACACACATGCTATAACCCTACTTCTAAGTGCTGAGTGGGAATACAGATGATGCATTTAGTGGAAGACTTCCCCAGCAACAGCCAAGTATTTGTTTGGCAGTGGCCACTATGACTTTGGCAGGAAAAAATTATTTGCTATTGATTTAGGTAGAAATATAATTTCATCTCTAAAGTGAAGTGAAAATTTGTATGTGTAGTCTAATAACTGAGGGTCCTAATTCTGACCAGTGAGTAGGGCAAATCTTGAGGATTTAGTCTTCATAGTCTGTGTCGCTCCCTCACCCTGTTAACATACATTAATATCTATTGATACATAAATAGATTTCACTTCTTAAAAGACTGCTCTATGATCTTATGGCATACATTCCATTTTTTGTAGCAGATGGTGCTTCTTGTTACCGATGCTGATCACATTTTCTTTCTAGTAGAAAATGTAAAACTATTGACATAACAACAAATTTAATACGTGAAAATAAAATGAGTTCCTGCATTCTGTAGAGGGAGAGAGACTCAGGAGATCTGGTTTAGTCTGACAAGGTACAACACCAGATACACATTTTTTACAGTTATATTGCCAAAAGTATTTAATCAGAGCTTTCATCTTAAAATTTTTATTCTCTCCCCTCCCTAATTCCTTTGCAAAGGCAAGTTATCGGAGATCATCAGAGACAATTGCTTTAGGAATCCACCTTTTCTTTCAAATCTTCCTCTTTGCCCAGTAATGATGCATTTGTTCTATAAAACAAACAAAAGATCAAGCTTTTCTTTTTCCATTTACATGAGCAGTGCTTCAAGTGGACCTGAGGCTTCCTACTGCCTTAACCATAGAGCTGTGTTTTGTGGGTTATGCCTACATTGAGGTATTTCAAACTTACATGGAAGAAAAAGGTATGAATCAGAAGTTCACAGAAGCCAGAAGATAACAATTTATATCCAAGATGTAAAGTCCAGAGAGTAACAATGTACCTGTAAGAAGTTAAGACTGTTGACAGTACTCCGTGGTGCCAGGGATCAGCTGTTGTAGCTTCAGCATCTCCTAACTACAGCTTCCTCTGCTGCTAGGTGGAGGGTCGTGTTTTGTAGGGGCAGTGCTTTGAGGGACTGTTGTCATGTAAAGAAAAGGGAACATGCTGTCCTTCTCCTGTCATTCTGTCCAGAATCCTCTCTACTATCTCTGCAAAATTTGACAAGGGAGCTGCAAAGCTAAGAGCCATCTCTGCCCAGATAAACTCTGCCAGAGGAGAACAGCAATCTACTATTGCTTTCTCTCAAAGTACTCTTTGTTACTGAGAATGGGAAGCTTTTATTCCATCACTTTTCCTTAACACTTGTTCCACTAGTTACTGATCTTCGATTAGAAATTGTGAGATCTGACAAAAAGCTAAGGAAGTACTCCTTTTGGAAATTAATTCCTCTTAAAAGGGAGGGCAGATCTCCCAACTATTTCCTTTTCAAAATCTGTAAAATCTCTTCCCCCTCAAAAAAAGCAGTGGATTTTTCCATCAAGATAGTCTTGTTATGTGCAGCAATAGCTGGAGAAAAGTAGTCTATATAGAATTATGACGCTTTATGTGCCATAAATGTTTGCATAGAGTTTCCAGAAGTTTCCTTTTGTATCTCATCTTGTAAAGTTCCATTATTCTTCCCCCATCATCATTATCCCTTTCATTAAGTTTTACTGCAAACGTATCTTGTAAAACAGGTCCTAAAATTTTTGTTAAAGATAGATTTTACTGTTGAACTGATTAAGTCACATGCATGCTCTGCATCACCAAAGCTAAATCAAATCCATTCCAGGGGAGGCCAATCACTTTTTGAACCTGTTAGTGTGGATATGTTATCTGCAAGATAATTTTGTTTACTTTCCTGAAGTTCTTTCCTGGGTACAACCTGGTTTTGATTAGTTAGCTAAGTACCCTTTTCAGCTGATGCACAGTCTTTTTTATTTTACAGTATGCAACAGTTCTTTGTGCATGTCCTAATTCTGTCCAAATTACTTCACACTACTGATCTCTACCTTCATTTAAACTCTTACGTGTTTGTTTTTCAATTAGCTGTTATTGCATTTAAATGCCTTGCACTGGCATCTGTATTTTCCTTCTAGGTTATTTTAGATCCTAGATTTTTCTCCAGGGCCTCAGTTTCCTTAGCGCATACCATCAGAGTCTGGTTTCACATTCCTTGGTTGTTATTTCCTTTGTTTCTGATGTTAGTTCAAGGGCCTTGTGTCGCAGCAATTTGATCTTTGCCAGCTTCATATAGTCTTCATTAAATATCCTAAAAAGAAAAGCTCAGAATATTCCAAATAAGGCTTTGCTATTGGTTTACATGTGAATATTTAATTTCTGATTTATACATCTCTCTTCTAAAGACATAATACATGCCAAGACAGGCCAAGACTCTGTTTACCTTCTTGGTGCTACCAGACATTGTGCAGATGGCTAATACATTATCCTTAATCACTCTCAGTTCTTGCTACTGCACTGTTTTGCAGATGAGACTTCTTATTTATGCTGTACAATTTGCATCATACGGTTCTGGTCTTGATCTCCACTTTTCCTTATGAAAGGGATAATCATGTCCTATTGAATCAGACTAGAATTTAGGAGCATGGCATAGGGATGCTTTGCAGGATGGTTGCTTCCTTAGAACTGCAAGAAAAAATTGCAATGCTGTTTCTGCATTTTATACTCTATTTTTTATTCCCTTTTTTATTTCATTCAGGGAAATAGGATGAGTCACTCCAGCTGATGGAGTGACTCAGAAATCAAGTGGCTAGAGACATTTGGGAATGTATTCTATATCCAGTAATATAGAATACAGATATTTTATAGCTAATAATGGGCCTTATTAGACCAAGTAGTGCCAGGGGCCAGAAGTCCACAGTATATTTACAAGCCCAAAAGCTAGTTGACAGGGTGTGATGAATAAAGAAGCCACAATGGAGTGCCTGAGTTTGTGCCCCACATAACATTCTGTGTCCTGTATGGGTTAATATTAAATTTTTACATGCAGGAGCTATCACAACATCTTTGTTCCCCTCCTCACAACATATTTTCTAAAATTGAAGGATATCAAACACAGATTTAAGTAATACTCTGTACAAGCTGAACTCTGAACTTGAAGTCCCTAAATACTCCCCCTTAAAGAGCCCCGTGAGGAGCCCCGTAGCTACTGTGGCCATGACAGGATTGAGTGATTGTTTTTTATTTGTGTGCCAAAAATAATTCCAAAATTTCAGTTCCCAAACTCATTTTCTTGTCAGTGTGGTTGCAGTTCCTCTGACTGAGGGGATAGGCAGGAAACAAGAACAGCTCAAGAACAAAAAGGAAGAATAAGTTAATCTTCCTGCTTAAATGGCAGCCTGCTAATTTTACCTCCTTTTCAGAAGCATCAACATCACCAGCAGAAATCTTCATTTCCACTTGAGTTCAGAAGGAACAAAACAAACCATTTAGGAACAGCATGTGAATTGGCTGAGCTGTTAGGTCACAAAAATGTTCTGTTTGCAAAACATCTATGCAGAACCTCATTACTCCAAATGAGTTCCACCTGCACTCCATTAACACAAGTTTTTCTTTTCTTTTCTTTTCTTTTCTTTTCTTTTCTTTTCTTTTCTTTTCTTTTCTTTTCTTTTCTTTTCTTTTCTTTTCTTTTCTTTTCTTTTCTTTTCTTTTCTTTTCTTTTCTTTTCTTTTCTTTTCTTTTCTTTTCTTTTCTTTTCTTTTCTTTTCTTTTCTTTTCTTTTCTTTTCTTTTCTTTTCTTTTCTTTTCTTTTCTTTTCTTTTCTTTTCTTTTCTTTTCTTTTNTCCTTTCCTGATTTTTTTCAGCACTTGGATGAAATCAAGACCTCTTGGAAGGAATGGAAAAGCAAGTAGTTAACAGGCTAGTATTCTGGTCACACAGATTGCAAAGGACACCCATATCTCTGTTCTACCCCATTAAGACTACAGGCTTAAATATAATTTCATATATCCCTGATGACTATCTGGCTACCAAGATATTAGTTATTCTCTGACCATGAAGTCATACAGGGCCCCCTTCCAAGATCTTCCATTGTGCAAGTTTAGTCTGAAACATTTCAGTCTTGGATAAATAAACATTTTATGGAAGCTAGCATCACCAGGCTGACAAAGGATTCCTATGCAGCTCAACTTGAATGTAATCACATCTGAAGGCCTTGATGTAAGTGCAAGAAAGAGACTGCTCTCAGACAAGATGTACAAGCATTGGCTACTCTGGTTACTGAGGACTTTTGATAATTAGCAAAAGTGTTTCATTTTTTTTCCTTAAACCTGGAGCCATAACCAGTTTTTAGAATCTTTCAGTGCAGAAGAAACGAAATTTTGGTTCATCCAAATACAGCTTTCCCTGTAATTATAAGATTTTTTTCCTAGTCTGTCTGACCACTCATATTACATATGCAGAAATTCATTAACACAGATTCACTTTAAACCGGCCAATCTATGCAAGTTATATGAAATTACACATGGTGGTTTATATATTTGGATTATGGCCATCACCAAATGAAAAAATATTCTACTTCAAAGCAGAGGTGACACATGGCATAGAATAATACAAAAAGAGCCAAAGGGTTTATTAACCTCTTTTTGTCAAATCTGACATCTAAACTTTCTGCTAAGCTTATAAAATAACTCTTCTGCAGTAGTAGCCTAGAGCATTAAAGAAGCACCACTGCAAGATGTAGTATTCTGAGCCACTGCTATAAAAGTACTATTTTAATATAAATGGGGAGAAGCTAGTTCTTACTTATTTTGCCATACGATCATGTAGTTTTCATGGATCACATTGAAAAGTTGTTGCACTTATGAAATCTGGGAGGATGGTTAAAAATACTTAGAATAATTAGAAATACTTAATCTAAAAACAAGAAGTTAGTGCTGCAGCTTTAAGCATTGTCTCACTGATGTAAAGGGTTGTAACAATAAAAGATACAACCTTCCAAAGTGCCAAGCTCATTAGCCTCCTGACAGGGGCTCAATTGTTTAATAGATACGTAAAGTGCAAAACAAGAGTACCATGTACTCAACTAATCCATTCAAGGGTTCCAGAAATACTTTATAACATCAAGAAGACTCCATGGTTATGGATTCCTCTCTCTGCAATAATGCAGTGATGGAGAATAAAAGTGTAACCTAGACCGAGTAATCCTCAAATTAGGATGTCTTTTGTCCCTTCTAGCATAGTATTACTTTTGCATGGTAAGCCTAATCACAGCAGTTCCTGTTGCTTACCTTAGTTGAATTACTTGACAAGAAAGAAAAAATGCATATTAACTGGGCAGTGGTCTGTACTCCTTTTCAAAGAGTTCAATCACTCTAAGATTCCACTCCTAGGAAGACTCTTGGAGCCCAGACCACCAATGAAATCTTAACAATTAAAATACTGTTGTGTGCATAAAGACAACTCCATAGATAACACAAACTTCTGGTTTTAGTCACATGCATCTTCTAACTGCCTAAGAGCCCAAATTTCTACCTGGTACAGGAAAACTTAATTAATAATGCAATGAAAATTATTATACAGAAAAAGATGTTCCTAGTACTTACTGTGTTGCTTTAGTGCTATGCTTAGCCTCTTGATGTTTCTCTGTATCCTAAAGTTGACAGCTCTGGTCTTCCCCAAGGGTTTGGGAAGGGGAGGTTTACCATGTGCACTTTACCACCCTGAGGCATTTTCTGGGAAGATTATGATGCCTATGGTGAAGATTTTGTTCTCCTCAGACTTGGGGTCTGCCTAAGGTTTTTACTAGTAGTGGGATTGTTTTTTACTAGTGGTAAAAATTGTATCTATTGGATGAATAAGTTTCACTGCTTAGTTTCAACTCATAACCCTCTTAGGAAAAGCTGAGCTTTTGCCATACTGTTCAGCACACTGATCCTGTGGCAATCTAAATGTTTCAGTGAGTTTGTTTTCAAGATTTTAATTTCAGTACCTCAAGTGAGACAGATGCTTAGTTTAATCCATGTACTTCTGTCAAAGTCAATTAATCTGATATAATACCAATGCAGGATTGTATCCACTATACTTTTATCAACCTGTGATCAGGAAAAAAACATCAACTATTTTTGCCAAGGATGAAGATAAGACATTCATTTCAAAGGCTTTCTATTTTTAACTGTGGCTCTCTTATTTTCTTCCCTCGTCATGGCTGAATTCTATGAACTGCTGGATCTGTCAGTGGAAATGACAAATTTCTAACTCAGCCTCTGTTAATTTATTGAGATAGCTGAATGCATAAAATAATGTATGTAAATACAAAAAATATAGGTTTAGAAAGTTTGATTTCTATGCTTTCCTATTCTAATTTCTTTTTCTACCATTCCTGTAGCATTTATGTCCTATATATTAATTTTCATACCCTTTAACAACTATTGTATGACATCTAACAGAAAATCTGTTTGCCTAGATTCCTTACAAAAGGAACATCATTTTAATTGACAATTTGCTCTCTTTGTCAGTTTACAAATAAATTAGATTTTTTAATTAAACAAATAGCTACATTTCACGTGAAGCTGTTGATAGCAGAGATAAGGCCTTAGGTGGCTATATTCATTGTGCTCAGCAACAGCATCTTACTGGAAGCAGCTGAAATCTTTTTCTCCAGAAGAAGGTTGCAACATGAATACTTGTGTTGGCCTTCATGCCATGAGGAGGACACATTAATTCTAAAGCAATTACTGTGACAGGAAAGTCAAATAAATGTTTAGTTTTGAGAATCAAAGATATAACTGTAGTTCTTGAAACAAAGAATTTGTGTATCTTAGGTTTCTAACATTTCCTTTGAGAAATTATAACACAAATTATTGTTTTCTTATTCTGTTAATGCAAATATTAACAGATCTATACAGGTATGTGCAGGTCTATCTGGTTTAGAAAAGCAGCACAAATATTTCGGATTAGAAGGGAAAGCAGAATAGTTACACTTCTGATGAAGATGGAGACAAGACAACCATTGCAAAGAAACTATTATTGTTTGTAATACTTCTTTTCTTTTATGGTCAGTTTGCTCCCCAGAAGAAGCCTCAGTTTCCACTCTGCTGTCTCGTTTCCCCCAAGCCAATTAATCCTAATGAACAATCTAGTCATGACAGAAATGTCTGAATGAGAAACTCAGGAAAAACAACAGTCCAACAACGACTACTCAAGAGATGTTGCAAGAAAGATGACTACCATCAGTCAGTCACCAGCAAGATTTTGCTCTCTGTAACCGACAGCAGTATGTGTTCCATCCCTAAAACTTGAGCCTGCACTTGAAACTCAGCAGTTGCCATTTTGTGGTTCTGTTCAGATACGGATTGCCACAGAGAATTATGGTCCCAGCCCCTCCAATGGAGTGAAGAAGTACCACATGCCATTTCAGACTTGACATACAGAACCAAGCTTGTGCTCTTCTGGGTCTAAACTCTGTGTCAAGATGGAGACCATCTGGTCTTTCCCTTGGACCAACAGTTCCCAAACTAGAAATCATACTTCTGGAAGCATGACCGCATATGGTGTTATGAATCCAGCCACAAAGATATAAAATGTGATATTGTGAAATGTGAAAAACATGAATAATATAGGCACTATTAAAATGGTACTAACCCCCTCAAATACTGTTGCCTTTACTGTAAATGAAATCTGCTGAGGTCAAGAGATGATTTTCCACTTTGTATTGCTCTGTATTTTTTCCCCTCTATTTTGAAACCTTTATTTTTGGTAGCGTTTGGTTGTTGTTTTTTTTTTTTTTAAGTAGGGAGGGTTTTTTTTAAGTAGGGAGTAGAAGTTACTCTCCAGTCTGAAATTAAAACTATCTTAACTACTGCCTCCACCAAACTCTCAGACTGTCACAGAACCACGGAATTGTCAGAGCTGGATGGGACTTCTAGAGATCATCTAGTCCAAAACTATCCAAACTACTGTGATTTGCATACAAAGGGAAAATAGTAGATTTTCACGTCACATACTCTGGTGCGTCTCCTTCCCTCAAAAGCAAACTGGGAAAGAAACTTGAGACTGTTCTATATCTTTTTCAGTATACTATGCTGCAATGTATTTCTCCTTTTTCACTCCATCTGCCCTGTAAGTATTTGGTCTTTTATCTTTATAGTAATTGCCTTGTTATTTCCTTGCAGTTTCACTGTACTTAGGCACTGGACAGAAATTATCTTGTACGCTTATGCTGATCTTTCTTTCATAAGGACTTCAGAAAAGAGGGAAATTAACAAAGCTAATAAATTCCTAGTGAAAATTCTATTGTGCCTCCTACAATAAGAGCTGAAGAAGCTGGCATACAAAGAGGACTGCTTCTGTCTTGACTTCATATTTAGTTCATTGCTTGGTTTGACAGCTTCTGGAATGTGCTTGCCAATTCTTTCCCCCCAATAATATCTTTAAAATAAACTAGAACAGACTCTTTTTCATTTGCCTATAGATTTTGGCTGTGGCTCAGGAAAGCACTCAGGCATGTTTTTGGATCCATTTATCTTCAAGACAGCACCTGAGCAAAGATACACAGGTAAGTGTTATGAGAAGCATTACATAAACTCAAAATCTGAACTGAACAAGGGCCTTTCTTCATCTACCTATAAATTAATCTGAAAAGTCAATTCCCCTTCTGTTTCCCTCTTGCTCTTCCTTCAAAGAAACACGTAGACGAAGCTGCTTGTCAGTGATGCTGATGGTGCCTCTGTGAAAATGTATGTAAGAAAGGGCAAAAATGTTGGACAAGCAGTGGAGTGAGAAGAAAAAAGTGTGACAAAAAAAAGCCTTGCAGAAACCAAGGTCAGCGAAGAAGGAGTGGGAGGAGTGCTTTGCCAGAGCAAAGATACACTTGCAGCCCGTGGAGAAGACTATGGTGGAGCAGAGGAAAAATGTGAGGAGGAGGGAGTGGCAGAAAGGGGCGGCAGAAAGGAGATGTTATGAACTGATCATAACCCCCATTGTCCGTCTTCCCGTGCTGCTCAGAGGTAGAGGAGGATGTAAAGGAGTAGGGAACGAAGGAGTGAATTTGAGCCTGGGGGAAAGCAGGAGGAGAAGATGCTATTTAAATTTTCAGTCTTTGTTCCTGTTTCTCAACTCCATTTTAACTGGCAATAAATTCAATTAGTTTACCCCAAGTCAAGTGTATTTGACCCAAGATGGTAACAGATAAGTGATCTCCCTGTTCTTATCTCATCCCATGAGCTTTTTCATCTTATTTTGCATGTCTTGTTGAAAGGGAGTGGGACAAGAGAGTAGCTGGCATCTGGCAGCCAGGCAAGGTCACGCCACCACAAGTTTAAATTACTTCTATCACAGGAGATACATGGAGCATTTTCTGCACAGTTCATGAACAATTTCTACCAGTTTCAATGGTTAAAAGTTAGGTTATTATGAATATACTTAGAAATCTTACCTTAATAATGATACTTTATCAAAATAATTCTTAAAGAAACTGTTCTCAAGCTATTTAGACACTGAAGTTTAAATATTTGTGACTGTTGAGGAGAGGGAGAGCTTGTATTATTACCTGCAGGAAAAGTTTTCTGTGACAAAAATAAGACTGTGTTTAAGACTGACCAGGGACATCAGTTCTTGTGGTGATGCGCTTTGGGATAGAATTCTTTAAATAACACTGGAGAGTGTCGAAGCAGGATGAGAATAACTTTGGGTGTAGAAGCAAATTTTCATGAAGAAGCTAGTTGGATTGTTCCGCATGTCCTTTAGCAACTTGAACAAAAAATCCTATAGAAAACTTGTCAGGATAATGGCTTTAATTTTCTAGCACTGCAAGACATTGCAGATGATGGTAGAGGACTTACTGTGCAACAAGCACACTAAGAAACGCATAATTTAAAATGACTTCGTTGTTCCAATTGCTGATTTGAGAATGGAAAATACTCCCAGTACTATTACAAACAGTGGATACATTGGCAAACTTTTCAGAAGAGTTCTTCTTTGCTGCTTGCCAAATTTACAGCCCTACAGGAAGAGAAATTGTTTAACTAAGGCACTGTAAAATGCACCACAATTAGGTGTGACAAGCATAAAATATTACTTTTTCTACTAGGTACCTTTTTATCAACTCTTGCATACGGTATCTTGCAGAATAAGATCACTTACATGCAAATGTATGAGGTGAACAAGGGCTTCAGTTTAAATAAAATTAGTTGGCTAATCACGAGTGTAAGATTGCATTGGCATACTACTCACATAGAACTTGCTTAGCATTATTAGCTAAAGTTGCTGAAAGATTAGGCCACAAGTTGTGAACGTTCACCTAAATGAATTGAACCTGTTTTGAAGTTCTGCTCAGTACATAAAGGAAGGCCCTGAGACTGGTACAAATTGGGAGACAGGGAAACTACAACCATCAGTAGAAGCTGCAGCTTGGCAAGGTAAAATCAGTTAACAGCCTGCTTAGATACAATGAAAAAATTTAATGAGAAATAAGAAGACTCCTGATTTCCATTAGACCAAGAGGCACATGTAAGATGTGTGAAGAGCATGTAGAGGGTAGATGCATAGATTGTAAGGGTGTAATTGCCCAGGAATTTCTTTATTCTAAATGCCTCTCCAGAGGCACCTAGTTTGAACTTTCTTTGCTGCTGTGTCATTTCAGTAAATTATCTGGGGGAAGAGTTTTTGCCTGAGTCTCTGCTGTGGGAAACCTAGGGCAAAGAAACTTGGTATCAGAGTGGGTTTGAGTCTCTCCCCTGCTGCACCTTATTATGAGTGTGCAGCCTGATCAGTGTAAAGGCACATAGAAGGGGGTTTGAGTGCCTCTTAGTGATGGAAAAGGATGGGAAATAAACCCAGCACAGAGAGGGGGATGCCAATGGCTGAGATACTACAAAATTGGGAAAGAATTTACGGTACAGCAAGCCTATCTAAAAAGCATGCAATTACCCTTTGCTGAGAAGGCTGGGCATTCATAACTAGAGATGGAAACCTGGTAGAATGGTGTCCATGCAAGGGACCTTTGATCAGCACAAGCTTACCTTCCGACGTCACCTAGAAGGCAGCTTCCTGGGACAAATGGATTACTGGTATGTTTGGGGGGACTGGGTGTAGGAGAGAAAACACTCAAGTCGGAGGTGTGGGATGAAAGAGACGTCAACAAAGGTAATGTTTGCAGTAGCAGAGGGAACTGCCCTGGATGAAGCCTCAGATAGTGCCCCAACTGTGTCTGTTCCACCTCATATATCTAATGCTCCTTTTCTGATTTCCGATTCTGCTCTGCTGGCTGCTGAACTCTACCCTATGATTCCTAACATCATACCTAAACCTGCTGTTATGCAATCAGGAGGGGCTGGATCCCCCTCTCCATTACTGGTGTTCGCTAATCAGCCTTGTAATTCTAGTGACTTAGCTTTACGGAGGAGTAAAATACCAAGACTGAGAGAGGATGCTGAAAAATATGCTCCCTTGTTTTTCTAATATGTGCACAGGGTATAACCCAAGTTGAGGAGATAATAAAATACTTTCAAAGAGAATTGTTTTGGCCAGATGAACAGGAAAAGATAATTAATAAAGATGCAGAACTAGCACAACAAGCTGAGGGAGGTAGAAACTGCTGACTGGCAAATGATCCAAATGTATATATAATAATGACTATAATAATGTAGGAGAGAAGGATGCTTGCCAGACTGGAATCCAAAATATATTAGAAGCAGGTGCAGCATGCAGAAAATTGAGGGTAAATTGGACTAAGGTACAGGAGTGCAGACAAAGGCTATAGATGAACATCCTAGTGATTTTTAGGGACAACTGCAACAAGCCTTGCTGAAATATGGGGGAATGAACACACAAAATTTTAATCACACACTTGCAATTAGCACCTTTTTGAATCAGGTGGCCTTCCAATATACCGAGGTACTTTAAAGAAGACATACCTGGACGTCAGGGGAGGAATTTGCAAAAAATTTGAAGTGTTGCTCTGTTTGCATATGATAGATGCAAGGAAAGGCACAAAGATAAGCAGATTAAAGAAAGTAACATGCAGGGGGAATGACCACTCCAGCTATGGGGATGGACAAAAGGAGGAAACTATCATGGTGGAGAACTGCCCTGAGAGAATTCGCAACCACAATGACTGGAGCATTTTAGACTAGATGAGGATGGGGATCCAGAATACTATTTTGTGCGAGATTTACAGGCAATTAACCAGTACATAGTGGCTCCTCACTCAGTAGTGCCTGATCTCTGCACCATACTTTTACAAATATCACATTGGGTGAAATATTTTACTGTGATTCATTTAATTGGTGCCTTCTTTCATGTCCTTTTGGATGAGGATAGAAAGCTTTTGTTCACCTTTATGTGGAAGGGATGACAATTAACTTTGATGCATCTCCCACAAGGGTTTACTGGGTCTCCTGGTTTTTCATGGATAATGGGGAACATTTTAAGAGAAGTCAAACTACCTAGTGAATCAGTTCTTGTACAATATGCAGGTGAATTGCTAGTAGCAAGCAAAGATGAAAGCACCTGCATAAATGACACTCTATCTATGTACACTGTATCTTTTGTCTATCGGCAAGAGGCCATCATGCATCTTCATCCAAACTTCAGCTGTGTCAGATAGAGGTTAAATATTTCGGTTTTATTCTGAGGGAAGGGCAGCAAGTAATAGACCCGGAGAAAACAGAAATCATAACTGAGCTTCCACACCCTGTCACAAAGAAACAGTTATGAGAATTTCTCCAAACTGTGAGATTTTGTTGACTGTGGATTTCTGGGCTGGGACAACTAACTAAACCTCCAACAAAGGCAACAAGAAATGAGGAAGTCGAACCTATTGCATGGGGCCCAGAGATGTAATTCCAGCAATAAATCAAAGCGAATGGCCAAAATTGACAGACCCCAAAACCATATATGAGAAAGACTGTTCAGTAAAAGAAAAGGAACAGTGGGGGAAGCAGGAAGCAAACCAAGATAATGATGGAATATGGACAATTGGAGGAAAACTAATGCTACCATAGAAATATGTAATTACAGTAGCTTGGTGATTTAATGACAAAACTCATGGAGGAGCAGAGGCAGTAGCTAATCAGCTACAGAAACTGTGGGCAGCACCAGGAATTCGTGCTGCCTCAAGAGCAATCACTAGTACCTGCTCAACTTGTCAAAAGTTCTGAAGTACCCGGATCTTGTTGGCAGCCAGTCACCAGTGGTGTCCCTCAGGGTTCAGTTCTGGGGCCAGTCTTGTTTGGTATCTCTATAATGATCTGGATAAGGGGCTTGAGTGCACCCTCAGTAAGTTTGCAGACACCAAACTAGGTGGGAGTGTCAAACTGCTTGAGGGTAGGAAAGCTCTACAGAGGGACCTGGACAGGTTGGATCAATGGGCCAAGACCTATGGGATGAGGTTTAATTACTGAGTGAAATACTTCACTAAGAGGGTGGTCAGGCACTGGGACGGTCTGCCCAGGGAGGTGGTAGAGTCACCATCTCTGGAGGTACTTAAGAAACGTGTAGATGTGGCACTTCAGGATATGCTCTAGTGGTTGAGATTCTTGGCTTGGGTGATTTGTTTTGTGGGGTTCAGTTTTTCTGTGGTGAATCTTTTGTGGGTTGTTTGTTTTGGTTTTTTTTGTTTTTCTTTTTTCCTTTTGATCTGTGTGTGGTTAGACTCGATGATGTCAGATGTCCCTTCCAAACATGAATATTCTGTGATTCTGTGATTGTGCAAAAGGTGCTAAAGCCTTTTAGATTCCCAAATAAATCTCCACCTGCCTTACATAAGACTTCAGCTTCACTTAAAATGTCAGATACCAATAAATACTAATATACACCTCCAGCAGGGGCTCCACCTGACCCCTGCTGGGTTCACTGATCCCACAGTGTGATCCCACAGTGATCTTCACAGCAAAATCACAGAGCAAAATGAGTCCATCAGAGCATCCATGTTTCTGTAACTAGCTTATTTTTGTGTGTAGTCAACCACAAATACAGTAGCAGGAATAATACAAACTGTGTTAAGTTCTCAAGGAAATAAATGACCAAATGAAACACAAACAAAAAACCTCACCTAGTAGAGAAACACGATGATGATGGACAACTACTTAGAAAATGAAACACTGCAGCAAAAGCCAGTTTAATAATATTAGTATTATTTGTATGAGAATGTACTCCCACCTTCTTTAGTTTTTATTCCTGTTTTCTGTGCTTTCCTATATTTATTAGGATCATAGATACGTATTTATTGAACAGAATTCGAGATTAGAGAAAAAGGAAAGCCACATGGAGCTATAGCATTTGGCAGCTAAGATAAAAAAACTCCACAACTGCCGAGGAAGAATGATTTCTCCATTTCCAAAACTGGCCTTGGAGACTAACTGTGTAGGTAGCTAATCCCCTACTCAGCCGCTAGATTTTCACTCTTTACCTCCCCCACTCATTCATTCCCTCCCCCGAAGCAGGATAGGGGAAAAGAATTGGAAGGGCAAAAGTGGGCTGAGACAAAGACAGTTTCATAAGTGTAAAAAAAAAAACATCAACCAACCCAAAACAACAGCAACAACAACCCACAAAATCAAAACCTCAAATTTATGCCAAAGCAATCCCTCACCACCTCCCACCAGCAGACTGATGCCTAGCCTGTCTCTAAGCAATGACTACTTTGGAAAAATTCAGCCCTGGGTTTATTGGTAAGCATGATGTCATATGGTATATGGAGAATCTCTGGTCAATTCAGGTCAGTTGGACTGGGTATGTCCTCTCCCAAACTCATGCCCGCTGCATTTGTGCCCTACTGGCCTTTGGGGTGGGGGAATCTGTGGAGAGATGCTGTGTGAGTTCTGCGTAGTGATAGCTAAAACATTGGTGTGTTGTGTGTATTTTAGTCACAAATCTAAAACAGCACCATACAGGCTGCTGTTAAGAATATTAACTCCATCACATCCAGACTCAGTACAGAAGCCTACAGCAAACTAAATATTCTTAAGCAACAGATTTGACTATTCTATAGCAAGCTGAACTACATACTGAGTCAGTTTATTTTTCCAATTACTATATTTGGTGGTAAGGCTCATATTTTTAGTGAGAAACTTTTTTTGAAGGTGTTGTTATAGAGGTTTTTTGTTACACTTCACTGACTGTTCTGTGAAAGGAAAATTCATATTCTTCAATTCCTTTCATTTTTGTGAGCAGTCAAATATCCTTGTCCTTGCTTTCTCATTTTTTTAATTACACAGAGAAAATTGTTTTACTCATTCAGGAATCAGAGAAGCTGTGTTTTCTTCATGTGCTCATAACTGCATCTTTTTTTTTTTATTTTTTTATTTTTACTGTTTATGCAATTCTTTGCACTGGTTGTTTCTTCAGAGTAGACAACAACTGGATCATTAACTGTAAGGTATAGTTGTAAGGTATATATTGGTTAACTCCATACCAACCGTATTTTGATTAATGCATATGTCAGCTTTGAGCTACAAAATTAATTCAGACTCTAATAGTGCTTAATTGTCTTAAAACCCCTCCTGCAATTACGTTATATACCGACAATGAATTAGAATCATGGAATGGTTAGAGTTGGATGGGGCCTTTAAGGACATCGAGTTCCAACCCCCCTGCCATGGGCAGGGACACTTCCCACTAGACCAGGTTGCCCAAAGCCCCATCCAGACTGGCCTTAAACATTTCCAGGGATGGGGCATCCACAACTTTTCTGGGCAACTTGTTCCAGTGTCTCACTCACCAGTGTCTCATGAAAGAATTTCTTCCTAATATCGAATCTAAATCTCCCCTATTCCAATTTAAAACCACTACCCCTTGTCCTATCACTACACTTCCTGACAAAGAGCAGAATCAAGACAGCTAACTCAAAATTGTATGCACATGTTTTTTTTTTTTTAATCAGGCCTTAAGATTTCCCTCCAATGCCATTTAAAGAAATGCAACCAAAAATTCTGTAAAGATATTTGCACCAGCTTAAATGTATAAATGACTATTGCCACGTGATTTGGCAAAACGCATGCTAGATAGTAATCAAAGATATGAAGGCACCCTTGTTTGCAGAAGTTTTTAAGCACATGCTTAAAACCAAGCAGATTCCAAAGTGCTTCATAAATACATTTGGGCTTTGTGCTCCATTGGTTTGATAAATGGAGAGGGTAATCAAATACATGATGTAAGAGACATCTTTTTTTACTGCCTTCTTTTCTTTGTGACTGAGAACAGAACCCACCCTCTTCCTAGTTTTAGTCCCCCACAATTTGGGAAGAAGTAGAAATGTCTCAAGGGTGACAGCTGCTGCTGCTAGAGGACACATACCTGTTGTGCATTTTAATGAATGACCCAAACTCAGCTGTTGCAAGACAAGAACTTAAAAAAAAAAAAA
>VXBW01004804.1:184304-368737 GCA_013400375.1 Thinocorus orbignyianus
CCCCCCCTTCTGCGTTTCCTTGGGTCTTCAGTCTCTCTCCCCCCTACACACACACACACACACACACACACACAGAGGGTGTAAATGGTTTGTTATACTTGCTGCTGCGCCACACAGAACTGCTGATGGTTTCCAAAGTCCCACCACCAGGCAAAGCCCTTGCTCTAGCTTGAAAGCGAAGATCATGGACTACATGCTTGGAGTCGGGATGGGTTTTGCTCGCAGCCACTTCACTTCCTCCAATTTCACCTGGTAAGTAGATTTTATTTCACCTTCAGATTGCTTGTTTCCAACTAAAAGGATACCTAAATGTATATATATATAAATAAATAAATAAATAAAAAGGGAAAAAGAAAGAGCAACATCTCAATTGCCTCGCCTGCCTTCTGAACCTTTCAGTAGCCTGGCTGGCTCCACTTTCTGAACTCGAAGAAATTAGGAAGCACCAACCCCTGCTTGCCCACATCCATGCCGCACATTAGTCATCACTCAGGGCACTAAGTTGTAATCTGCACCGCAGTCTCACTCGCAGAGTCCTTACCATCCCCACTGCTTATTCATCACCTTTTATTAATGTTTTCCTCCGGCACTCTACCTGCTACATTCTCTAGTTTAATCCTAGCGGATACAGGTGCTTGCGTGGGTGCTGGAATGGCTCAGTATTTCTCCCCCTGTAAGAGGATGGACAGAAATCGCTAGTGGTTAAGCGAATCGTGAGCGTGTCAAAAGACGTGTCTGGAGTCTGCGTGGGGAGATAAGGTTGGAAAAGTTCATCACTTATCCCCTGAAGAAGCTTGGCTTGGACTTGGGGGGTGGGGAGGTGTTCTTCAGAAGGGATGGGAAAGGATCTCCAGATCTAATTAAATCTGGCCTGTCGCTTGTGCTGGAAGGTGACAGCGCACCGGGATGCGTGGGCAGGGGAGGCTGCGGGGGCTGCGGCCGGCGCGGCGCGGTGCGGTGCGGTGCGGTGCGGTGCGGGGGGGGAAAAGCAGCGTAGGGCTGCAGCCGCCTCTTGCTCTCGCTTCACGCCCTTCCCGCATTTCTGAATCCCATAGCACCTCCTGATTTTTATTTATTGCTGTTTTCAGGCATGCCTATATTTTTTTTGCTGGCCTGAGGAGCGCAGGGTGGGAGCGAGGTGTCTTCACAAAAATTACCCGTACATATTTATCTACCTGCCGTGTTTTGAAGCGTAGAAGATCCCTTTAATGAGGTAGGGGGTTCTTCACTTTGAAAGAAAGGGAAGAGGACCAAGGGAAATAAACACTTTTTGTTAAAAACAAAGGACAAGTGCCTCCAGAGTTCTATTTGTGGCTCGTACTTCCAATATTTCTGTGTCTCTAATTAGCGACAGAGATCAAACCCCGTTCAATAGCAGAAGGAAAGGTTGGAACATGTTACTTCTCAAGGGGACGTATCGACTGGGCTCCATTTAACTCTGTCATTTGGTGTGCAGGATAAGTGTGTGTGTGTGTGTGTGTGCAGTCATGTTGCTAAAGCAGTNGTGAAAAAGCCCTTCAAGCGTGAGATCCAAAATTCATCCTTCCTTCAGCTCCTCTCTTCTCTCAGAAGCTCAACCCCCCCCATGTCTACTTCTCTTCCTTACAGCTAAGCCCAGGAAAGTTTCCATGCAATCATACACCCTTCCCTTTCTAAGTATAGAGGATTACCTGAGTAAGTGTGTTTCAAAAGCTGTACCTGATTTTTAATCCTAAAAGAGAACAACACCCTCTCCCACACGCACACACCTCCCAAACCAAAAAGCCAACAACCCAGAACAACAGCACAAAAAAACCCCACCACAAAACAAAAAACAAAACCAAAAGCAACCAGACAAAGCCCACAGCAAAGCCAAAAAACCCTTGGGGGAAAAAATTAAACAACAGGAAGTCCTGAGAGATTTACTCGCTGTGGGAATAGCTCACCCGGTGAGCATCACCTCGCTGTGCTAGTTAAATGATAGTGCTTTGCAGAAGAGATTTATGTGCCCATCATCCGAATTTTTCCTGGGTTTAAGAGCATTCTGTATTCCCTCTGTGATGGTAGGACACACAATGAGAGCAGCAGAGTTGTTTAGATCACAGTCATTGTGATGGATGATAGTAAAACGGTGCCTGGGCAGTAAGACTGACACAGGTTGGACTGGCTGGTGTTTTTACATTCAGCAGAAGGTGGGGTGTACAAACACACCAAACCCTTTGCACGNCATGTTGCTAAAGCAGCACATGGGGAAATGATAAGGAAGGTGCTAAAGGCTTGCAAGCAGGTAGAGATGCCAATGAGGAACACGTGAGATACAGATTTATTGCCTGGTGGCAAGCAGAGGACAGAAAAGACCAATGTCCTCTTCAATATCGTGCTCCTGAGTGTGCCNAATTGCTGGATGACGTCTGGAAAGGGGAAGTGAAAAAGCCCTTCAAGCGTGAGATCCAAAATTCATCCTTCCTTCAGCTCCTCTCTTCTCTCAGAAGCTCAACCCCCCCCATGTCTACTTCTCTTCCTTACAGCTAAGCCCAGGAAAGTTTCCATGCAATCATACACCCTTCCCTTTCTAAGTATAGAGGATTACCTGAGTAAGTGTGTTTCAAAAGCTGTACCTGATTTTTAATCCTAAAAGAGAACAACACCCTCTCCCACACGCACACACCTCCCAAACCAAAAAGCCAACAACCCAGAACAACAGCACAAAAAAACCCCACCACAAAACAAAAAACAAAACCAAAAGCAACCAGACAAAGCCCACAGCAAAGCCAAAAAACCCTTGGGGGAAAAAATTAAACAACAGGAAGTCCTGAGAGATTTACTCGCTGTGGGAATAGCTCACCCGGTGAGCATCACCTCGCTGTGCTAGTTAAATGATAGTGCTTTGCAGAAGAGATTTATGTGCCCATCATCCGAATTTTTCCTGGGTTTAAGAGCATTCTGTATTCCCTCTGTGATGGTAGGACACACAATGAGAGCAGCAGAGTTGTTTAGATCACAGTCATTGTGATGGATGATAGTAAAACGGTGCCTGGGCAGTAAGACTGACACAGGTTGGACTGGCTGGTGTTTTTACATTCAGCAGAAGGTGGGGTGTACAAACACACCAAACCCTTTGCATGCAAACATCAAATAAATCAATGCAATTAATGTAAGCTTAATGGGTGACTTCAACAAGAAAGCTGGAGGTGTGCTTAATAGAGAACATTCCCATTAGCCTTGATGGTTCATTTCCAGCTCTCAGCTCTCCCCAACAGGAGGATCCCCTCTCTTCACATTGGGCTGGATAACTCAAAGAAAACCAGAAATGCCAGGCAGTAGCTTGGTGGATTTTTTGCTATGCTTTGCTTGGTTCTTTTGCTTTTTGTACAAAAGGCTGGTAGTGTCTAAATACCCCCCCAGGCTTGGGGGCCCATTCCTGAGTGAATGGTCCCAAACAGCCCTCTTCCCTTCATTTAAGTGTCCAGCCTCCCTGCTTGTCTGTGTCTGGCTTCACTCTCAAGGATTACCTCCACCTTCTCTGCTACCTTCATCTCCTCTGGAGCCGTGTGGCTTTGGAAACTCCCTTTTGGCTGGGAAGTTAATTTCCTGATTTTAAATATTGGCTGTGGCAGGCAGCTAGCGGGGGGGAAGGGGGCTCTGGCAGAGAAAACATCTTTAAATATGCATGTCAATGTCCAGCCTGTAGGATCATCTTCCCGGACTTAACCCTACACCGTTCCTTCCGCAGCATGCGGAGGGGCTCCAGGAGAAGTGAGCTCCAGCAACCAGGACTCCCAGCCTCTCGTCAGCCTCAGTAGGAGAGGGAGTCTGGCTGCTTCCATCTCCTCACCAACCACATTGTAGGGGAAGGAGAAAGCAAGCAAACCTCCAAGGGAGCGGGAGCCTGCTCTGCTCCAGCCCAGAAGTCACCCACCCTTCTTTTCCTGGGCTGCCTGCAGCCAGGAGGGAAGAGAGACTTGGCTGGAAAGGGTTAATCAAGGGTTGCAGGGTGCTCCAAGCATGAGTCCTGTGTGTGCTCCTCATGGATGCACCAGCCAATCCTCAGCAACAGAGGCATGAACTATAGGTAGCATGGTGTAAGAAGCTAGGGAAAGAAAATGGGGTGTAAACTGTCACTGTATATTGGACGACAGGAGACCTGCTTTTTGGGACTATGATTTCTGTGCTACTTACAGACCATCATACAGTTAAAAAGGTAAGGGCTTTGTTGCCAGCAGTCTGTATTGTGGTTCACTTCTGAATTCAAGTACATTTTCTGTGTACCTTTAATTAAGTGTTACATTGTATAGCGCAGAGAGTGGGGAAAAATTGGAGAACAGTCTTATTTAGTGTTTGGGAATTTTGGAATTTTTCTGAAAGAGGACATCAGTTCAAGTTGAAATGATTTCTTTTAGAAGTTAAGCAAGTGTATGCATGTGGACTAAATCAAATTCATGACCTGCAGAAAATTGTAATGTATGGAATAAGTGAAGGATGTTCTATTGTAGCATCAAAATCAGTAATGGAGCCATTTCAAATGAAAGCCAATGTGAGATAGACCTGATTTTGAGAAAAAAAAAAAGATAATAGAGAGTAATTCAGAGATATGTATCTGACAAGCAAATCTGAGAGATGAAACAGAATTAACTTATCTCCTAGAAAAGTCCACAACTAACTTTATTTAAATATGGCATCACAAAAGAATGCTGTAAAAAGAAGTGAAACCAAAACCTTATAAAGTGTATTTTCAAGGATGAGTGACTGACACATTAAGTATACAGCGATAAAGCTAGAGTGGCCCTACTTACATTTACAAGATACAAGAAATAACTTAGGAGGAGTGATCCATTTAGGTATCAGGCTTTACAGACTGCTCTCAATGCTTAACTCCAACTGCACAAGGAGTTACTCATTTTAAATGGGTGCTCTGTCAGCTTTACCCGAAGACTTAGCTTCAAGAATAGAAAAATTTGACTTGTATCTCTTCCTCTCTGTATCTAAGCATAGCAACAGAACAGTACTCTTAGAAGCTGTTGCAGTGCTGGCTAATTATCAGAGGTCCGCAAAGAAGCTACCTACAAATTCTTGCCTTCAACCATCTTTCTCTCTAAAACATGTACATGATTTAAACGGGGGAGGAAAAGAAAAATGTCTGTTGTATTTGCAGTAAGCTGATCCCCATCCAGTGAGAGCCAGCCTTCCCAACAGACGCTGAGTTCACCAGAGTTACTGTGTTTGGGGTGCTTGTTCACGAAATGCCGAAGCACTGTGAGTGAAAACGTTAACTAGGAAACACGAAAACAAGCAGCTGAACGTTTCACAGATCTTGCCGCAGAAGGCGGCATTTGTACAGCAAGCCAGCAAAACAACTTGAGGATCTTCGAGTGAAGTAATCACCTCATCTTATCCTTTCCCATTTTTTTTTCTACTACTGTCTGAACGCTATTGTGAAGAACAAATTACAGAAGTCTACGCATTGTTTATACCACTGTGTGTCTGAACAGTTATTTCTCAAGTCACATGGCTTGCAAAGTACTTTTCAATACCGTCAGTCCCAAGCAGAGACAATGATTTATGGGACTAAAATAGTTTTACTTCAGCTGGATTAATTTGAAATTGACTTATATCTGACTATGATCAGTCTAGGAAATTTCTTGCTTGAGATTTCAACAGAAAAATGCAACACCTGTTGAAAACAGAAGGTGCTGATTTTACCAGCGAGCTTTCTTTTTCAGCGATTATTGAAAATCTAAATGAAGAATTGGAAGATTATTTAATTAACCTTAATTTTTGCTTAGAAGAAAAAGGGAGGGTGGGAATCATTAGGTGATACTTTCTGGAAACACTGCGTGTTTTCCAGCTGTCTTGTGTGCCTACTGCAGCCCTTTCTTATTCCTCCCAAAGCTTTGTCTCTCCTCAAAATAAGAAGTAGACACTGATATTATTTTTTTTTAATTTTTTCTTTTTTCTCTCCCAAGACACTAGTAACCTTATGGGATTAAAATCACCATAAATACATTTTGACAAAAAGAGTCACAATACTCTTTCAGAAAGGTCACATTAAAGAAAACGATCCTATTTGCTGCAAGTGGTAACTTACAGCTAGTCATTTAATGGGGAAGTTACCTTACTTTTCTTCTTGATCTCATCCTATACCCTCAAAAGAGAAAGTATTTTTTAAAAATAAAATCACAACCACATTCTTTTTGTAGCATTGTCTTCCTATTGTTCAATATGTCTGCTGTTCAGGGATGGCCTGATGTTGCACAATTAAAGGAGATCAGAGAATTGCTATTAACTTCAATGAAAGCAAGATCAATTTCCAAGATAATAACTTGGAATCGAAATTAACTTCAGTTTTAGAAAAAAAAAACGTGAGCATCAGGAAGTTACGTGCTGCATACTGAGCAGTGTAGGGCTTTGCATATTATGAGTTGAGTGGCATTAAAATACTAAAGAACTGAAGGATTTTTAGCCTGATCTTATATTTTAGGTCTTAGTACTCTGTCATCATTGATAAATCACCATTTATCTATATGAAGTTGAGGAATATTAAGAGAACTCCATTTTCTGAAGTGCCCTACTGATCTGCAGTCAGTCCCTTGTGACTCAAGTCTTCATCCTGCTGAAAACTATAATGTGAATAATCTGGCCTCCTTGCTCTGAAACTAGTCATTTATATGTACCACAGTTAAATGTGCCTACATAAACATAGTTTGCATACACATATGCATACATAGATACAAATATGTATGATATATGCTCTACATATCCACCCATTCATCCCTCCACACACATGGTGCATGTAAGTGCTCTTTTGCCCTGGATCATACAATGCGATTCATTATTTCTCACAGCCTTTTCCCGGTCTCCTGTTGAAAGTCTCCACTTGGTCTTTGTGCCAAAAAATAACATGCTGATGAGAGGAAAGGACACTCTCTACCACGTCAAAGCTTTTCAGGTTTGACTAATGAACCTCTCACAAAGGCCACAGATTTTGTTCCACCTTCAAAAGAAGACTGGCCAGGCAATATGTACCGTTAGCTAAATGAAGACTATTAAACTGTAGTGGTTTCTCTTATAATGAGGTGAGAACCTAAGGCTCGTCAGTTAGATACCTTTACCGTAGCAGTTACATTAATGGTGATTAGAAAATTCTGCTAATTTGCAGTAACACCTTCATTACCACATCTACCAGCAATTGATTAATGAGAAAAGTGGTTTCTAAGGTATTTATTATACATTGCCAAGTGAAGGATTTAAATCTGTGGAATCAGAGCACTACTCTATACCTTTAATCCCATATTATTCATGACTACTGAGCACTCTTTAGAGCTAATTTAGCTCTTTCAGTACTTACAAATCTATTGGAAATAACAAAAAACACCTGGGTAACTGAATATGGATGACCATTCTGAAATTTAATGGGACTATTAAAATCCACTAGAAATATGTTTCTTCTTAATCTTTTTTTTTTTTTTTTCTTTCTTTCTCTTTTTTTTTTTTTTTTTTTTTTTTTTTTTTTTTTTTTTTTTTTTTCTTTCTCTATTTGAAATCTTTAATTTTAAGGAGGCTTAACATTACTGGTGAAATGCATGCTGAAAAATGGTATTGTGGGTTGAAGTGGCAGCCCAAAAGTATATCTTTAATTGGCTGTCTTTTGCCTCAAACATTATTGATGCCTATTTGTTAGAAGCTTGGTGGAAAGACAGATTATTTATCTTAAATAATTTTATTTGTTTACTTTGTACTTAAACGTACAGCCCTAAAAGGCTAGGCTTGCTGAATTTTGAGCATGAAGTTTTTCAGACATGTAGTTTATAGATACATGTGTACTTTAGCATCTTGACAGTGATCGTATCAGCACTTGTATTTACTTATAAGAAAGATTTACAATAGTGCAAGCAGAATGCCAGCATTCAACCTTCTGTTCTTCCATCCTGAACTGCTGGCTGATCTACAAGGAAGAGCGGATACCCAACTCTTTTCCTTGAGAACACATAGATACTCAGCATTCATTGGATTAATCACCTTATTCCTTAAATTCCTTTAATTTCTAACGAAGATGCTTGTTTATGTAAAGCAGCAATGTTTATGCAAGTGGAGATGCATCCTGCTGTCAGCCTCCGGAAACTATGAATTTATTACACATGCAGCCATTAGTTGGTGATGGCCGTTAGTTGGTGATGTTCTCTTTTTTAATTACCACTTCAGCGGTATATGAATCTGACTTATTGGTTTAAAAAGTAAAAGCTTTAGTAACTTACTGAGTACCCTCTAAGCTATCGCTTACCATACATTTAATAGATTGATTCACATCAGTTGAAGGGACAGTCGTGGCTTTTTTTCAAAGGTAGTCTTATTTGTAAAACAGTTTAATTTCTTCATACTGGTTTGTTTGGGCTATGCAATATCTAGAACATTTTTATTCTCTCAGTCTTTCTGGAGAACAAAAGAAGAGGCTATAATGAAGAAAACCTATGTTCCTCATACTTACAGTGACTGCAGTGATCTGTGATCTCTAGTAAATGGACTATGTGTCTCTTATTCTGCACTGAAAATTGACTAGCTGAAAGTTTAAAGCTTTTCATCATTAGTTCAGCACCTTTCTGTTAAATCAGAATGTGTTTTTTTATGAACTTCAGCAAGAAATCCTCCTGAAACAAGATTGTCGTGGAACATCTGCTAAGACACATGGAAAAGAAGAAGCGATTGGTAACAGCCAACATGGGTTCACCAAGGGCAAATTGTACCTGACAAATTTGGTGGCCTTTTATGACATTGCCACATCGCTGGTAGATAAGGGGAGAGCAACAGATACCATGTACCTGGACTTACACAAAGCATATGACATCCTGGTCTCAAAATTGGAAAGTAATGGTTTTGATGGATGGACCGCTGGGTGGATAAGGAACTAGATGGATGGCCACACTCAAAGGATTGCGATCAACAGCTCAATGTCCAAGTGGAATCCAGTGATGAGTGCTGTTCTTCAGGGTTCGTTACCGGGACCTGTGTTATTTAACACCTTTGTTGGAGATGTGGATGGTGGGATACAGTGCACCCGCAAGAATTTTGCTGACAACACCAAGCTGTGTGGCGAGGTCGACATGCTAGAGGGAAGAGATGCCATCCAGGGGGACCTGGACAGGCCAAATGCAAGGTCCTGCACTTGGGTCATGGCAGTTCCAGGCACAAATACAGTTGGGCGGAGAATGGCTGGAGAGCAGACCAGAGGAGAAGGACTTGGGAGGGGTGGTGGATAAGAAGCTTGACATGAGCCAGCAATGTGCTGGTGTTATATTTATAACATAACAGGCTGCCCAGTACACATGACATAATTATTACTTGTACAATCAAGTTTTGTGTATTATCCATCCTGAGATGCAATTAGGTCCAGAGTGGCTTGCTGAAACTTGAATCTTTGCTCAGTCAGCCATAAAGTCCCTACTCTCACTATAAAAAATTAATAGCTATAACATGAACATTTAAGAGAATCTGGCTACTGCCCATATACTAGTTAAAGGCTTAGAATATTGTGGCAAAGGGACTCATGAAAAATCATGCAGCAGTTTATAGTAGTATCCGATGTAGAGCCATGGTCTCCTGCATCTTCTGTGAGTCCTGCCTAGGGACCTTGCACAACAGATAACAAGTTGTTTCTGGCAGGATGACAGTGGTGGTGTAAGTTCACTATGTTTTTCTGATAGCATAAATAGGCTGAAGCTTAGGAACCTGAAAGGAGTTTTAATCGTCCATCTATGCCAGCTGAAAACCAGCTACACAATCTGTGAAATCAACTGTAAAATATGATAGAAGCTCTGGAGCACCTTTAGTCTGAAAGACATAATTGAAGAGCAAAACAAAAACATTACCATTCTATTAGATATCAATGTAAGGAAATAAAATATAGAAAATAATCCATTCTTATTGTAAAGTACCCAGGAAAATACACTCAAAGAAAAATATTATGCCATTAGATCTTTATGGAGATTATTTCTAACTACTGGTCTA
Organism: Thinocorus orbignyianus; assembly: GCA_013400375.1. Lineage (NCBI taxonomy): Eukaryota > Metazoa > Chordata > Aves > Ciconiiformes > Thinocoridae > Thinocorus > Thinocorus orbignyianus. The sequence continues at coordinate 194,283 of VXBW01004804.1, forward strand.
AACTATAACCACTCATTTGCATATGGAAAACAAAATCAAGAAGAGTGTAAATCCTTAATCAGATATTACATAGCTAACATTACAGGGCTATATCCCATGCCTGAGCCAGAGTTCCTAAACTGAAAAATTAGTTCTTAAAACTAAATTTTTTTTTTTTTCTTTTGTGATAACATTTTGAACCACGAACAGGATTATGGATTAGGTTATGTTATATTTTAGAGGATGGGAGTATATGAAATTAGTCTGTAGGCTGAATTTTGTAAATATGTCCCCATTACAGTTAATAGAGTTCATGGTTTCTTTGGCCCTCTTCTTAAGACCAGAGAACAGCTACAGACCATTATTTTTTCTTTTCATTATGGTACAAACAATATTAGCACTTGAACAGCTTCAGAGAAACTTCTATTTTTGTCTGAGACTGACAAGTACTTTCCTCCCCACCCTTTTCTGAACATTTGTTGCAGAAACAGAAATTTTAAGCAGCAATAGAAGTAGTCAGCCATTCTGTTAGTAGAATGAGTATCTTCCTTTTTATTTTATGCCATTTTTGTCATCCAATGATTTGAAAGTGCTCTATAAATATTAATTTTTCAGACTTCACAGTACCTTTCTTTCCTGATCTTATGAACAGAAACTATAATTAAACAAGGTTAAGGGACTTGTCAATGGTTATACAGTAAAACCAGAGCTATATTTCAAGCTCTCTAAGTATTCTCCTTATTCTGTAAACCGAATCTTCTTCAGCTCAACAGTCTGTTGGTGAGCAAAGTTTCCTCCCACCCCATCTCATTTTCACCTGATATGAGTCCTTCTGCATTAGGAAATAATCAGTTGTATTCAGATTGGTCTTCAGACTAGAAAACCTAGAACTAAAGCCTTGGTGTACAAACTGTAAGTTGCTGCTTCCTCCCATTCTAGACGGCAACAACTGAAACAGCCCTGAGTTTCAAAGCTAGTAGAAGGACGAAATTAAATAGATAAGAGCTGTTTGTTGCTCTAATGTGATTTACTGCCTATAGCTAGATTATGTGTGTCTTAGTATGGATGCTCTTTTCATAGTCACCTAAGACTTGGCTGATAAAATTAGGCCCAAAAACTGTCTAGGGACTAAGAGCCATAGGTGAAAAGGAGACATACTACTAGAACTGGTACTTCATGATGTTCCAGTGAAAGCATAATATTTGGTTTTAGGGTGTGCTCTTTGCAAATCCCAAGGACCTACTTAATTACCATTAAAACACACCCAAAGAGATTATAAGAGATTATATGAGAAAATACTGAACACTTTTAAGTTAAACTTTGAGATTTAAAAACTGCCAGTAATTTGGAATGTAAACTTCTAAATATCTGTTTCCTAGTAAGATTTTCTACAAACTCAAATGCTCCAGCATGCAAAATTTTATGTCACAGTGATACTTGTCAGCTTATATGTGATGAAATACTGAACCAGAAACTCTCCTTATGCTGTTCTTTCCTTTTCCTGTTACATAGATCCCAAACTTATTCAAAGAGAGCTTGTTCTGTTTCCATTTTCTTTTCATACTGTCAGATGTTTTAGTTGAAAATTTTTTGATGATTTGGAAGAATGCTTAGCATAACTTACGCAATGGAAGAGTGACTCGACTGAAATGTCACACGCAGTTTAATATGCAAAGGTTGTTTGCACATGGGACAGTCCACATACACTTTTGGACTTGGAAAGATAAAGATTTCATCCTCTATGAACTTTTATGATTGCTAAAGTGCAGTCATCCAACCTGGAGCAGATTTTAAAGCTCTCAAAGCATTTGATTTTTCTGTGGCCTTGTGGCATGCTGGATGTCAGTCAGCTGAAACCCAGGGTTGGGTCAGGGTCCTGCTTACCTGTTCCAGAAATTAACTTCATTTTAGCTCCGTATGTAACTGATGGATGTTATCTGCCAGGGTTTTAGGCAGAGAACAAGTGAGATGCTCTTTTGGTCTCTGCTGTACCCCCCTCCTCTGTAGCTGATACTGATTATAGCTCTTTCTGCCCTTTTCTTCCACAACCCATCATCAGCTTCATGGCTGTTTTATTTACGCTGGACTGTGTAGGAATTTCAAGGACAGGTGCTTCTGCAGTTCTCATTCACTTAAAGTTGTGAAATGTAAAAAGTGGCTTTAAAAAAAAAATAAAAATCACTAATTGTAATGAGTTCTTATTAGTAGTTCCTATGTAGTGCTTTACGAAGGTGGACAACATGATGATAACACTTCAGATGAGAAAGTGAAAGCAAAGAGATATAAAGTTATAAATCCAGGGTCTTATTTCAGATAAGAGATCCAGACTATTCCTTTATTCCTCATGCAAAACTTCTTTCAGTGTCAAAATGCTTTTAAAAAACTGGTCCTGACATATCTTACCTTCTATGAACTTCACTGCTTTCCACCCAGCTGCCGTGAATAAAATGTTGCTTCTTGCCACTGATCCAAAGTTGAAGTCACTGGCAACATTCCTAAGAATTTTCTGTAGTATAAAACAACGAATTGACTTCATTCCTGTTTTCCATTATGTTCAATCTAAAAGAAATACCAAGTGTACCCTGCTACACCTACTTCACAAAAAGTAGTAACTTTGAAATCCCTAAAGCTTCTAAGTGAATGGAGTACCAAAAAGCTCTTACATGATAAAATTATGATCTTACCGAAATCTAACTACCTACAAACAGAAATGGCTGTATTCACCTCATTACTGGATTTTTACTTTGTTTACTTGTTTTTAAAGGGATATATGTATACTTATATATACATATACTTATTATTTTTATTAGTACAAAGAAAACTAGGCTTTATGTTTTGCATAAAAAAGCACCATCCTAGAGGCATGAAGGTTTCTAACTGTCTTGGAGAGACGAATATAGTGTTTCCTGATAAGTTATTTATTACTTTCTTTTGAAAGGGTGTATCTGAGAATAACAATATTAACTTTTTATTTAATCATTATGAGAAGTTCCAGCCAGGAGAATCCTACTTCAGCATGGAGGATTCTCACCTTTCCGTGGAGAGCTGGGACCTTTAAGTATTTTAATGGAATTCTAGGGAGCATAAAACCAAAAAGACTTCAGATTTCCTGACCACCTGCATTTCTGCTGTCAAAAAGAGGTCTCAGCAAGACACAAAGGGAAAGAGGGAATGACAGAGGCAAGACTGAAGTTATTTCTGTGATACTGGCAGAGATTGCAAGGTCATTGTTCCATGTGCAACAGAAGAGAGAACACCTAAGATCAAGGTCACAGGACCCCCCAGACTTGCATAATAGAGAGAAATATTGAACATTCCCCCCTGATCTTGTTAAAAATGTCCATACATTTAGTGTACAGTTATTTTGTTTTGGTGCTTGAGAACTGCAGGTGTAGATGTGGCCCCAAAAAGACATTTATGATGCCTAATATCAACTTTATTGACACTTATATAAAAAGTTACTTCAGTAGTGAGTGAGTAGCAGTCTATTTAGTAGCTATTTCTTTACTGTATATTAGCACATCTCTTGTAAACATGGCTCTCACCTCTTAGAAAAAGAAGAAAAAAAAGTTGCATGGCATTAGGTCACTATAGATTTTGGGTTTTTTTTTGTTTGTTTTTCTTTTTTTTTTCTTTTTTCTTTTTTTTTTCCTGAGAAATATTTATGTGGTTTCCATTTTAGAAAGAATTAAATTTATTGATTTGCTTTTTCTTGGACATTGCTGTCCACACATCTGGGCTGGCCTTATGTTAATCTGCATATCTTGGTATACATGACATCAATTAATGTTCTGTAAGCAAGAGAGCTCAACCCGCAAATAAAGCAGACACTTCACTTTGTACTATTTTAGATACAACAACTTAGTGAGTTCCTAAACAACCCATGGCAGCCAAAAGGACTTCACTAAGGGCAAATCATACCTGACAAATTTTGTGGCCTTCTACAGTGGCGTTACTGTGTTGGTGGATAAAGGGAGAGCAACAGAGGTCATCTACCTGGACCTGAGGAAAGCATTTGACACTGTTATGCATCACATCCTTGTCTTTCAATTGAAGAGACACGGATTTGTCAGATGGACCACCTGGTGGACAAGGAACTGGCTGGATGGTCACATTCAAAGGGTTGCAGTCAACGGTTCAATGTCCAAATGGAGAACAGCGATGAGTGGTGTTCCTCAGGGGACGGTACTAGGACCTGTGCTATTTAACATTCTTGTTGGTGAAATGGATACTGAGATTGAGTGCACACGCAGCAAGTTTTCCAACAACATCAAGCTGTCTGATGTGGCCAACACACTGGAAGGAAGGGATACCAGCCAGAGGGACCTGGACAGGCTTCATATGTGGGCAGCTGAGGTCGGTTGGTTTGTTCTGATTGGAGAGAAGAAGGCTGAGATGTGAACTCATCACAATCTACAGCTTCCTTAAGGAGAACAGTGGAGAAGGAGCTGCTGATCTCCCCTCTCTGGTGACCAGCGATAGGACACAAGGAGATGGAATGAAGCTGCATCAGGGGAAGTTTGGATTGGACATTAAGAAAATGTTCCTCACTGAGATAATGGTTAGTTGGTCACTGGAACAGACTCTACTTGGAAATGGTCATGACACCGAGCCTGTCAGAGTTCAAGGACCATCTATACCATGCTCTTAGTCATATGGTTTAATGTTGTGTAGTCCTGTGAGGAGCAGGGAGTTGGAGTTGATGACCCTTATGGGTCCCTTCCAACTTGAGATATTCTATGATTCTCTCTGTAGTTATATACCATTTTCTATTAAAAAAGAATAAAATAAAAAAAATAAAATTATTTACTTGAAAAAAGGAAGACTGAATTTGGTGGATTTGCCGTACAATAGCCAAAGAGACTGCACACTTCCTGGGTTCTTGTTCACATATGAAGCTTGGTGAAATTTGTCCCTGTGGCCACAGTGTTTGTTTCACACTTGCAAATGATACATTCTCAGGTGATGTAAATGCATGTATTTTAGCAGCCTTCAGTACCCTTTACATGTTCATGAAAGCTAGGACTTAGATACGGTATTTCCAGAAGATGCTGAGTCAAATTCATTCTGTGTTAATGCCAGTGAGGAGACAATAGATTTCTAGCAGAGAACAATTTAGCCCATTATACTTATTGAACTCTTTCTAACCTCTAAATTTAGAAGAGGAGAGACTGAAAATTTATTAACATTTGCAAGTGGTAGTTGGGTGAAACCCCAGGGATAAAATAAACTAGTTGTGCTGAGCATCTATACCTGATAATTGTCCTCTAAGGTATCACTTCAAAGAGGCAGGGTGTTGACACAACAGTTTTCTTTGAAGATGTCTTCTCTACAGAGTGTCTTCCCCACTTTAAAATCCAGCAGCTCTGTAACTTAAGAGGTGTTCATTTATGTTTTAGTTCTCATATCCCACCCTAAAACCAGCGGGTGCTCTACCTCAAATTTAATTCAGATTGTTCCTGCCTGGAGTTCTGTGATGGCTGTTGTAACTACAACCTTTATATGTTCCGCATGGCTACAACAGTATTTGAGAAATGCTTTCAGGGAATTTACATTCATTAGAGGACTTGACTATTAAAAATCTTGAGATATTTTTCACACTGTAACCTTAGGAAAATTCATTAGGCTGGAATTTTCTAAATTTTCTTTTAATATACCCATTTAAATCCCTCTAATAGCTTAAAAAAAATCTTAGCCTTGGTATTTTCATGCTTCAGTTCCTAATTTGTTAAATCAAGGTAAAAGTTTATTTCTGAAGCTTGCAATGAAAATTTCTTCTACGCAGACTGACTCTACAATGACTAGACAATACAGAGAAGTGGGTGTCAGTTAGAAATTCACACATTATTTTACTCTCCATAAGGACTAGCTGTATATTTATACTCCTTTGGAAAATACCTTCATATATCTTTAAAACAAGGATATTATTTTCTTCTGTGACTACACAAGTCCTCTAAAGGTGTTTTGCCAGTGGTTAATTTATTACATGCCATGAGTGTATGTAGCATTAAAGAAGGCATAGAGCAGGACTCCTCACTATTTCTTTTCAAGTGCTCATTTGGTCCAGTTTTGGGAAGATGCTACATATACAAAGTAATTCATTTCCCAATCCTAATATTAACATTTTGAATTCAAAAGGGACTCAATTAGTCATCATTACAATTTAATGGCCTGAAACACTTTAATGTTAATAAGTACCCAAAAAAGTAAACTCTTACCTCATGTAATTTAAAATGTTACATGGTTTTTTTCAGTAGAAAAGATAATTTAGGAAAAATAGAATCTTATTATTTAGCTAGCAATAGGTACAGAAATTAAAGTTCTCGTTATTCTTCTTGTAGCTTCACATAATGCCAAGACATTTTACCCACGGACTTCCTGGTTTATGAAAAGGATGATGGAAGGGAATGACCACACTGTGTAATATATTTTTCCCTGATTAGTAAGAAGAAGAGAGACAGAAGCATTTGTGGATTTTCACTCTGTTGTGATGCAAAAAACTGGTCTGGCCTATCTGGAAGTGACTGATACGTCTTTTTCATTTGCACTGAGCTAATTTCTAACAGGAAATGGTGACCAAATGATCATAAGGGCTTTTATGGACCAGGAGAGCAGTTTATTCATTTTCAGTTTTGCTTCAGGAGAGCAGTTTATTCATTTTCAGTTTTGCTTCAGACCTGTGCATGCTTTTTCGTATGATGTGATGAAGGTTACACAATAATGTCATCTCACATACATGATCTTCAACCTGTGAAAGACAGAAACGACCAATCTAGGGAGATGATAATGAAACTTCATACAGTATATGCAGATCTGCAGGCTTTTTGCTCGAGAGTATAAATAGAAGAGAGTTCTTTATTGTGGACTCCTGGAATCTCATTTCAAAAGGATTTACAAAATTAATGCAATGTGTGTTTTGTGATCATAAACTACTGCATCATTGTAGCTGTTTGTGGTTACAACTCAGTGCTATGGCATATGTTTAACATGAAATATGAGTAGAGTCTTTTTTTTCAGTGATACTAATTTCACATATATTTTTTGCAGGATCAGGTCCAAATCATGTTACAAACAATTACATTTGTGCCTAAGCAGACAATAAACCTTGATGATTTTTCTGGTTGTACAGACAGATTATTTTATTCCCATACTGTAAATTCACGTTGGTTCATATGAACTTCAGTGCTTTTCTGGAGGCATTTAACTTCCTGCAGTTGATATGTTTATAATTTATACAAAAGACTCTTCAGAATATTAATGTCTTGAATATATGCACAGAGCATATTTATTCAGCTACACCATTTCCAGTATAATGGAAGGATGGTACTGAGTGTGCTGTTGCAGAACTGTTCCATTGGAAGCATCCTTCATTTAGGGTTCACTTACAAATTTAATTACTAATGGTAAAGAAAAATTTCCACCAAGTAAAAAAAATTATAGCTAGGGGTCATGGGAAGGGTCACTGTAAAAATGTCATAATGAGTGCTGTTTTGAGTGAATATTAATTAAAAAATGTTTTTTCCCTGTAAATTAGTCAGCTAGAGAAATGAAAACTCTCATGTTAATGTATTTTATTTAATTCTGTTCAGTTTTACCTTACACTGAAAATTGAAACTGACTGTTTCTATATATTTAGGAATCTGCGTGAATTTTATCATTTCAGTATTTTAAGAACTTCATGCTCTTGAATAGATGTTTTCACAAAATTTGAACCAGATATAGAATCATTATCTCATTTCACAGGTACGGGACTGAGGTGTAGAGAGAAACTGTGGCTTGTCTTCACTGATTGCCTACGTGAGGCTATAGTTAATACTTGATTTCTGATTGGGCACCCAAAGAATTGTTTAGGCTCCATTTAAATAGTGTTTCTGGATTGATCCATTGGGTTGGAGTAAATTGGACCAAAAGTCAAGTGTCAAGGGCTACTCAAAATTGCAGCATCTGGAGCTTGAATAACTCATTGAACTGTGGGTACCTCCTGCAGTCTGTGTCCAGCTACGGCAGTTTGAACAGGCTAATGTGAGTCTGTTATCTGCATTTGTAGTGAAGACAAGCCTTTAAGTGACTCTTCCAAACATAAAAAGAAAAAAAAAGAAAGCAATCTGGGTCATCTGAATATCATCTGTTTTCTGTCCAAGATCTGAACTATGACATTGCTGAATGGTTTTGTACTGATGCTAACAGGCAATAATTCTTGTTGCATATTTTTTATTAATGGGTAGCATTACAGGAAAAAAAGCCAACAATCTTTCCCCTGACAATTTGTGAAGGTTCCCTTCAACAGTAAATATTATCACTGGTGATGTTAATGAAGACATTAGTTTCACAGCATTTGAAGTACTGAAACACTCCACTGTTAACTAGCCTAGTGGGGTTTGTGTTAATGTGAAATGTAGTAAAGTAGAGGCCACTATCTCTTTAAGCTGAAAGAAAGGAAACTTGTTTCTACTTCCAAGGGATGCCTAGTGTATGCTTATCTAATTGACTGTGTATTTTGTCTAGGTGTTGAGGGAAAGCTAAGAGAATGAAGGCTCTAAGTCCCCAGTGGAAGCATGATATGGCGATGCAGTGCTGGTGCTGAATTGTTCTCTCTGATGGCTCTATGGGAGTGGATAGCACTGAGTCTTCATTGCTGGGTTTTAGCAGTTGCTGCTGTTTCGGATCAGCATGCCACAAGCCCCTTCGACTGGCTCCTCTCTGATAAGGGACCCTTCCATCGCTCACAGGAATACACAGATTTTGTGGACAGAAGTCGACAGGGATTTAGCACAAGATACAAGATTTACAGGTATGAAGCAAAGGGAAAGCAATTACTGAGATATCATCCTTAGAACTTGTAAATTATCACAAGGGTTTCTTTAAGGGAAAGTTTCAGATGTGGGAACAAATCCATAGACACAAAATTCATTGCTGAAATATGTACAAGGCCATATATGCACTGTGTACTATGGAAATGCCTGCCTGTGTTGTTTCTATTTCGGTTAAAGAACTTTTGTTAATTGATTATATTGCTTTGGAAAACACTGTTGTCTACTACCTACCTCTACTCTGCCCTAGTGACGTTCTCAAAAATGTCCTAAAGGTATTCAAACACCATCTTTGATTTCAGAGAGCTAATATGGAACAACTTTGATCATGCAACACAATCCAGGTCAATTGCTGTCAGTGTGGCTCATCAAGACATATGCTGAAACTTTAAGAATGAAAATATGGCTCCACAGATACTGCTGGCAAAACACGGACTTCTTTGTACAAATCAGAGCCTTTCAAAAGTGACTCAAGAAGCTTAATGTTAGTTTATAGCAGTGTTTTGAGAAGCAATTTTCTCATCCCTGAGGGACTGAGCAACAAGAGCTACCGTGAATTCTAATAGAAGTTGCAGGTGTTTGATCTATCACAAAACTCAGCATTAAACTGGCCCAATTCAGACTGAGGAAAGAAAAAATGGGAAGACTTCAAAAGCATAGGTCCACTTGAGAATTTGTGCCTTGCTGTAGAATTACTTTCAAGCCATATTTGTAACTTGTCATTTTCCATCCCTTTGAGACAGCACTGGTGAAATATCTTCTTAATCATTTGCAAGAAGTATAATTAACACTGAATGGATTTATCGAGAGCATGGGAATGAAAAGGAGAGTTCAGCTTAATAGTAGTGACCTAACAGCAAATAGAAGGAAAGGGAGAAATGAGGGATTATGATAGATTAAGGACTGAGAAAGCAAGTCTATAAGCAGAGAGAATTTAATATTGTTATAGATCCCATCTGGCAGCAAAGAGAAAAAGGTGGCAACAGGGCAATACAAGATAGGTTGTTAACTTCCCTAAAAACTCTATAAACATACAAGCTATAAACATACACCATTTTTGATGAGACACACCATCGATTTCATTTAGAACCATGAAACCGTTTTTGCAAATTTCATACCTATTTTAAACTATTATTCCCTAGTGGTATCCAGGTCTTTAGAAGAAGGTCAGGGTGATATATGCCTATACGTGTATAAATGCCTATATATATCCTTTAGTTCGATGTCCAGTGGCCTATGAGAGAACTGCTGGTCTCAGTCTGTAAAGATTCTATTTTTAAGGAACTTGCTTTATTTTCCTTTCCTAAATACATGCAGTAGAGGGCACTCTGTTGCAGGTCAATTTTGCAGTGGGCTGCTTTGCCGTATGTAGAGAAATTAAACACATTTTTAAATTAAAGTGTGATTTGGAAATATGGTTGATGAAGTGGCTTGTCTTAACAGAATAGCATTGCACAATATTTACTGCATTTTAAAAGCCAGCTGTCAGGACCAATAAAATAAAACTAATAATGTAGGGACTGAGGCAGCATATTTTATTCCTATTATTCTGTATTAGTCAACACTGAACCACAATTATGTTGCTAAAAACATGGAAGATGGAATCGTATTTCATTTTGGCTCTTTCAATCACGTATTTGGGAATTTTTCTCCTCTTGGCCATCATTACAGGAACATTATTAAGGTTTATAGATCTGTAATCCTATCTCTAATACTTATTTGGGTTTGTGTATAGTTTTCAATTGACTTCAGTTTACACAATACCACAGAAAATGTGTTCTGTCTATTTCTATCCTCTGGCTATTCCCTTCGAGAAATGAGCTGGGAAGTCAAAAGAGACACAAGCTACCTGAATCAAAAGAAATGCTACATTTTTTGGTTTAGTCCTCCAAATACAAAGCTTACTGAAAAGTTTTCTCATAAAATATAGTTCCATTAGGAAGTAGTGCAGAACTTGGTGACCTTGTTACAAGCTACACACTGTAAACTTAATCCCTGTTGCTTTTCTATGAGCTTTTCCAGCCTACAGGATCTGGAGCCTAATTGGTCTGTTCATTCCCTCACCTATCTTATACCTAATGAAAATGATCGCTCAGGGACAGTTCTGATTTGAATGGAGAGGTAAGGTAGGGAAAATCACAGGCCTGCACTGACTCAGCTGTAACATATTAACAAGAAAGAAAAGCGCCACTTCAACCAGCGCTAACAGGAGGGTTTCTTTTCCTTTTGCTCTTCACTTCAGCCCTTGAAGTCCACACCTGAGACCTGACATTTTAAAAGTAAAGAGGAAGGAAAGTAATCTCCCTTCATTTTAACATCCATACCAGGTCAGACAGAAAATGACTGAAGACTTTTTTTTCCCTCTTTTTTTTTTAATTTTTTCTTTTTTTTCTTTTTAAATGGCACAAATCTCTTAAGTAGCTGCAAACTACTTAAAGATGTACTTCTCTTTTGGGGAAGGAGCTGGCTCCAAATAACTCATGGGACTGTGACAAGTAGCAGTTCTCTTTCAATTTCTCCAGAGGAATGACATCTAAGCCATACACAGAAGATGACCCATTGCATCTCTCTGCCAAAATCAGCCCACGGGGAATAGCTCAGGACAACCAACTTAACGCTGGGACTGAGTGATTACAATTAACAGGAATTGAATGCTCTCAATAAAAAGAACATAAATCCAGCAGTGCACAAAGCCATAATGCGTGTGATAGTTTAAAATGTGTTGGAAGAGGGTTCGGCAGGCAACTGCTCTTTGACTTTTATTTTTCAACATTGGAAAAATTATGTAGTGACTGGAAAGATATATTGCTTTCTGTTATTTCTGTTATGGCTCATTTGGCCATCTCAGGACAGGCAGTAAGGATGTAGAAAAAAAGAAAATCTCAATTAAATCATTAACTTCCTTTTTTTTTTTTAAAAAAAATTTATTTCAAAATAGAATACTCTGCTATAATCAAGATAATATTAAAAGCAGAGAATGCATGTTATTCTACTTTTGACTAGATTGGATAATGCATATCTATGTAAATACCAAAGTTCTAGAGAGGGAGGCCTCTATTCTGCATCATTGTTTGACAATTATTTGAATGGGATCAAGGTCATGTGCTACAGGCCCGTGAAAGATAAAGAATGATTAAATTCAAGATAATAGAACAGAAAAGTGGAAAAGCAGACACTAAAAAGAACCACAAATAATGTTAAAATGATGATTATTTGAAACTTGATGGAAATATGCTTATTATTTCTCTACTGCTGAGTAAAGTAATGTTGTGCTACTTGCTTAATTCCTGTCCTTTGCACAACAGGAAACAGACTGATTTTAAAGTTTAGTTTCACCTAAACATAGATGGCAATTGGTTTCCATAACATCCAGTAGCCTTATTTTTTAGATTTCTTAAATTCTATAACCTGCTTTCATTTAAGATAGATGGAATCCAACTTTTAAACTAAAACATAGGAAAAACTTTTCACTATATGGACTCTGAGCTAGCATTTCTATTTTCCCCCTAACTGTATGCCAATGAGGCAAAAAACAACTGCTTTCTATCCATGCTTCCTAGTCACTATAAACAAATGTTCATCTGACTCTGAGCAAATTGCAGAGATGAAACCAAATGTTGGCACTGATAAACACAATTTTTAACTGAGCATGTCTTATGAGAAGTCTTAATTTAAGCATAACATTTTTTAAAAAAGATTAAAGTTAAGCTTTGCCTTATCTCCTTATCTAGTATTCAGAGCATAAAAATACTTTGTTGATAAAACCAACAACTGATGCATAAATTATGGGAAAGCAGCAGTAGAAAAAATCTACTGTCAGCCATATTTTAATCTGTACATTAAAGAGCAGTTATGTCCATGGCCAAACAAGCACATACTGTATTGTGTTAGGTCCCCAAGGAGAGGAGCTTTCAACACTACAGGGCAGAGCTGAGAGAGATAAATAATTATGTAATGTTTTAATCAGGTATTGCAGTACACACAATAATTGCAACTGAATTTACCAATGTTATAAGTTGGGGGTGGTGCCCTGGTTATATTTGTTATGTGGCAGTGTGGTATTGTCTATAATTCTTCAAAGGAAATATCATCCTGCAGGAAATTTAATAATTGCCACAGTTTTTGGTGGCATTCATTGCCGCTGATCTATGAAGACAAATGGCAGGAAAGCACCTGCTGAAAACCTCTAAATGAGTGGAAATGCTGTGTCAATATTTTACGGAAGGTGGCTCCTGTAGTTAATATCAGTAAATATTTTGGCAAGGAAAACCAAGTGTAGAATTTGTTATTTAATACACAATGGAAGTACTGTGCCTCTTATGTAAATCAGCTACCCAGACAAAGGAATTGAAATCCAAATGGAATGAAATGAGAAGTTAGCAGGATGGAAAGAGTGATTGTGAAATTATGCAAAAAACCTACATTGTGTGAGAAGAGGTAATCTCTCCAGAGATACGGAAGTATTCATGCTATCAAATAAGGTCCTGAGGAAATCTCCTCAGGGATACTGTGTAGTTTTGTTCAAGCAAAATGATTTAAAATCTGAAACAGATGTGAAAAATCAGGGGAAGGAAGAGCATAGCTTTTTTTTTTATTATTATTATTTTTTTTTTAGGGCTGATATGTTTGGCACAGTAAGAGGGAAAAAAAAAAGAGAGTGCTGAAAGAGGATACAATTCTTGTCAATACACACATCATTAAGTGAAATGCACAATTTAAACCAAAAGCCATCACTGCCATAAAACCGAATTGGTATAAACTAGCTAGAAATAAAATCAGGCTGGCAATTTAAAAATGAATCACTGGAGCAAAATAGTTCTCGAACATATTAGGTTACAAAACCTTACCAATCCTATGAATACAGGGAAAGGATTCTCTTTAGTGCTTATAATAGTGGACTCTTTTTTAGTAATCATTGAAATTCTTTTGAGGTAAGTAACCCTAACAAGCGTAGAATACTAGACAGCAAAAGGAGGACAGAGAAAGGAATCTCTTGAAGAACTGAGTAGCTCTGTGCAGCGTGGTATTTCTGTGGCTAAAGAAGTGTGCCCTCAGTGGTTTTTTTAAAAGGAATTATATTTGCTCATGGACAATTTTAAGAAAAAGGATGAGAAAATAATGCTTTCAGATTAAAGATTATTTTGTAATCAGATATACTGGGCTCCTCTCGTGTCCTGAATCCACTGCTAACTGAATATACAGGATAAAGTGAACAAGACAGAAGACTGCAGTACAACACGCACTAATATTTTAACACCTCTATTAAAGTTAAGGAGAGCCAACATTAAAACTGATTGTGTTCTTTATTCCCTATCAATATATTTTAGCTCACAACTGTCACTAGAATTCTTCACACATATATATTCCTGACAGACATTTTAATAAAAAATCTTGGGAGTTCAGTTGTGAGTATCAACATGACCTGATGTGCAGTTTTCACCCTAGAGTACCACCTGTAACAGCGTTTCCTTGTGCTCTTCTCAAAGTTGCTTTGAACTGATAATTTAGGAATTTTAAGGCATTGAGAAGAACTAATAAAATATCTTCCAACAAATGTTTAGTACATGGAGAGCTGAAAAGAGGTGTCTTCCATCACAACTTTCCAAAGTCTAAGGCAACAATGGTATGGCATTTCTGGGTGCTCTTATTTCTTATATATTTGATCACACTCCAGAAGAGCTGTTGTCTTTCTTAAATAATACTGTTTCTTTGGAAATTCAGACAGGAGCTTATTTCTCAGCCATGGACCTCAGTTTTCTTAGCACAAAACATGATATATAAAACTCACAAAAGGTGAAGGAGGTAGTGAGAGTGGAGCAGAACAGCATACGTCAAAGAGAGAAATGAAGCAAGATAGTACTGTAGAATTAGCAAACTAAGTATAAAGGGCAATGGTGAAGTAGCTCTCAATAGGTAGCTTAGCAAACTGGTCAACCTTTGCCTTCAACTCCTCAGAACCTTCGCTTCCTTGAGGCATTGAATGTGTGACTTGAGCACAGTGTCACTGCTGGGCAACTGGGAACCGGGATTTTAAATGCAGAGAGCAAACAAGTTTATATTTCACAACTGCTGTGTCAATGGGGAATAAACAGCAGGAACAGTTCTGTCTTATTTTTCCAGAAATCCATGGTATCTGTAATTGCTTCTGGCTTGCATTATAATTCATCAGCTTGCTTTAGGGAATTTTCCTGGTGGATAAAAGGTACAGTAATTGCATAGATCATCATTCTCAAAAGGTTTACAAAAGGCTAGACTACTTGATGCACGCGTCATCTTTTTAAATCCAGTGACTGTGAGCTGATATATTTCCACTAAGAAAGTAGTATTTGTAGTCCAGTGCTGTGGTCTCGTTATTACAGGCACTATGGATACACAGAACAGAAAGATGTTCATTTCAGTTCCTGTGGAAACAAACAGCAATAGTTTCCTACGGTGGAATGATACATTAATTAAAGTAAGAAAAACAACAACACCACCACCAACAAAAAAACCAACCAACCAACAAACAGAAACCTAAACAAGAGAAGGAAAAAAGTTTAAAAGGTGGGAATTTTTAAAGAATGTCTGGATCTGAAAAAAGAAGAGCTTTGTTACTAATTCTGATATACATTAACAGGCTCTCTTAATCAAGCTAGCTGGGCATAACAAAGACATGACACAAGTTAAGTAATCGGCTTTGGTTAAACTCCTTGAATAACTACATACTTGATCAAATTAAAAGCTTTAAATGACTTTATTTTCATGTCTAGTAATACCTGGGCGATATTCTCCAAAGCCATCGAATTTCCAGCCCTTTGTTTCAAATGCAAATCTCCTTCATGAGAAAGCACTTTTGTTTTATCTTTAGGGCCTAAACACGTATCAAGTAGTGAAGCTTTACAATTAGCATTTCCTATTATAAAAATTATATTATTTTCTTGATCTATTTTTTAATTTCTCTGGAATGTACATACTTGTGAAAAGGTGGGGAAAAAAGGAACAGATTGTTTAAACTGAGAAGTTACGTATACATAACATAAAATAAAAAAATAAATAAATATTTTCAGATTAATTATAACCTGAAAATAGTTTAGTTTACCAGTAGTCTCAAGAGGTTAATAAATACATAGAATAGATGTTTACAAAGGTAAGGGAGTCTTTCACTGATGTTCCTATGATTTCCACATATGGGCTACCTCTAATTGCACTGGGAGCCTAAGGGGTGTCTCAGATGCATGCCACAGATACCAGAGGTGCAGGAAATAAGGACAGGATACTGTTTTCAGTCTGTCTCCACAGTCCCAGATACGCAGGAGATCTGTCCCTGGTAGGAATGTCTTCACAAGTAATGATAAATGATACCTCCAAGGACAATGATAAAAGAATCTGAGCTCTCTTGGCCCAAGAAGAGTAGAGAAACATGATGGCCTCAGATGTGGATAGGAAGGACCAGAGGGAGATAGGGAATTCTGATTCCCAAAAAGTTCCTCACTTTCCAGCTCTGTTACATATTTGAGGCAGTATGGCAGAGAAGTCATCTGATCTAGGTAAAGGACTAGCACTTATCACTCAAGAGCACAGGAGGATTCAAGCTCACTTCTGACACTGATTTACAACATCAACCCTTAGTCCATCTTTGAAGGTCTTGGAAAAAGCATGACCAGACCCTGTTGAAAACAGTTTATTTTTAAGAGATGCTGGTTTCCTACAGAATCTTGCAGAAACCTCAGTGAACTAGAGATTTATGAATGAGTCTAATCCCACAACATTCAGAAGCCTCTATGTTGTTTTGTCATTGATCAGGATCAGACCTACCCCATAACCCCTCACTCCATTTTGTTGGCTCGGCTATTAAACTACTGGGTTTTAAATCAAGGGTAAAGTTTCTCTTGCTGAGATAAAAAGTGCTAGTGCTAGGAAGGATATGAGGAAATGGTGCTGGCTAGGCCAGCAGGATTAGGAGTGTTGTCAGGAGTCAGTATATTTGACAAGAACACAAGTGAGTTTCAGCTTGGCAACAAAAGAGAGTATTGATGCCAAGATTGTCTTCTATATTTTTTTTTTTTTTTTATAACACACTGCAGGAGTCTGCTTTATGACATTGTCTATTTGTATTTCTTCTTGTTTGGTGTATTTAATCGAAGATACTAAGTAGAAAAGTGAATCTTATTTTTTGTGAACATTATCATAATCCATTTCCAGAATTTACCCACTTTCAAAATCTAATATTTTAAGGATAATTGTTTCATCAAACCTCCTACTGATATGTTCCTCTGGAACAAAGAACATTTATTTAGAGAATATAATGTGTCATCATTTCAGTTAGTAAGTTCATAAATCATTTAAGTTGCCCTAAATAAATTAAGATAATAAAGGCTGTAACTTAATGGTTTCATACAATCACTGGAGTAGTATAGAAGCTGTTTAACACTAATAATAGATTCATTCTTCAGGCAGCAGGATAGTCTGCCAGGATCTTGGGCAAGAAACTGGGTCATTTTCATTAGTTCTTTGGAGATATTTGGGGTTTTTTGGTTCTTTGTTCTTTCATTAGCCCTTCCTTTTCATTTTTTGCTAGTACTATCACTGATACTCAAGATGTAGAGTTTTTCAAATGCTGACGATTTTCAAAAAAGGGAAAAATAATCACCAATATTTCTTTTAGTTACAGAAAAAAATTATATTTTTAATTACTTGAATCAAATTCTCTGAACTCCTCTATTGTTATTTTTCTTTACTTCTCTTAGGTCAGTAGTTATCTCCAAAGAAAATGGTGTTCAGGTTTTTCTTTCTGTCTGTATGTCAAGCCTATACGGGTGCCATGTTGTATCTTACATAGAGAAAATAATTGAAAAAAAGAGAAACCTTTTCTTTATAGAAAGACAGTAGCACTGATTGGAATGTATGATTCTTTGTATAGAAAGGTATTTGTGCTGTTTCAGTACAGAAGAAGAACAACTGACATCAAATGTGCTCAAAAATTTTTGTCATTTTCTTCTGTTATCATTGATTTAAGATTATGGTCAATATCTCAGAATTCAAATCTTAGTTGTCTTTGAGCTCTTATTGATTGATTCTACAGATTCTACTGGTCATTATGCTGGTGATGAACTCCTATTGTGTAGCTCCAGATTCATTTCTACAGAGACCCTTGTGACGAAAAGCAATACTTCAAAATTATGTCTTGTTGCTTGATTCTTCCTAGAATCCCAATATGATTGTTATGGATAATAGTGTTCTTAAGGTCATGAATGGCTCCATATCTCAATTAATCTTTTTATACTCTCAGTTTCTACTGTATTTATGCATCTTGAGAAGAGATGATACTTTTACTCACCAGAAAATTTGGTATATAGAGAGCTCTGAAAGCTGCACACAAGAAGTCAGCTGGCAGTTTTGTAGTTGTGTATGCAAAACTCACATGTATAGAAGAGATGTCATCTGTCTTTAAGTAATGAATAATAATTTTTAAGGGGAATAACACATATAAAAGTTTTGACTTACAAAAACCCAGAATTTAAAATCAAAAACATAAGACATATTCTACCAGATATTATGGAAAATCAACAAAATCTGAAATGTAAGGAATTATAATTGATTAATTTTGAATAAATATTTGTATTTTAACAAATTCTGAACTACGTTCTCACAGTTCCTGAAATGTAATAGAGATTTTTAACTTATACCCTGACTGCTAGTGGTAGAATTGGATGTTTTACTAGGAACTCAAATACAACATCAGCTTTGCTTACTGATAAATATGCTGTATTAATAGAAAATAAACAGAGGGAATGCATTTTTATCCAGTTACATCTAATTGCATTTTATTTAAACCACATCTTTAGCCATTTACATAAAATGTTGGTGATAGGTTATAATAATAAAACTAAACTCTAAACAATGAGCAGCATAACCAATCTGATTACCCACATTAACAAATAGAATAAAGTCTTTTGTCTACATTTCACATCTTTAACAATGCAAAATATATTTAAAATTTTTAATTTCAGCTGATTAAAAATTAAGGACCTTTAGTGAGGTGTCTTATTACAAAGAAATGTTCACTACCATTTTTCTTCTTTAAAATAACTAATGATGCTTTTAGTAGCAAACCACATAAATAAGTGAAAAACATGTAATCTAGGGTGCTTGTACATTTACTGATTTCCAGGACCCAAGTATTTGTGATTGCTGTCAGAGTGAATAGATGTGAATACAAATGCTTGTATGTTCTTATACATTTAAGTACACATGTCAATGTATGTGTGTGTGTATCCATATGTATATGTGTACTCACACATGTAAATAGATATAGGTAGATATGGATGAGGGAAAATAAAAGGGTTTATTACTCCACAATTTTGCAGTGAGAAGAATACTGTTTATCAGAAAGAAAAACTTATTTCTTCTTCACTCAGGTATCTGAGTGACAGCCTTTGACTTAAGGAAGCTTAACTATGGACACTTAATGATGAATCAGAGGTCCAGAAATTTTCTGTAACACTGGCAATGCCGAAAGATCTTTCCTCCTTAGATCCTTGTCAGATCTTTCTTCATCTTCCCATGCTTTTAGTAAGTTATGCTACTTATGTTAAACTTTAGCTGTGGCTACGATAAAAGCCACCTGAGAATCTGTAACCGAAACACCTTAACATGAACCTTCTGTTTCGTATAGGAGCTATTATGACTTTGCTCCATTTTTTTTCTCTGTCTTTCCATATCATTCCAGATGAATGACATTATCCTTGACGGCATATAGTTTTTCTATGTGTGTACAGAAAAAATGCATGTATGTGGCTACAAAAGCTCTATATTTAACTCTCAGTTTTCCAGAGATTCCTTGTGAGATAGTGTGATGTGAAATGTATCTACCATACGTTTTCTACCTGTATCTTCACTTCTGGATCTAATGTGTGCTCATGCTTGGACATTGAACTCTCTGATGAGACCTATCAATATACCTGGCTGAAAAACATTACAAATTGTGCATAACTCCTAACTTCCAAGGAATCTGAAAGGAGTTTGTGCTAAGTTCAGTGATCTGTGTGCCCGGGTTATGCCTAACGGTGTGTGAGAATAACGCAAAAACAGAATTCTAATCAGTTCTTTCATATGCCTCTTAAATGTTCAGTAGCCTCTGATTCATTGCTACTTTCCTCAAGGACTGTTCTTCTACTTTTCTGTTTTTCTTTGTCTTTTCACTTTTTTTGGTGTCAGGGATTGAATAGCATCTGAAAGATTTATTTGAGTTGCCTCTGATATTTGCTTTTCTTTTTATGAAAACTGTTTATCATATGGTTGACTTTGAAGGTTCAGATGTTTAATTAGAATTTTGCCTGACGAAGTAATGGTTATGTCTATTTTTACTGCTGTCTCCTTGACCTGGACAAGCCGAAGCTTTTGTATTTGTTTCCTGGTCCTGACATTCAAGTTTTGAGTGATACGGGTATGCGCGTCCTTGGTACCAAAACTGTTAAGGAGTGCTAGACATCAGTACAATATATTAAGTCCCTGACTTTAACCTTTATGTTATGAGAGACAAAACAAACAAGCAAACAAAGGAACAGATTTTTTTAAAAATTTTTTAAGGGTTGTTTTTGCAGACAATGAGGTTGAAAGAATTTGAATTACTTAAAAAGGATTTTAAACCATAGTAATTTATTAGAATCTAAAGATAATTAACAGTAACATTTAAACTTTAAAAGTATATAAACTAGTATGCTAAAATGAAACAAAAATGTGTGCTTCTACTTTTAAAAAATGTCTCCTTGTACTTCTTCTATATTTATTTGGAGACAAAACTTTATATGTCACACTTATTTCACTCTATTTCTCTTGTATTCAGAGTTAGAACTTGAGAATTCCAAGCCATGAGTGGGTTTGCAAGACTTTTTATATCGTTGTTGGCAGAAATAAAACAGTCTTCATTTGGTATTTATGCTAATACAAAGTGAGATTTGGCAAGTTTCTACACAACAAAAACTGAGATCACCTTGACTCCAGTTTCTGGTTGAGTTTGAATCTTTGGAAATTCCAGTGTATGGTTGATGTGCATGAGTTGATGTTCATCTCTCTCTGAAAAGTACTGGTTCTGGCATAATAATTGGAATAAAACAGTAGGAAAATGTTAATTTTAGTTAAGCAAACTCGGCAGCCGTATCTCGTATTTCAGGTGGGGAGCAGAACTTTTGAGAGAAAGGGTGAGGAGGAACAGAGATAGATCCAGCTACGTGTTACTTAATAGATTTGTGGCTGGTAGCTGTGTCTGAAGACAGAAAGTACCTGATAGGAGGTATTTTTATCCTTGTGAAACCTGCATTTCTGACCTGGGGTGAAAACGACCTGTGCTTTTAATCTTTATTTTGATGTGAGATAATCCGAAAATGTACTAAGAAAACAGAAATTTCAGAAAGTGCTGATCTGGCAAGTAACATGCCATAAAGCCAGGAAACAAAGAAAAATCATGGTAACAATCCCCAGGTGTGGAAAGGGCATTGGAGTTATTGCCTGCTAACGCTATCTACTGAGTCCAGAGTGAAAAAGAAGTAGATTGAGCTTAATACCCACAGGGTAAGTACAGGGAGCCAGCTGTTCTTTGAATGCCATAATGAATACAGATCGTTTTCCTGTAGCTTTGTGTCTACTGGTTGATGGCTGGATCTGATTGGAGCTTACCTTGTAGTCAAGGTGTTTAAAAGACAGTCAATCCTTTGCAGTCACATTCAGCTCTGTGGGGTCGTTTTCAGGAGTGCCTCTTTGGTCACATTGTCTTGCCCACTTTTGGTCATAAAATGTGAAAATGGTTTTCAAGTGATTTATGGTTTAACATGTCTAGAAATCAGTGAAGTTTGTTTGAAGCTGGACAGAGAGTGGAAAAATTATTTTGATAATACATAGCCATAAGTCTGTAACACCCATCTGTATCTGGTACTACAATGCAGTCACGTAGCCTCCAGTTTTTAAGAATCCAGGTTAACCCAAACGCAGAATCAGCCTAAATGAGAAAGCTTGCATACTTGATTGCTAAGAATCACTAACGACACTGACTTGAAAATGCACCAGCTTGCTAGAAGCGAGTAAACAGTATAAACACTGAGCACATATAAACACTGCACATATTATACATGCAGTATAAACACTGAATGCATATGCATATGCAATGCACCATAAACAGTTCAAAGAACAGTTCT
This sequence comes from Thinocorus orbignyianus, assembly GCA_013400375.1. Taxonomy (NCBI): domain Eukaryota; kingdom Metazoa; phylum Chordata; class Aves; order Ciconiiformes; family Thinocoridae; genus Thinocorus; species Thinocorus orbignyianus. The sequence goes on from VXBW01004804.1 coordinate 216,241, forward strand.
ACTTCTTCGTCACTGAGTGACTCACCTGACTTTTGGGTCTTCGTGAAATATTCAATGGAAGGTGGTTCAGAGAATATAATTCAGAATCAAATACAGTTGCTATATTTTCTGCTTCACTGAAAAATAAATAAATATATCATTCAATTATTCTCCGTCTGCAGGGCTGGTAACATGTTTTAATCAATGCTGAAATACAATAATGGAGCAAAATGAAAGACTTCACATTGCAGATGCCCTGGGCATAGCCCCTCTAGTTATTTACCCTTTGGCTGCTACTAGGTCTTGAAAATCAGGGAGCACGCTATCCCTGTAACAATGTTATACAAAAATGGCAGGAGGTTACCTATAAATTAGTTTTCTGGGGTAGTATACTCAGTACCTCAGATGAAGTAATCCGTTTGTATTTAAAGCTAAGGTTCTGAACTGACTGGCTGCAGAATTTTCAGGGTTTACACTGGCATGAAATGTTATGTTGATTTTCATTGTAAAAAGACAGGCAGAGGAAAATACATAAAAGTATAAACATGTCCACTGGGCTTGACGATGAGACTAATCCAGCAAAAGGATTAGGATTTTGGATTTATTTAACTCCTTTCAGAGAAAAAGAAATATGTTTTATTACTGATAACAAATGGTGAAATTCGGAACAATGGTATGGAGATTTAATTCTCATGGCTTGAAATAAGGAATGGTCACACTCCTAACAGGCAAAAGCAGAAGGTGGCCTTCACAACTAATGTGCTCAAGGATTACACATTATTTGCTTTTTATGAGAACTTCATCTACTAATGAATGCAGTACATATCGTGCAGTAGTTACTGAGGCACCAATAATTTTCCATGAAAAGACTTTCTAAATGGCAAGACAATGGCAAATTAAACGAAAATGTCCTATTTGTAAGGATTCCTTGAAAACTTAAATTCAAACTTGAAGGCAAACAATTATTTATTTGTACATCCAAGGTATCAGTGGCTATCAAGAATTTTCCTCCCAACCCCAACTGCTACCTCAAATGCCTCTGACACGCAATTTTCTTAGGGTTTGATGTTTGTTTTTTGTTTTTTTTTTTTCCCCTAGGGAAAATTCTAAACACCAATAACTAAGAGTTGCAATTCCACTCTCAAAGTAAAGCTGAATATAGAGGAAAAATCTGCCCGATTTTTAAAAATTTTGTTTGCTGTTCTCATCCTCTTGCTCTGTGGACTGGACTGTCTGGACTGCATTAGGAAAAACTGAAACATTGGAAAGTCATTTGCATATCAGACCAGAAGTTTAGTCCGAATTAAATTGGTGCAAACATAGTGTGAAATGATAATGACATACTATGGAGCAGGTACAAATGCAGCGTAATGCCACACTCTGAATGTGGCATAATTGCCACTAAGCAGTTAAATTCTTCTGCTTCGTTACATTTCTCTAAGGTCTTTCCAGGTTGTTTGAACACTTTTTTCACACTAAACAATATTCTAAACCACCAATCAATTCTCTGATTCTGTGATTTCACGGAAGTCAGTGATATAATTAACTTTTTACTCAGAAGAAATACAACTTGGAGAATATGTGTATGTGTGTGCGGATTTTTGGACTCATTTTGAGGCAGATGATAGGATGTGTGTTTCCTCTGAAGTAGTTTGTAGTAATTTCTGTTTTCAATCACATTTTGGGTTGGGTGATTTTGGGTTTTTTTGTGTGCTGATAAGCTAAAATTGGCCATTTCAGGAAAGAACACAGCTGTCTATTACAAACACCTCCTATTTTTTGGTCTTCACTAGTGTTTTTATGTAATTTCTGCTGGATAAATCTTGTCAAGTTGGTGGTGAGAAGATTAGCTTTATTCTGTATCTGTTTCCACTCTGTTGCTGGGGTATTTGATGGTATGAGATAATTTTTTAATTCAAAATCTGGCATAGGATAGAGTAACACAATCCTTTCTATCCAGTAATAACCTGAAAAGCAAATTGAGTTCACCTTTACCATTTTACTGCAATGCTTGTTCATACTTTTTTTTTTCACTTGGCTGATAGTAAAACATGAAATACTCTTTTATCTCACTCTTAAAGCAGAAGGTGTTTGACACTTTCACATCTTTTGCTCTGCTTTGATTAAACGACAAAATACTAACAAAGACAGGGGAACAAAGCTGAGTCTGAGTTTCATATTAATCACTAATAAAAAGTGGCACACATAAGTTCTTCTAAATCCTAAGACATCTCTTGCTGTCAATATAGACACAATTTACTGATCAGCAGCAATAAAGGCTCTTAGATTGCATATTTTTGTTACACATATTTCTAAGTAAGCATCTCCAAAGTATAAAAAGCACAATTAAAATCTGTAATTCAACTATTTGCGTCCATTGACAGAAATATGGCCACATTTTAAATAAGCTTTAACAGTTTAACAGCTCTGTGCGTCAAAGAAAAGTAGATTAGTACAAATAGCCTGCAGGGAAAGATAAAGGTTCAGATCCCAGCAATATGAAAAACTGCATTTCTATGGAATCCAATTTCAGGTTACACAAATAAAGTGGAGAGGATGAGTAAACTTGCTGCACAAAATATTTTGTTATCCTAGTAATTGTTGCTCATTGAATTAAATTTGTTCATTCTGCTGAAGTTCCAATTTTACTTCATTCCTTATGATGCAGATATGTTCTGTCTTTGATGTTCTCTAAATATCATTGAAGCTAATGCCATATCAATTAAATACGCTAAGTACTCTTTCTTTTCTCACTAGTCAAGCTTCTTTTAAGTTTTCTATAATTTAGCATTAGCGTTTGGAACCAGATTCTCAAAAGAGCCTCATCTTTTCAAAAGACTTTAGTCCTTGGTGTGACATTTGTTTATTTAGGTACCAAAGAACAGTAAGAGCTGTACTGAAGAAAATGGCTCATCAGTTTTCAAATTAATAACTAGGATGGTTCCACTGTCATCATTAAATTTGTGTAAATTGATATGTTTAACAAGATTATGACTGGCAGTTTGGATCAGTAAATTCGAATTCTGATTACCAAACTTTGGGACAGAGAAAGAAGATAAATAATTATGTGAGGTTACAAAAATAAAACAAAGAAGTTCAGTCTATCAGGAAGAAATTTTGATTGTTCTGTGAGGTAGAGGAGTTTTATACATGGGTGTGAACTATAGGAAGTTATCTAGTACTAAGGATTTGAAGATTAGGGAAGATAAAAGGATATGTGGAACTGCAGCATTTATACAGAATAATGAATTAAGAGACTTTCAAACAGAATTGGGGAGAAATTTACAGGTGACAAGCTGAGATAAGAAAGCTGTCATTGAATCAAAATTTATTTTTACTGTATATTTTTGCATAATGTGAAGTGTATTGGTGCATCATCATTTTATATAGTTTATGGCATCCTGCCTTGAGTAATCGCTGTGTCACTGTAGCATATCACTCAGCTAAAACAAGAGATACTTGTAAGTTTCTAACATGTCACTTTCTCCATTTTTGCTAGCCACATTTTGTTATGGAAACGAGATAATATTTCCCTTCACCTTTCCTAGGCCTATGAACTGTTGGTGTTGGCTTCTGACAATGGGGTCAGCAATGACCTTCTCAGTTTATTTGCAAAGAGGTATCTTGACCCAATGTCAGATATGGAAGAAAGTAGGAGGATTCATATTCATTCTGGTTCCTAATGGCATACCCCGCATTTGAACAGCTAGAATTCTAAATTAATTGTTCTTGAAATATGTGAACTCATAGTTTATGATGGTCTACCTGAGTAACTACAACACAAAATTTTATAACATTACAGGAAAGAACAAAACCAAAAGAAATCAGTTTGGACATTGTAAAGTATCTACACTCATCAACTGATACCACTGCATCAGCCAAGATGTTATTATGTCACTGTGTGGATGGTATGTTCATTGCCTACTCATTTTTCCTGTTGGTCTTTTTGCAAAGACATTAAAGCTCTTGTGAACCCATGGGCACACAGAGCAATCAGTTGAAAACATTTTTTCAAGATAAAGGAAAAATCACTGAATGGTTGTGAACAGTTCAATCAACTTATCTGCTTTGATTATTACGGTTTTCCCTTATTTTATTTTATAGAGAAATCCAGAACACTTAGCAAGCTGTGTGATGAGTTGTTTGGTTGCTTCCTTTCTTTTAGGAACTAGTTTATTAGTTAAGTTTTCTGAACACATCAAGAAGAATTTCTGAGATGAGAGGAACACTTTGGCTAAAATTTTTACTGTTACCTAATTACCAAATCTGTACATCCTTTATTTCCCTGTTACACGTATTACGGGCCATGCTCTTGTAATGCATCCTGTATCAAGGTGATACGGGGCATTCTACATTAACAACACAGGAACAGAGGCAGGAGAAAGCCATGCAGATCTTGCTCTGTTCTCTAGAAGAAATTGCCTCATGGGAAAGAGGGACTGAAAACCCAAGATAGATGACAACCAAAGTACAGTGTAACAATTTTTTCATTATATGTTGGTGAATACGCATTCAGATGGGGATTCTTTAAGCTTTTAGGTTTTGGCAAATGATGTCTAGAGCTGGATTCAGCTGAGTTTGTAATGGATGGGACTGTGGTTGGCAATGTCTCCCTTTCTGGTAGCCTGATTGGAGGTCCCACAGTAAAATTTTCCCAGATGGTAGGTTTTTCTTCTGAAATCACCAATTACACTGATTGTCGTTAAAAAATAGATCTCTGTTCCTATACTGAGTGAAAGTGAATTGGGCTATTCCTTGTGAGGATACTAATTTGTAAATTAGATTAGAGCTGAATTCATAGCATAGCTAAATAACTGGATACATTAATGGCAAATCTGTGGATTGCCTGACACCAGAGCATAAGCAGATGTAAGGAAACATATACTGCTCTGCACAGGATATGTCTCATAAATCCAATGTGGGTAATAAGAAAAAGTGCTCTGCAAATCTTCTATGCCTCATTAACTCTGATAAATCAGTGGAGAAGCCGTAGTTGGCAGGAAGTGAGTGACACTGACCCTGTGTTGTTTGTACACCTCAACTCACTCTTACTCTGTTCTATTCACAAATGGAACAGTAGAATGCCCGAGCAGGTGTAGATCAGGCAAATAGCCTGTGACAAGATGGGTGGGTGCAGGTGGAGGAAGGCAGGAACACAGGCATCAGCACAAGTGATTGTGTGCACCTTCACCTCTCCTGAAACACCATGCTTACCTGGCTTCAGGGCAGAAACCCTCAAACCAGAATGAACAAGTCTGCTCATCAAACCTTGAAAGATTCATCTTGAGCTTTCTTAAACTGAATTTTGCAGATCAGGTATTTTTGGGGAGAGCAGAATTGAAACCTATCAGACTTCTGCTGAAAAAATCCGAGGAAAAAAACATAGTCTTGTTGTTTGATTAGTGTGACGTTGGTGCTGTGATCTGGGGTAGCCAGATCAAATGGAAATGTGGATCAAGCTTTAGAAGTTTAATTTCACTTTTTGAGATACTCTTACTTCACCATGGATCAACAGCCTTTCATGATTTTCCCTGTCAGAAGCATACTGACAGCATCCCATTTGGAAGATTTTACAATATACTTGTTCTGAATTTCATTTGAATTCATTCTGAATTTCGTTTCATTTTTCATAATTCAAGTGTGTACATGTACATGTACCTGCATAATTCCAATTCCGTTTTTCAACTTCGTTGCTTTGTAGGATGCTTTATGTGGGCTTTGAGAACATCCTGACTTCGTATTAACTGTTATAATGACATTAAGTAGATGCAAAAAAAGTTCTAGACATTTTTTAAATGAGCTGCTATTAACAAAACATCCTTGTAGTAAGCGTATATTCATATATTCACATCACAAATTTGTGTGCATGCTTGCGTATAAAGAGATGCAATATTACGGGATATTTTACATGAACTTAGACTAATAGCTTCATGCAATCATTATGATAACAGCAATAGCATTGTTAAACAAAATCAACAGAAATGTGAGCTTACTTTGGGCAGTTACTCCCGAAGTAACTCTGGCAGTATTCCAGAAAACAGCGTTCATTTGCATCTGTTTCATCTGTTTATTTAAACAGACTTGCAGAAGGACACTACATGATGTCATAGCAATAGTATAAGGCTGGAGTTCAGATGTCTCATCTTATCTAAAGAGTGAACTGTCAGATTGCAGCTTTTCCAGTGGTGGGCTATTCTCAATTTCGTGATGTATAGTCAGGCATTAACCAGACTAAGGAACACTTCAACATTAATTCATAAATAGCCAACATTTCCTCCAAAAACATCTACGTCTACTCTGTGCCAATGTTGCAGCTTTGCTGAAATGCTTTAGGAACTGTCAAGACTGACATTTCCTTTGGAAATCTGAAAAGCATAATCAACTCCGTGACTGCCATCTCTCTCTTTATGGAACAGACTCTGATGCTGGAAATGATCTAATTCAGAATGTCAAATATTCAGTGCTGATAACTCCAACAGTTAAAGATCTTTCCCCCAGTGTCTTTCTGCCATTTAAAAGTAAAGTTATACTGACAAAAAGCTGAAATAAGTGGATTAACATTCTTCTTTAGTTCATTAGGTTAATTTCAAGTATGAAGTTGAGACTGATAACATGCAGGCAGGAATAGTTACAGAAAATCCTAAAGAAACCAAGTTTATTAAAAAATTATTTCTGCTGAAATAGTCAAGATGATGTATGCCAAAAGCTGCATTATGCAGTGTTATTAGTTCTACCAAAGAGGAAATGGAATCGTCACTAGATAACCCCAAATTCAGAAGTGATATTGCTGTGAACTCTTATCTTCCCCAAAATTCCTAGATACAGATTCTTCTCTGTAACAATCTGGGTAGAGCTTCCTAGAGTTTTTATAAAACATGCTTTCACCTAACAGTTGAATTTAAATATAGCATTTCCACTGCAGACTTGTAGGATAAGTGTCATTTCACTGTAACAGTTAGCATATGGTACTTGGTGCTGGGAGAAAGAAAATTGAGGTTGAAGCCAAGTTGTCAGGAAACTACTAGCATATCTATAAGATAAACTGTGCAGGATTTCTTCAGTGCTTTGGGGTTTCTTTCTCACCTAATAGTATTCTGGTATTTATATCTATATTTGACAGTTTTGGAACAGTCAGAGAATATCCTTGGAGGGGGGAAAAATGCTTCAAGAATTTTGATGCGTTGGTACATGTAATTAAAAATCTGTTCAGGCTATTACTCCAATTAGTAGGCATCTCTTTCAAACTGCAGACCTTGGATGAAAATAGAATAGATTGAGCAGAGGGACCCCTTTGAGCATGGCTCATAGATTTGCTTGCCAATCTGACCTTTCCCAGTCACATATGTTACAGATCTCTCAAACCTCTTAGCAACAACAGATTAGACCTTAGACAGCTTTTGGTTTTCCATCTATCTTTTTTGCTAGGACAATATTCTTTCATGTCTGCTTCTTATCACTTCAGTTTCCTTTCAAAAAACATCTTTTAGCAGGGAGAGCTAATCCAACAGTTTTTAAGAACGGGGGCTGCTCTTGTAAGGACCTTACCTAGCGTGACTAAATCATTACATTTCTCAACATCTGTTTTGCTGGGTGAAATAAACACACATTCAGATGCAGCCACTCGGCTCCCTGTCATGCATGATAAAGTTCATGGAAAGCCTCTTAAACTGCTTTGAGCCTTAAACCTGCTTTGAATGGGGAAACCTGCATTGATAGATGAGATTTAAACATCTCTTACTGTGTGCCTCTTAGAGCCTAATCGGACAAAACATTCTACTTCCTAAAGCCACAACTTGTCCTATCCATAGCTACATAATATTTACTCACGTTTTAAATTTTGATATATTTACCTCTCCTGAAACCTAGATTAGTGATTGTAGAACGTGTCAGGTGAACAACCTGTAGAAATGCTGTTTATTTAACATATTCTCAAAACCAGCTATAGCTCTAGCAATTGCAAATAGAAGTTTTGCTGGTCTCATTCTATGTCAAAAAGCAGAAATTCTGATTCAACAGTAACCACAAGGAAAGATGATATACTGTTTTTCAGCACTTTTATTAATGATGTAGATGGTGAAGCTAAATAACAGTTAATCATCTGAAACACAGAAGCTCAGTATCATTTAATGTTCACAAGATTTACTTTGAAAGCACTTAAAAAGGATACAAATTTTTTTTTTTGCATTCAAATTTCATTTAAGCACCTGTTGAAATCAGTGAGTTGTGGAGGATTAAATACTGCTCTGTCCTAAATAGTTTTTCCCTAGCTCTCCATGGTAGCTTCTAGAACTTTCTACTTCATTATAAAAGCATCAGAATATGGTGTAATGACTTGCAAAAGTCAACAGGTATATAAAAGACGTTTTGTGATTCTGCAGAGATTTAGATTGTGGGAAGTAGTCAAAATTCTGATGAAAAAGTAATTAAAATCCTAATTTCAGCTACTCTCTGGAGAGAGCAATCCACCTGTTTGTTGTAGTTTAGATTTTCATTTTGTAAATCTTCTACAGTTTGATTTATTTAACAATAAAAAAATCACACCAACCAAATAACCCCTTATATTAGTGTCTAGATAGAAAAGTCAAAAATAATATTCAAACTCTTCCCTTTTCTTTCTAAACTTCTGTATCAGTGCAATGTGAAAGTGATCTGAAGTCTTAAATCTGGAAGTTTCCTTCATTTCAAGAAAGTATTTCACAATGAATTCTTTGAAATTCATTGAAAAATTAAGACACTTTCTCTCACTGTTATTGCACAAGTCAGTGTTACTGCTATTCAGTGCTATAATTTCCCGTTGTTACTGGGGAAGAGATAATTATGGTGATACTTGAGAAGAATAAAAAATAAATGCTGTGAAAATTATGATCTAATATGAGCTGCACATTCATTTTTCCATTATTTCTTCATCATCAGTATGACAACACTGTGACAGGTTGGACTTGGTGTTTACTGACTGCTTCTCATCTCAGTCTCTGATCAAGTCTTTCGCTTAAGAGAGTTCTTGAGCTAAAGCTGTTTCTTGCAATCCACTTACTCGTGCAAGCTCTTAGTTCTGGGAAACTTTCGTGCTGCTGAAAGTTTCATTTTCACATTGGTATAACTACACTTAAAGCGAATCATCCGTTGAATATGCCCAAAATCCAGATTAATGGTTTACTTGCGAGGTGACGTCCTCGCTCTCGACAGCTTCCTGCGGACGGCAAATAGAGAGAGGTGCTGATCTCTTCTTGATATCCAGTGACAGGATATATGGGAATGGGTCAAAGCCATTAGGGGAGGTTCAGACTTGAAATTAGGAAACATTTATTTACCAGTAGTGTGGTCAAACACTGGAACAGGCTTTCTAGAGGGGAGGTTGGTACCTGATGCCTGTCAGTGGCATTTGGACAACCCTCTTAATAAGATGCTTTAACTTTTGGTCATCCCTGAAGGGATCAGGCAGACTGTTGTAGGTCCCTTCCAACTGAAATGCTTTAGTATAGTCTAGTCTACTTAAGTTGTTAGGTAGAGCTAGACTGACTAACTGACTGATTGACTTCCTTCCTTTCTTCCTTCCTTCTTTCCTTCCTTTCTCCTGTCCTTCTGTCCTTCCTTCCTTCTGACTTTCCATCCATCCATCCTTCCTTCTGACTTTCCGTCCTTCCTCCCTCCCTCCCAATACAAATTTTAAATGATATTTTGAGGAAATAGTATTCAAATTAGAATTATAAAACATAAACCAAATAAAAATCACTAAAAAAACTCAAAAAAGTTGCAAGTCCTCCCAAACAGAACCCCAAAAAACCCAAACAGAGGAAGCACTATATAGATATTTAAAAACAAAACCAAAGTTCTTGCAGATTGGAAATAAAATCTTGCTGGTTTTAGGGCTTCCTGTCTCCTCAAGAGCACAAAGTATAGAGGCAGCCTTCTAAAGTGGACACCATTACAGACAAAGGTATTATTGCAACCATTTTAATTTCAACAATTACCTTCTCAGTAAAGGTAATAAAGTCACAATAAATAAAGACACAAATTAACAACGTTTGTGTCCGGAAGTTACGGTCTATTAAGTGATTCTTAACCCGTGCAGTTCCTTAAGGTCATGGGAAGGTTTCTTCAAATTGGGCAAATAATGTTGCCAAAAGATTCTTCTTTTATGTGTGCGTGTTCTTATGACAGCAGTCTTGCATACACTACTCTTAAGTTATCCTGTGCAATAGCTCTTATGTATTTCTACTTTATTATAGCACTACATTTTTAGATGTCTGTATTCAAATGAACCTTAAAGAAACTGTGACACTCCCTAAAATGAGATTTCATGCCATCAGTTTAACTAACACATGCAGTCAAAGACTTGGCATAAACATACATATTTCTGATTATTATTTTTTTCCTGCTGAAACCCAAATAGTATGCTGAACAACCTGGAAAAGGAACATGTTAATCTCTGTGTCAGGGATTTAGAAGGAAATCAAGTGTGCAGAGATATTGCAAAGGTTCCAAATTATGGCTAAGGAATGCTTCTGGCCAGAACATCTTTTCTTATAATTCCATAGCTTAACAAAGGGTGCAAATTTGTACTTGTCTATGTGGCTTCCCCTATGGGTAACTACTGATACTGAGAACAGAGCATTTTGTTCTGTATTACTTTTCCATAACATGCCACTACAACTTCCATAATTTATTTGTCTTCAGTCCTTATGTCTATAGTATATCATATTGTCATTTCAACATTCCTGGCATCTTCCTCCTCGGGAACTGAGACCCCAGTCTGCTGCTATGACTTGCTACCTAGGGAGTTTTGCTGCTTGATGGGGGCTCAGATGTGGATCTTGGGGAGAAACGGCTGAAGCTTGTCTTGGGCTATTGACTCTTGCTGCTCATCTACAAAGGCACCAATGTTACTGCTAGAGATGACTGTAGGTGTATCAACAGTGACTGAAGATCTCTGGGGGCTCAAGGGTATGAAGGCTTAGCCTCCTCCAAGCACACTCAGGAAAGTAAGCAGATGTATTAGGCAACCAGTGCGGCTAAGCAGGGAAGTCATGACACAGCTTCAAAGCAAGCAGGAATTATACAGAAGGTGGAAGAAGGTTAGAAAATTTCTTGAACATAAAATGGTGGTATTAAGAAAACTAAAGCTTAACTGGAGTTGAGACTTACAAGGGACAACAAGGGCAACGAAAAGAGTTTATACAGTTATGTATGCTATAAAATGCTGAACACAGAAATTTTTGGACCCAGTGGTAAAAGGGGTGGGTGATTTAGAGACAGAGGCACAATAAGGCAGAGGTGTCCAATGCTTTCAATGCTTCCTTTGCCTTTGTTTTTAACAACAAGGTTTCCTGTGCCCCTAAACTGAGTGTAGAGGATCAACAGGAAGAAGAACTACCAGTAGAAAATGAGAGTTGAATCAGAGACTGCATGATAAAACTTGACCCATTCAAGCCCATGGGACCTGATAGGCATCCAAAGTTTCTGAGGGAGCTGGATGATGGGCTCTTAAGGCCCCTCTCTTTGAAAGATGAGGCCCTGACTTTGCAAGATCATGGAGATTGGGGAAGACTTATGATGACTGGAAAAGCAAATGTTCCATCCATCTCCAAAAAAGCCCAAAGGAATGATCTGAGAAACTGATCAGCTTTGTATAGTCCTTGGGAGACCCACAGAGTGAGGACTTTAGGACCACATTACTGGTGACATGAGGGATGAGTAAGTGTCTGGAAACAGCATGGATTGACCAAGGATAAATTGTGTCTGACACATGTGATTACCTTGCAGGGAAGTGACTGGGTTAGTGACTGGGGAGAGCGTTCGATGTCATTTATCTCAGCTTTATTAAGGCTTCTGTCATGGTCTCCCATGATACGCTTGAATACATTTTTTTATATCACAACATAGATGAAAGGACAATCAGATGGATAACAAACACAGGTTTAGTGATTGGTGTCAGAATCATAGAATTGTCTAGGTTGGAAGGGGCCTCTAAGATCATCAAGTTCAACCCTCAATGTAACACTGCCAACACCACCACTACACCATGTAACCGAAAGAATCCTTAATTAACTGTATAATGATAACGTCCATAGCATTTTCTTGAATATCGAGCACGTGATCATTAAGCTAACAAGGGGCACACCTTCTTATTTAACCTTTATATAGATGTAAGGGGATTGTTTTCTGTATGCGTTTACGTGTATCTCCTCAGCTGAATCCTCTAGAAATGAAAAACGTAGTGGGAGGCAGTAATAGCGATTAAAAATTGAGTTTATGATTAAGAAATTTCACTTCTGTTAGCACAGATGGAGGACTTTGACTTTTTCAATCATAACAACACATTGCATGGTTTAGTTACTGGTGTTGTAACACTATTCCAATTTTCAGTGTCCTAGCAGTGTGTTGCAATGCGTGTTGTAGTTTTGATTTCTACCTCAAGGTATTGTTTTCTTTTTGTATAAGAAAAAGCAAAGTGATGGATTGAAGATTTCAGGACAAATTTTCCAATTCTTTCACCCATGAAGAAGTAGGATCTGGCTTCCATGTGATTGCTTTGTAAAGGAGTTATGCTGAGACATGAGCTGCAGATGACCTGTAGTTCAAACACAACCCCACACAGTTCCCTTGATAAATTTCTTGCAGCTAAAGATGATAAAGTACAGGGTCACAGAGGAAATAAAAATATCATAAAACTCTTGATTAGAGTTCTCCCTGGACAAATGGCAGGAAGAAGGAAAGTTTATCCCAGAAATTGGAAGATAAAAGGACCAACGAATTATTGTGGATTATGCAATAAGCATTAGTTTCCAATGTAACCCCGGTCACATAATACAATTAAGAATTTGTAGGCATTTATAGGACTTTGCCACTGTCTTCCATAGCTGTTAGCACTGCAAGCAAAACTTTGATCCAGAGTGCTTAGTTCATGATTGGATGTACTTAAAAGAGAGACTACTATTCGGCCACAGTTCCTGGAGTAATATTCATTTATGCAGGAAGGAGGAATCTTCCTCTCTAATGGACGAATTCTGAGGCAGAATTCATTGCCCTAAATCATATTAGATCAGATCAGATGAACTCAGCAGTCTCTTCTGGCCTTAAACACATGAATATAGAAATATCTGAAACAAGAATTCATCTTGCTCATAGCTCATCATCATATCACTAGAAGTGAGAGGCCAGTCTACACAATGAGAGCATCTGCTGCAGCTTCCGTATCTTTTTATACCGTAGTTTGCATTTACGTTCCCTCCAGTATTTACACTGTATTCATCACTAGAAGTACTTGAGCACCACGTAGGGGTTATCTGATGCCCACTTTTTTCTCCTCTGAATCATTGGAGACAGTTTGAAAGAACTGGAAGTTGCCCTTATGTGGCTTTATTTTGGTGTGTTAAAATACGGGAATCAACAAATATATATAAAGCAATATATCCAAGACAAATTTTAACAACTAGCACACAATTCACATCCAGTGCTTTCACTATGTTCACCTTTTGAATATCAGTTTGTTACATCCAGCCAAAGTGATGACAACAATAATAAAGTCCTTATAGGATTTGGATGCCTTTCTTTGCAAATGCTGGAGTTGAAAGCTGAACCTTGATGGTTGTTCAGAGGTTAAAAAGTATTCTTGTATACTGCAGAAGAGCAAGTGCAAAAGCAGTATTGATTCCATTCATTATTCACTGGACAGAGGTGCAACAGGCAAACCTTTTGGGGTATTACTGAAGTTTCTCTCATTGATTTGTGTAGACAACAAGGATCAAAATTTTGCAGCACAGGGACTTAACAACTTTGGAGACAGGCAGTGAAAGGAAAAAAAAAATCCTTTGTTTATCTGTTTCCTCGCATTTAAAAATATCAAATTGCTTGTAATACAGATTTGAAAAGAGATGTTGCTTTTCTTAAAAAAAAAAAAAAAAAAGAGTTGCAAGCGTGAAAAGTTACTATGCCTCTTACTTGGAATGTGCATGAGAAGTAAGATAGTAAGGTAGTATCTTAGGAAGTGGGAAAGGACTGGCAAGTGAGGTTTGTAATAGCAGTCATAATTTGGCTATTTCTGCAGCAAACTTAGCAGATGTGCAGAAATGGAGCTGGGTAAGAAAATATTCTTCTGTGTTAAAAATAGGCTTCAAATACTGGACTGAAGAGTTTAAATATATATAAAAAAATCATCTGCAAACCAACAATCCAAGGAGATATAATTCAGTTCAGCTGAAGATCTTTATCACATTTTTAAAACATTGAATTTTGACTTATTCACTTCATTACTGACCCCATTTTTTAGGTGGCTTAGGAATATGCTGAGCAAGAGAGATCCATGTGGGATACAATGGTGATCTTTTCCCTTATGCACAGCCCGTAATTCTTTCTCTCCTGTATTTTAGCGAGTTATCAATCCACTAGAGGACATTCTTTGTTACCCCATTGCACCATAGCTTCTTTATGAGATTTTGGCTAGGAAATTTCTGTGATGCCTCTGGAAAACTGAATGCTCAGAGATTAAAGGGAAGCTGTTTCTGTTTGGACAAGGGAAAGAACACTCTCCCTCTGGTAATCCCCTCCAGAAGAACTGTAATGAGACCATGCACAGCTAGTGTCATTACTACTGCAAAATCATCAAAGCCTGTCCATTTTTCTTTCCAAACTACAGTAGTACCCTGGGACAAATCCTGCCACAGGCATAGCAAATATTTGTGCCTCACCAGAGATACTCTACCCCGTATCCACATAATAGTCTCCACTGCTGTTGAGCAGATTCTCTTCCTATTTTCCCAAAACCTTTCATCATGGCTCACATCCTAATAGTAGTAAAGAAGTAGCAATAAACCTTTGTTAGCTGAGCCAGCACAACCGAAATTCCTGGCTCTAGATCCAACTCTGAAGCAAACTGAGGAGTCAGTGCTAGGTAAACACAGGTCTTTGCAACCCTCTGTGATCACATCCTGCTCATGTTATTTGTAGCTGATAAGATGTAAGTTGTAAATGAAGGCTGAAAATTGCATTTCTAGTTTTACTCAGTAGGCAAGCCAGATTGCCTGTAGGCTTAGTAGCAGAAGTATAGTAAAACAGGTCTCAGTTCCTTTCCAGTCTCATTTATGCTGCAGAGAAATCCACTTGAACTCTTGCAGCACCATGACAACAGTGGTACCAACAGTGAACAGAGAAAGAAATCAAAAAACGAATGTAGAAAGTATATCTTCCTTCTCCAGGAGATTTTCTGCAGATAGTCTTTTACAATATGAAGAAACTACACTGAACATCTACAAGAAGGTATATTTTAAAACACTAGTATATTCTCATGTGCCTTCTGATTCTGCTTAAAAGCTAGTATGTGGGATTTACACATTGTTAAAAAAACGCATTGTGACGGTTTATACAGGCTGCTTATTATAGAGATTGAATTATTCTCATATTTCTATGCTATAGATTTTGAAACCCTCTTTTAAAAATGAGTCAACTAAACCTCAGTTTTAGGGAGGTTTGATGCCAAATTTATCTTTGGGAAATCATGCATTTTCTCCAAAGCAAAATACTTGCTTGTGTTGTTATCGAAATGTCAGTTGGTTACTATTTTACATGTTGTCATCAGCCAGATTATTATTCATATGGTACACAATCATCTCACTGAATATAAACATAATCCATCTCCTGAATTTATAAATGAAAGCTGCAGTTCTGCACAAGCTGAGACCTCATGACCGTTGCCATCTCCAAAGGGATACTTACTGCATCAAGTTAGTCACATGTGAAAGATTTCATAGAGTCAGGACTTAAGACAGGGGAAAGGTAAAGAAAATATGACCCAACAGCTTCTTGGGAATCCAGTTCTTCCTCTGAAAAACAGCAGTGTTCCCCCAAACTGAGAAAATCATATCTCCACTGGGGAACAGCCTTGTGATATTCTGTGTTCTCTGTTTTCTCTGCTTGCCAAAACTGATAAAATCATTCTGTACAACAACATCCCTGCGTAACTCTGAGGCATAAGATGGAAGGTAAAAATCAGAAGGAAGACAGGAACAGTACTGGCTGGTTTACTGAGTGTGGAAAATGCTGCATGTACTTTCCATGCACATAAAGATGCAGCTCCACCAGTCACTTGGCCATTCCTTCCTAATATAAAGTTGTCAAGGCTGCTACTGTTCATGTTTATTTTTTAAACTGGTAACCAACAGGGCAATGAAGAAATTTGCTTCCATGTTAAAGTGTTGTGCAATTGAGGTTTATGAGTTGAGTGTTGAAGAGCTTCAGCTACCGCTGAAGCTGAATACCTCACAGGCTTGCATCCCCTGCCACATGCTTCGTGGATGTTAGTCCACACATCTGTGAAGATCCACTCTACTGCAGCTGGAATTGAGATACAGAAAACACTGTTAGCCTGATAAAAAAAATAAAACAAAACCAAACACACAGTAGCATGTTAAAACACAGTTTTTTCCATATGCTTACACTGAAATGTGTGACAGAAGACGAAAAACATACAAAGAGGAAAGTATAAATAAAGTGTGAGGAGAAACTCATAAACTCATCATAGAAGCAGCCTCAGTATTATACATAACTAAATTTTGAGCCCCTTTCTCCAAAGGAAACTTCTGGATAGAGATTTAAGGGTTTTCTAACACCTGTAATTTTTTCTGTTATTTTTTTCTCCTAATATTAATGTGATAAATTTACTGTCCGTTTATTTATTAGGCTCATTTGGAACTTTAGAAACTGTCAGACTCTACTTAAAAAAATGCTCTATTTATTAGAAAAAATACAAGCTCAGGCACACGTGTAGACTTTGTCCTCTGGGTCCGTTTGCTTTGCTTCAATAGTACTGGTATTCTCACCTGGCACTTCGAGGGACAAGGGAAGAGAGTACAAGGGAAGAGTAAAAAGTCATCTTCAACTCATAAAAAAGAATCCCAACCAGAGATAATTCAGGACTCTTACTATTTCTTAGACAACAAGCATTGGTTTTAAAATTGTGGTCTATGTGAGCTGAGGATCACCTTAGAGTTTTAGCTCCATTAGAAAAAAAATTATAATATATTGATCAGCCATCAATTTTCATGAAAATGTTTCACAGATAAAATATTTTGGTTTTGAATCATCATCAGCTGTCAAACTACTAAGAATATTGAATTTCATTCAGACAGCCTTATGACACAGCAGCAGGTATGTTAAAAGAGCTACTTGACCTTAGAGAAATTAATATATGAGTAAAGTACACGTATTCCACTGTTCAGCGGGTAACTTTTTTATGCTTTCTGCAGACAAGCTTTCAATATTAATTTTTTCCATATAGTAATTTCTCATTTCACCCTCTCTTTTCCTCTGATGCTCTAGAATTTGATATCTGTTCTCCTCTAGCTTACATTAATATTTTATTTCGGTGGCAAGAAGAAAATATACAGATTTTAAATGAGCAGAAAAGCCTGTTTACAGGCTTCAGTCTTCCTTTGGTTAGCAGGTTATGCAGCTGTGCTGCATAAAGCAATTAAGCTTACTGGAAGTATAAAATGCCATTTGCCTTGGACATCACACCTCCATTTAAAGGAGTTTTGCACCCAGCAATGAGGTCATGATTAAAAGCATATCCAAATTGCCTTTTATAGAGTACTGTCACAGCTCAGGAATAATTCTCCTCAATCAAGCAAAGAAACTGAGATGATGTTTCTCTTTTTCATTTCAGTAGAAATTGAGAAATGGTGTAATAGGTTATGTTCTTTAATCTCTCTAAGACTTGTAGCTCATCACCATCCTGTTATTTTTCCATTCCTCTTATTGCGTCTTTTGAGAATTATGCAGTGAACATGTCCCTCTAAGAATCTGCCAAATGCTTATCAGATAAAGTTGCTGCTATGGACTGTCTGAGATGTCTGATCTGGACCTTTTGGAAGGAAAACATATCCAGAAGTTTTACAGGTGGGACACAGTAGAGGAAAGTGAAAGAAGGACCCTGACAAGACGCTCTGAGCATAGCAATAACTAAGCAGCCTCTTTCATCTGGTGTTCTTAAAAGTATTGTTGGACTTGAGCAAAGCTCTCTCGTCTTGCAGAACTGATCCCAGAGTGTGAAAGGAAGAAAAGTGATGTATCACCTCATTCCATAAAAAACTGTCCTTATAAGTGACAACAAGAATCTCTATTTATTTGACAGGAGAACCTTTTGGTAATTACCAGTATCCTCCCATGAAAAGTGGAAATAAATAAACTGATGAATAAGGACACTTGCAGTAGAGGAATTTCAACAGTAGAGGAATTTCTATTTCTTGTTGTAGTATCAAATGATTCATATTCTTTACCCCAAACATGCATATGTTATCATTTTCTGACCATCAAGTATTCCTTTTTCTAGCCTCCGGTAAACATAACTATGAGCCTATAAAATCCTTCTCCCTTTATCTTTTATGGGATGCAGCATTAGTTTGCAGCAGCTCCACACATTTTCATGTCAGTAAAAAAGGCACTTATTCTAATGCAATAATTTTAGAAACTACATTTATTTAAGCAGTTAATGACTCTTGCTACAGTAACTTTTCATTAGCTTGGGTTTTATTTTCACTTTATTTTCAGTCTCCTCTATTGTGCGAAGAATAATGAAGCTTCATACTGTGGGAGAAGTTTTTGCTTCACTTGCAAGCAGCAGCAGTTCTCTGAATATCCGATTTTGTGAATCTTCTGCACCATACTGCCTTTTCCATAATACTGTGATACCTCTGAGGTTAGCTAGGCCCATCCACAATAAAGAATCCAGTAGCTCACATAAAGTCACTTCCTTTGCAGTTCTCCGGGAGACGATCGCTGTCTACAATATTCAAGAACTTTATGCATTTAAGCATGCCCCTTCCCTTCATCCCAAAGTTATTACACTGCAAATAAAATGGGTTGGTTTTGCTCTTTGTTACTTCATATGGAATGCTTGCAGACTTCGAGTGTCTTATGCAAAGATTGTTGTTCTGACCTTCCTTTTCAGTCATCTTCTTACACCTGACAGTGGCAGGCTGTAAATCATTCATACGACTGCTAGCTATGCCACCTTTGTAATGAACAATTTCAAATTACCTTAATGCCATCAATTTGAAAGCATGTTTCTCACCAATAGGTAAAGCAAGGAAATGAAAAGCAGCAAATATATAACTAGACAGATGTATAACCACAGCTTTTCTTTGGTATGATTGTAGAATTCAGCTGATTGTGCATCTTCTGCAACTATACCACTACTAATTCCCTTGAAAAGAATTTCAACCTCTCTTTTCCTATATGAAGTGCTCAGAAGTCTCAACAATGATATAATGCCAATTTACTCCTTTTAGACAGTTATAGCTTTAGTTGCTGCTTTTCTATATACAACGTCATATACTTCAGGACATTCTGGCGGTTCAAAGCACACTCTGCTTCGGAAGTATCTTCCAAACCAAGTGGATTTTGTGTCTTTCAGAAATATATATACATTTCTCTATGCCTTTGTGACATTAGAAAAGCTAGCTGGAGTAGACTGCAGTATATAAATATCTAACATTAGACTTTTAAAAACATCTCTTTGGTTTCCAGGTGTAAAGGTAGGTATTTGTTGATGAAATAGTAATGAACAGTGGACATAATAAGAAATCAAAACCTGGCAACTATAGCCAGGAAACATATAAACATACCTGATGTTGGAAAATATAATGTGAGATGCAGTGCAAGATCTCACTTTCAATATATGCCATACTGTGTTTTGTCCTTAAAACAAGGAGAAAGAGGTAGGTTGTGAATCAGAGACTGAGTGTTTTCTGAACTGATTTCACATTTGATGCCAGTAATAGAGCTAGGCCTTCATTAAACCACTGAGTGTCATTGATTCTTAACATGTCCAGCTGGGCCATGTCTTCTCAGGCACATATGCTACTTGCACCACCGTGGTAGGGCATATGAAAAAAGATCTGGGGCTACACAGCTGCCCTTTCTTTAAAATACTGCCCCTCAAACACACTTAAGAAGTTAAACAAAATATGTTTTAATAACTTCCCTCTGTGTTCAGGCCAGAGAATGTAAGATGACTCTTTGGACTCAAGTACAAAAGGCCCCTGGGTACCTGCTGAGATGGACGCATCTGACATGGAAGAGATGAAGGAAGCATCTGACCACCACTGCAAAAGGCAGTCACAACTGCCACTCCTGGAAAGAGTGTAAAGCCTGTACAGCCCACTTCTTTCACATGATAATAGGGAGATCCAGCTCCCTGAAAGGCAGAAGAAAGAGTGTTTTTCTTTCTTGGTAAGAAAATGTAGTTCTCAAGTGGGCTAGATGCTCTGAAGAGAACTGGTATCTGACACACCAGAAATTTCTAACAAAGCAGTACTATTTAGCACCTCAGTTAATGTGAGCTGATGAATAAAGTTATCAATAAGTCAAATTTTCCTTTTCCTTACCCCTCACCCTTTCCTTTCCCTTTTCCATTTAATGTTGAAACAGGAGGTGTAGTATCTTATGTGTTATTATATTTGCAGTATATCTTTTAATGTTTGTACAGTATCTTGTTATTCAGCTTAAAAAAGACCACATAAAACAAGAAATGAATGCACAGCAATTTCTGCTTTGAAAAATGAACTGTACCACACACACCTAATAAGCATGACAGAAGATGGAGGACATGAGCTGTCTCTAACTTTGTCTCAGTATTTCAGCAGCAATAAAACGAGTCTGATGAGGCTCCTATGGGCTCATGCCCCTTGCTAAGCCTACCTTGGAGATCAAAGCACTCATTAACAGCAAGGAATGAAACACTTTTTATTGTTATTATTCAAACATACATCCCCCCAGAAAAGAGTTGAGATTTATCATTTAGCCAAGTTAATGAAAGAAAATTAGTCTCAGAGGAAGAATAATGAAAGAGAAGGGAAGTAGGTGAGTACTGTGACTCTTTCTGCCCTGGTAAATGACGTGCTGAACTGCAAAAGTGAGACACTGGCTCCACCCTGGTTGTGCTGCTTAACCTGCTGAAAGAAATGTTTTTGCCCTACTGTCCTGGTCTGCAGTTGCATTTCTGCTGCTTTCCCTGTATGATCTGGTCACTTCTGGAATGTCAGAGTCAGTCTGAGCAGGCAGAAGAAAAGGCATCCTTTCCTCCCTTTCCAAACTTAACCAGTTTAAGCCACCACAACACTTCACTGTCTTAGAGAAGATTTGCAGATGTTCTTGTAATGAAAACAAATAAAATGGTTACATTTATCAAGTAGGAAAAAGTGTCTGTGAACATTTGGTCAGGCTTCCTGAGTAGTACAATCATGCACTAATTTCTGAACGGAGCCCTTAGCTACTTCAGATATTTTCAGTGATGCCACATGACAGCGTATGTTCAGCCAGTTGTGGATACTACTTTCAGTGCATGGGATTAAGGAATTTACAAGAATATTTTGGAATATCTAGTTTTCAATCACCTGCCTGAGGATATTTTTGGGAGTACTTTGTGTGATCCCACATTATTTCAGATAACTTGGGATTTATCTTTAGGCAAATAAGTAACTTTGGCTTATTGTTTACAGTTTCAAATCGATTTTTTTCCCCTTTTCCTGGATGGAAATTAAATCTGGCACTTCCGAAATTCAATAGCACATTTTATGTTTACATCAGGACAGCAATATTTTCGATACTTGTTAATATTGGTAGGTTCATTCCTCCTTGTATAGTCTTTCTATAACAACCAATACCAACACAGAGCAGTGATAGGTAGGAGAAAATGTGCATTATTTACATGAAGTAAAACAACATTAGAAGACTGAACTTCCAAAAAGTAGACACAATTTTATTGAAGGACATTGGTGTGCAAGTTTGTCCAATATATAGATTCATTTGATCTCACCAAAAGAACTCTGTTGTTATGTCAAACTAATATATATCACACACACACATAATTATAAAAACTTTCTCCTGTTTGTTTAATTCAGAGAAATATTAATTTCAGTAGCAAAGTATTAAACCTTATGTTATTGATAACTATATGTATTTTCCTTCCTGGTTTTGATTGAGAAACTGGTTTTGATTTAGATGCCTTAAAAAAAGTAGAAAACATGTCTTTTTCTTCTCTACAGTTCCAGTAAAATTACCATATATTGTATATGACATTGTATTTTACTTTAGGACAAGTTATGTATTGCAAAACCATGTCATTGCAGAGATAGCTCTTTATAAGAATAAAAGGGTTTTTTTTTTAGATAAAAGGACATTAAAGAGAAGGTATAATGTGCTATACAAATTGTATTCCTGGTAGTTTAAAACAAAGAACAGAAATTACTGAAGAGCAGAAAATAGGGTCATAAAATGGAAAAACTGGAAGGATTGTTTCACGTTTTTCATTAAATTGTGTTATATTTTTAATTTCTTCATCCTCTGTTAGACTTCAGTTATTTTTATGGTTTATAACTACTGAGTGATATTATTGAACTCAAGTATTTAACAAAAATCCCCTTAGGTTTATTATTTAAAATGTGCTGATAAGAGAAAACAATTTGGTTTGTGATGAGACAAATTCAAAGGCTTCTGGGTTTGGTCTTTAGGGGTATACAGATATTCTCACTTGGAAAGACAATGAACAGTTAGAAAACTATGCAAACCCCACGTCACCATCTAAATTAAATGTTATTGAAAATAATTATATTTTAATTGTACTGTCTTAGTGAAGTAGTCTTATTTTCAGGAAAGAAATTATGTTCTTTGAAGAATAATCTTTAATATACCATATTGTTAATAGTGAAAAACATGTTTTTGACATGTTGTGATAGTTTTGGGGGCTGTATATTTGGATATAAATGTCTTTCTGCAGTTTATGTGACTTTAATAATGAACTCTGGAAATTCTGAAACTACGGAAATTCTGAAATCATAGTGGATACCTCTTTATACACCACATAGCGTAGCCTGTCATTTGCACTGGACGAAAGATAACTCCCTCTTTTGGTTCTGAAGATCTTTGAAAATTAGCTGGATTATACCTTTGGAAGTGAAAAGCCCGTGCTGACATTTTTGTAATAATTACAGCAACATATTTCTATTCATGGGACTTAAGGTATAGTAGGGTACAGCAAAAATGGAAATACATTCAGAAATGCATTGGGGCTTCAGGGAGAGAAGGGCTGGAAGTGGTGGCACATCTGGTTGGAGAAGTCTTTGTTTGCTAGTAAGTAGCTGAATTACGTTTGCCTCTGCAGTAGAAAAGTATGAAAAACACGTGGTAGTTCTTAGTAGCAGCAAACATCTCCTGTCGCATGCTATTATGTAGTGTTAGAGTACTATGCATTAAAATGGTATTTGATGAGCTCATTAGGATGGAGTTCGGATTTTAGAATCTCTACGGCAGAAGCAGTTGGATGCCTCAGAGTATGAGCATTTTGCTTGAGTGAATTGTACAGGGAATAGAATAAAATCAGAAACATCTTCATCACTAAAACCTTCGGTAACAAATACCCTCTTCTCCTGAAATGCTAGGCTTTGGTTAGGGAGAACTAATTCATTAATTTTGAAGGGTTTTCTTTCCTTCTGTTTTTGGACTGCTGTCTGAACCCTCCAGCACAGTAATCGGAGACCAATACTGGCGCTAAGATTTCTTCCTCTGTAACTCCGGTGAAAACACAAATTTCAGTGGGGTTCTCAGTAACACAGAAGCCCTTCTTGAATGCATATTAAATTTTCCTTGAGCTAGACATAGTAGTTAACATCCCATCTAAATGGATCGGGTCTTATTTCTGTACCTTATGGTTGGATCTATTAAGTTCCAATGTTTCTTGATTAATATTTTTATATTTGGAAACAGGAATTCTTTATCTACTTTTCTGCTACAAGTTTGTTTGTCTGCCTTTAGATTTCCAATTATATGTTAAGCAGATTTTGGATGTTTTACTTTGAGGATTAATTCTAAAACAAGCTTTGAGATAAATTCCAATCTTTGCTTTTACTAGTCTACCATGTTCTGTTTTTAAAGTCCAGAGTCCTTAAAGTCATATTGGTGATTCTGGTCAAGAAAAATTGAAACTGGTTTATTTCTAGAAAGAATATTATTAAGTAACTTCCCTACCTACTTTTTTGTTTGTTTGGTTGGTTGATTGGTTGTTGTTTTTTTTTAACCGGGAAACTTTTTTCTGTATATGAATACTGTGTTATACTTACTTGTAAGTAACCTTACAAGAACCTGTAAGTATAATGATATTTGGTCTCTTTATAAAAGATAGTCAAGACCAAGCTCTGCTTAGTGGATCCTGATGATGATGATGAATTTTATTTTGTGTTATTTCCCATCCCCAACTTCTCCTCTTTGTGTTATGTTTTTCTCAAATAAAAAGAAGAGCTGAACCACTAGGAATGAGGAAGAGATTGAGAAAGTTATGGCAGAGTTGCTTTCAGAGGGAGCAAATAAGTGAGTTACAGTGGGTGCTTCAATGCATACCTGATGAATTGGTTAAACCAAAACCAGGAGCAGATAGACAGAAAGCAATGCATAAATTAACTTTTAATTTCTATCTTACCTTTTCTATCTGCTTTGAGCTTTTAGTATTTAAAAAAATATACATATTTATTAATTTCTTAAATATTTATCTGGATATTAGGATCAGGATTTTTGGACTTTTGGGGTAGTTCATATGAATTCATATGGGATAGGTTAAAGCAGATCAACCTCAAAGCTCTGCTCAGTTTGGGGAGTCTCATGATACTCAGCTAATGCCTCAGCTCTTGAGAGCTGGCTTGCCTCTGAAGGCAGGTTTGGGCTCAAGAAACTGCTCAGTTTCCTGCTGAAAGATATCATTATGTCTCAGGATGAATTCAAACATTGCAGGGATTCTGTTCTGTTGGCAAGTGTAGCTAATGTCTCTTTTTCAATTTGAACAATATCACAGTGTGCACTTGTGTAGGCTGGACTGACACGGTATTCTTAACATTAAAATAATACCCAGTACAAAATCATCCTGTAGCAAAAGCGCTCAGAGGATAAATAAGCAGAGTTTAACTATTTTCAAGGCTTTAAAATAGCACCCAACCTACTTGTGCTGTAGTGCAATAAAAAGGAGGATTTTCAATGAGCTGACATTAGTCTCATGTTATTTCGATTCATTACCTTTTTCTGCATATACTTCCCCTGGACTCCAGACAACTAATTGGTTTTTCACTAGAAGCACTGATAGCATTAGGCTTTTATTTCAATGTCAGGTGCTGTACTAGCTTCTTATCATTTTTAGCTTACCATTTTTTAGCTTTATCTGTTTTGATAAATCAAGAAACACTAGCCCCCAGTGGGTAATTTTTGTATTTAAGGGAGGTATCACAGATAACTGCAGTTTCGAAGGCAGGTTCACAAAGACTCTTCTGTTTTCTGTTCTTGTAGTTGTACAGTGGTACTTTCCAGTGCTTCTCATGAAAACTCTTAATTATTTCAAGCAACACAAGATCCGCATTTTTGTTCAATTATTTTTTGTTTATTTAAATTTTGTTAAACAGCAAATTTATTACTGTTTTTAGAAGACATTCCAATCCTTTTGCTTTCTACCTGCCTGAACTGTAAATATTCTTACCAGAGCTGAAGCTTCATAGATCCCTTGTTTCCTCATAGCATTTTTTTTTTTTTACAGCAGCTGGCCTGCTTTTACAACACACTTTTCATTTTCACAACTTCAGCTCATAGTTATCTAGTTACAACTCATTATTTAAAGGAAGAATTCAGAATTAAAGTATAAATAATATTTTGTATTACAAGATTCAGAAGTTTTGTACTCTGTTTATCAGTTACCTTTTTTTTTTTTTTTATTAATAGAATGGCTTTTAAAAATCTACTTGTATTTTTTGCTTAATATTTTGGACATACCCTTTTGAGATGTGATTTTCCATCTGGGATTCTGTGTGTCTGATTTCTCAGGCTCTCTTGATTACCATCTCATGAGTGAGTGTTAAGGGTCTGAGCACCTGGCAGCCATATGGTGGCCTGCTGTTAGAATTGCTTTTGTATCCTGGTCTGAAATGTGTATCTTTCTGTGTCATTAAGCATACATGGCATTTATCTACATGAAATTTTAAAGAAATCGACCTTCTGAGAAACAGATTCACACCTCCATTTGCAACTGCGACACTGCGATTTCAGGATTTTCATCAGAAGGACATATATTTCTGGGAAAAATTGCTTTTTCTGAACTGCCTCTACCATCTTCAACGTTCAAAGCATGGCCAGTGTGCAATTTAGACTCACAAAGCAAATCCTACCAGATGGTGATTTGCTTCCCAACATCTAGTTTAGTTGGCCTGTTTTGGTTTCGTGTTTGAACATGTCAGCTTTTCACAACTGGAATATGGAGGAAAATCCCAACTTATTTACACACAGTGGAACTCAGACTTAAGGTATGAAAGGCCTGAACTTGGGAAAAGTCGTATATTGAGTTTCTCAGTTTGGGATGTGATTCAAACAGAATTTCATTTCTGTTCTTAAGCTTCTGTTCTTTGCCTTTTGTTATGGAAGAAAGATTTCAGCAAATAGACAAACATTATAATACCATCAAGCTTACATGGGAGAATGTATATTCTGAATACATTTTTATAGATAAGATAATATTTAAAACACTTTTAGCTAAGTACAATAGTATAAAAAGTATCAGAGATCACTCGCTAATGGGTGAACCTGCAACGATCGTGTCCTAAATATCCTAAAAATTCAATATGAACTAGAGTGTAGTTATACACATTTCACACATATCTTGCTGCTTCACTTTCAAGGGGACAAATATGCCATCCAACACTTGGCTCAAAATCAGTCCTCTAGAAAGAACTAGATACTCCAAGTCCTAAGTTGTCTCTTAAAATCTGCACATAGCTCTAAAGTGTTTCATTGAGGTATTCATTCTAGTATCCGTTTTCCATTGGAATGGTTTCAAAGTTTATTGATTCTGACATTTTTATATATTAAATAGATTATTTTAGAAAATATTTTTAGAGCCTTAATGGGATTACATAACCAAGTTATAATAAGCTTACCAAAATTCCAAACTTTATGACATAAATCAAGCTATGAGGTGGATTAAATAAAAGACAACAAGAGACAAATAAAAACAAAAAAAAGAGACAAATACAAGTTGAAATCAAGACAATGGTGCAGTAGAATCTGGATCACTGCCTTTGTGTAGCTGTCTGAAGTTCATGCCACCATGAAAGACTGAAAAATAGTCCACTTTCATGAAGCAGCAGATGAGAGTGTTAGTGAGAAACTCTTATTTTCCCTGTTTCCCATGTGTCAAAGTGGAAAAAAATCTGTCAATTAATAGTCCTTTAGACTTGAGTTTCCGTACAACTATTATTACTCTTGTTTTGCTTTTGATAATGAGCTAAGACATCAGTCTTAATTATCGCCTGCTTTGGTAGTATCGATCACAAAAGTGAGTGGATGGTTTAAGTAATCAAAGCCAGGTAAAGACTTGCCAGCTAGACTTGTAAGAACAACCTTTTCAAAACATGAAACACAACATTATCTGTAATGTATGTAAATTGCTCTCTTAGACAGTAAAATTAACTAGACTTCCATGTAACAAAAAGATGCCAAGTAGAGCTACTGTGTTTAAGCTAACTGTCATGGTTTGGACTGGGTTGGCCACTAAATGAATAACAGCAGATGCTCTCATTTTACCTCTCTCTCCCTTCCCAGAAAAGAAGAAGAGACAATAAAGGAGAGGCACTTATGGGTTAAAAAGAAACTAAAACTAATTTAATGAAATATTAAAAATCAAAATTAAATATCAATTAAAATAATATAAATTACAAAATAATGGAATAAATATAAGTTATATGTACACCCAATATTGAGCTCACAAGACGACAATCACATGGTTGGTAGGCACTAGGAAAGTCCCAGACTGGACTTTCTGCTGGATGAGAAATGAATTTGGAACACACAGATTGGGATCCAAGGCAGGACAACAGAGTCCTCCTCAGACACTGGCCATTGAAGAAAGACCACTTTGACCCCTGAGCTTTTATACCAAGCATGATGAAATGGAATGGAATATCCCTCTGGTCACTTTTGGGTGACCTGTCCTGTTCATTCCTCCCCATAGGTATGACCTCTCTACGCTCTCTTTTTCCAGCCCTCCAATGTAGGTGGCACATAGCTGACTTCAGTTGCGTAATAAATATAAACAAGAGCCTCTCTGCGTAGCATTGCTTGGTTTTAACTACAAACTTCTGGGCTTATCACCCTGGAAGCAGAAACTGCCTGAAAAATATGCAATTAATTTCAGAGTACCACTAGTAAGAAGAGACTTAACTGAAAAGTAAAATTCCTGGAAAGAAAATTGGTTCTGTTCTACCTCTAACCAGGACAGTTAACAGAAGCTGAAGCAGCAACCATAAGAAGACTGGACTTGTAAATCTTAGCTGGTCTCTGCTTCTTTATATCCTTTTAGCCGTCATGACAAAGTCTTTAAGCAGCATCCCTTGCTTTAATGTAGCAGATAAATACTGTTTTATCAACTTTTAAATTAAATTTTTTATTTTCTTTTTATCTGTATTTTACCAAAGCAGCAGATTGCTTACACAGGTTTTTTTTACCTTCGATTTTATATAGTTCCTAATGTCAGAGGATTTAATATAATGAGTTTGAAAATCTGCTATTATAAACACAACAAATTATCCATGGGATAATGGATGGAAAGTGATGAATTACCAGAAAATAAATCTACAACATTCATTCATGGTTAGTAATAACAAAAGAATGGCAAGGCTGATTTATTACTTGATAGCGTATCTATTCCTGTTCAGGCTTTTTCCAATTATAGTACATAGACAAATTTAATTCAAGTTATTAAAATATGGAAACTGTTTTCTGTTTTCCATTCCATAACTACAAAAGTTTTTCATTTTCTCATAAATTTAGTATTAAGCATAGCATGCATCACAGTGCAAAGAGCAATGTTAGATATATAGCTCATTTTAAATCTCATATTTCATCAACAGAAAGGATACTCTGTGTTAGGAAGCGCAAGAAGTTTGAGCTTTAGAAAGTCTACTGCAGAGCAAAATCATCTTTCATAAATAGCTGAAATCCTCATGGAAAACAGATTAAATCCATTCAGATGTTAGAATAACATGTATAATGTTGGTGTAATGGCTTAATTTCCTGTTTGAGCCATGTTTCTATAGTACATTGGAGAAGTCACCTCATGATAAGTTTCAGAACCTCTGTCTCTACTTTGCTTTAAACTGTACCAAACAGCAAGAAAAGCAGCAGTGTTTACAGCTTGTCACAGTCCCGTATGTAACCAGACCTGAGAAGGAACAAGATGTGAGAAAAAAAAATAAAAAATCAACTTTTATTCTTACTGTCCTGCTGTTGACAGCTTTTTTTCTGGTTATGGGAACATACTGCTTTCCAGTACGCATCTAGAAACCAGTGATCTACAGTATAGAGGGGCAGACCTCATTAGAAAATTGGTAAGACTTGAGATATTCCTTCCTGAGTGGTTAGAAATTATTGGGGGCTGTTTTGGCTTTTCCTGGGTGAAGCTGGGTCCTGATTCATCCTTCTGTTACTGACTTTCAAAAGATATATATACGGGTGCAGTAGCTATGGTATATATAATACACTTTCAAGTGAAAGAGAAAAAGTCACGGGATGATGAGACATAGCTATCTGAAGCTGCCAGGTCTTAACTGAATACATTACCTGTAGTTATAGAGAAAACAGAACCAGGCAGAGGCATTTTGAAATACCACAAGGAAATGATCAAAAGTTGCATCAAGAGAGATTTCAATTGTGCACAGAAGAAAACAATCACAGTGAGAGTAGTTAAGCAACAGAATATATTGTCCACAAAGTGAAAATATGAACATTTTCCTTCTTGGGGGTCTTCAAAATTAGATCAAAGTGTTGAAAAAAAATGAAAATGTCCTGAGCAGTCTGAACTAATGGGATCTGCTTTCAGCAGGGAGCTGGACTAAACCACCACAGGGGTTTCTGAAATTACTCTTGTGAGTCTATGAAAAAATACAGGCACTTGTCATAGCACCATAGAATGGTTTTGGTTGGAAGTTGACTTTAAAGATCACTGAGTTCTAACCCCTCTGCCATGGGCAGGGACTCCTCCCACTAGACCAGGCTGCTCAAAGCCCCATCCAGCCTGGACTTGAAAGTTTCCAGGGCATGGGATGGGGCATCCACAACTTCTGGGGGAACTTGTTCCCGTGCCTCACCACCCTCGTAGTGAAAAATCTATTCCTAATATCTAATTTAAATCTACTTTCTTCTGGTTTAAAACCATTACCCCTTGTCCTTGTTAAAAGTCCCTCTCCAGCTTTCTTATAGGCACCCTTCAGGTACTAGAAGGTTGCTCTAAGGTCTCCCTGGAATCTTATCTTCTCCAGGCTGAACAACCCCAACTCTCTCAGCCTGTCTTCACAGGAGAGGTGCTCCATCCCTCTGATCATCTTCAGGGACCTCCTTTTGACTTTCTTCAACAGGTCCATTTTCCTCTTATGTTGAGGTTCCAGAGCTGGACACATTTCCCAGGTGGGCTCTCATAAGAATAGTGCGGGAAAGTGATGAATACTTTGCATATGTCCAGGTAGGTGACATCCTTTGCTCTCCCCTCATCCACTGACTTTGTAACGCCATTGTGGAAGGACACCAGATTCATCAGGCATGACTTGCCCTTAGTGAAGCCGTATAGGATGTCACCAATCATCTCCTTATTTTCTATGTGATTTATGAGAGTTTCCAGGAGGATCTGTTCTATGATCTTGCTGGGCACAGAGGTGAGACTGACCAGCCTGTAGTTTCCTGGGTCCTCCTTGTAATCCTTTTTAAAAATGGGGGTTATCTTTCCCTGTTTCCAGTCTGTGGGAACACCACCAGACTGTCATGACTTCTCAAATATGATGGACAGTGATCTGACAACATCTGCCAGGTCCTTCAGGACCCATGGATGAATTCCATCAAACCTCATGGTCTTCTCTACTTTCAGGCTCCTC
This sequence comes from Thinocorus orbignyianus, assembly GCA_013400375.1. NCBI lineage: Eukaryota > Metazoa > Chordata > Aves > Ciconiiformes > Thinocoridae > Thinocorus > Thinocorus orbignyianus. The sequence goes on from VXBW01004804.1 coordinate 247,158, forward strand.
AGCTGGTTTCGAAACTTGTCTTCTCCTACAGTGGGCAGTACCTTATTCTCCCTTTCCCTGCTTTTGTCTTCTGCAGCTTGGGCATTGTGGTTAGGGCCGCTGCCACTGACTGAGGCAGGAAAGTTGCTGAGTGCCTCAGCCTTCTCCTTGTCCTGGGTGACCAGGTCTCCAGTCTTCTTGTGTGGGCCCAAATTTTCTTCTTTTTATCACTGACATACCTATAGAAGCTTTTCTTGGTGCTCTTGATGTCCCTGCCCAGATTTAACTCTATCTGGGCTTTAGCCTTCCTAACGTGATCCCTGACTGCTTGGGCAATTTCTCTGTTAGCTGTCCTTGCTTAAGACTCTTCTTTCAAAAAACTACACATAGTATTAGAAGAAATTTTTCTTTCATGCTCAGTCATGATCCAGATCTGGAGAATGAAAGGCATGTGCAACAAAATATTTTTAAATCTACTACAATCACTTTTCAATAATGGTATCCCAGAAGATTTTAGGAACAAAAAGGTTTTAGAAATGGATTTCTCCTTTCTTAATGGGTTTTTATTCAGCGACACTTTATTTTATTGATTTCTAGTCCTAAGTAATTTGAATTATTTTTGCAATGGACCAGTATGAAATCTCATTCCAAACTGCCACTTTATTTTATTCAGGGAAGAGAAATCTAATTGGCAGTTAGATCAGCTTTCAAAGCCTAAAGTAAAAGACGGGTAACTTAAGCTTCAGGTTCTCAGATAGTGCCCATCTGGGATTTATTATCCAGAGTTAAACTTCAGCCTGGGCTTAGGTAATATTTTACCACTTCAAGAATTTTCAGCTCTACATAGATGTTGAAGCTTTTGTTCTTACAGAGGGGGAATCTTTGTGCTGAGCCAAGGACACAAATCAGACTTTAAATTCAGAGCATTCTCAGGGCTGCCTGTCACTCTGAAAACATTTATTATCTCTTAGTCCTACCAGATAGTTAGCCAAACTGCATTGGCAGAGTTACCTGAGGAAATACAGCTCTACTGGACAGCCTGCATAGAAGAAAAATAATGGAAAGTCTGATAAATCCAGGTAAGATAAGTGAGCTTAACAGATGAAGCAAGATTCTAACAAGTGAACAAAAAGGTGTGTTAGCTCATACCTCAAGGAACACATTGTAACAATTTGCTTTATTTCCTGAAAATGCTTCTTCTTATGGTGTCTGTCCCTTTATGCCCTTTAATAGGAGATCAGGGTGGTTTCCTTAACGATAATCATTTTAGCGCAGCAGAAGATGAGAATTTGAATCCAACAGGTAATTTCCTTTGAATCAATTTCTATTTTGTTTTCTTTTTGTTTGCTGTTAGATGTTTCCGGTACTTTAGCCTTCCTTTGTTCTACACCAAATAATGCTGGTGATAAAGTTATTAAGGCATCTTCTGAGTTCAGAGAAAAAATATTCATCGAGATGCAAGGAGATATAGTTCATGTAGGTGGGCAAGAAGGAAAGGGAAAGAAAATCATTTGGCTTGACAACAGTAGAATAAATGCAGAAACAGGGAGAGTAGCTTGATTGATCCATAGCATTTCTTATTTTATAAAATTAAGTTTTTGATGAGAGTATAGAGGATACAACTCTGAGAGCTGCATAAAAACTTCACATATTTTGAGAATGAGCATTTACTCAGATATGTAAAAATACGGATATGCGTTTATATACATTAAAATCTATGTATTTAAGTAATTACTGCAGTGTGCTGGTATGTGCAAAAGATAAACACCAAAGGCTGCCCATACTTTTTAAAAAAACCCAGCATCTTCTGTAAGACATATCTATGAGAGCTTAGAGTAAGTTGTATTCAAGGCCATTCCAAAGGATTTGTAGGTGTCTAAGGAGACAATGAAGAGTTAACATCAGAGGTGGAAGTCTGTGGAACTCAGAGAGCATGCTGAGTACTGTGACCACCAGTAAGCAGTAAACATACGAAGATTGCTTTCCTGCAAAGGATTCTTAAAAATGCAAGTTTCAGCCAGATTATATCTAGTTCAGGAAAAAGTCCTTTCCTGATCTAGAGTCTTCAGCTGAGCTTAAACCTGGCATTTCCTTAGTTTTTTATTTTGTATTATGTACACTTCATTGGATGTGATCCGTTATTTTATAAATTACCAGTGTTCAACAGTGAGAATAACAATCACTTGCTCTTAAAGTTGATCATTTAGAATGTGCCAGTCAAGTTAGACAACATGTTATTCTAGTTTTCAGTACAAATTTCAGTGCAGTTTTTTACCAGCCATACCTGTTGCCATTTCTAAATAGTGAAATTTGTAATTTCTGAAGACAAAGCTCCTGCATTTTAGAGAGAAGCAAGACATTAATAGACTTATTTTAACAGTAATTAGTAGGGCTTTATAAACTCACAGTTAATGACTTTGCAACTGTTGTATTACTTGAGTCATATCTTTTTCTGTTGCAGTTTTTGCATGACATAGCTACCAGCATTTGTATCACTGTAGAAACAAATATCCCCAGATTGTGTATGCTCAGTGCTTCCTACAGCAGACCGTAGTCTGAGAGTGCTTAGTACCCAACTGGGTAACAGCAAAAAGGGAGTTGGAAAAAGAAACATTTATCACCCCTGTTTCTTAGATGGCTGATAACAGAGGTTTTTATCAAATATCATATAAAAGCTCCCTGGGAGACTAAAAGACTGAACTCCTGTAAGCCATATGCTGAATTTAATGCTTTACCAACGCATACATGAAAAATAAATTTTCCTCAAGGAAAATTATAACCTTTGAAACCATATGAACATCTTCAAGCAGGATGTATATTTTTGTTTAAAACAGTGTCCTGTGACTCACATATGGTTACCTGTTTTAAATATCTTCATGTGAAGAGTATGTAAAGAGCCTATTTATATTTACAAAATGCTCTACAGTTTTTGGCAAACCATAAAACTAGTTTTATTTGAAGGACAGGTTTGCATCGTTTTTTGCTAGGAATAATTCTTACTTGAATATTTGAGCACTCTTTTGTGTCATCAGATGTTTGGGGAAAATAGTTTGGAGAAATAACAAAAAAATAAATAGATATAAATTTTTCTGTGTAGGAATGCTGACCAAGCTTCAGCTCAGTAAGAATAGCTAAATAAAATTCAGATGCTGCAAGATACACACAAGTAGTTAACTACCAGCACAGAGATAGAGGAAATATTTTTTACTACAATATCAAAAAAATCTAATTTAAAATAACAACAAAACCAGAAATTCATACCTTCAGGTAACTTACAGGAAAGCAACATGACTACACACAAATCTGCAATTAAAGAGAGAATTAAAGAGACAAATCATTCTTTTTGATGTCATTTCTGTTTCATCACATTTTTCAGTTTCCAAAGATAAAGAGGGTCAGATATGATCTCTTCGTAGTCCTGGATGATATACCTGAAAAGGCAAGCAGAAAATGAGTCACAAAGCTTTGACATTTAAACATCATTTAAACTGGAGCTTAAATGATGAATCCACAAGGGCATAAAATAATCTGGAAGAATGTTTATAAACATTGAGGACAGAACTTATCTTTGAAACAAAATCATTGATGCAACTGATTTACAAAACACTAATGACAGCTCCCTCAAAATCGACATGGAAAGGTTGTAATTTTCCCAGAAAGGTTCCTAAAATGAAGAGATATAATTATTTTCATTTCAACAGCTCTTTTAGTTTAATATTAGACAACAGCCACATGTCCCCCCCAAAAAAAACACCTAAAAACCAACCACAAAACAATGATAAAAAACTAAACCAAACCAAATGAAAAACAAACAAACAAACAACAAAAAAATACACCCAAAAAACCCCATTGCAAAATAAAACAGTTTTAAAAAGTCTGGGTTTGGCTTAGCTTTCTTCTAGAGGCTGTGATTGGAGACAAAGTCATTCAGGAGTAAATCATGAACTTGTAGATGCTATGGTGACTTGGAAATTACCTGAGCATTATATATACATAGATATTCATCTGCTATAAGTAAAAATATTTAGATCCAAATTGTAGGTGAATTTTCTTGTGCTCACATGTTTTATGATGAATCTCACAAAATGATAGACACACATAATCCTTTTCTTTTGTGTACCACCACAGAAATTCCAAGTTGTATTTTCTATTTAGGACTAGATTCTGGTACCCTAATTCATAGAAAATAATTACAAATACCTATGATAATTAAAATTAAGACTGTTCTGAGACACGTGGTATAGGTGTTATATATTTGAACAGCAGTGGAAAATGCACCAGGAGGCATTTACCATCTTTCTACATGACAAGACAGAGTAAGCAGTAGAATCAGAATAACGCCCAAATCCTCAACATAAAAGGCCTGACCCAAACAGTAAATAAATGTCTACAGCTGCATGTGTCTATACTTGAAAGCAACTTGGACAGAAAAACATTTTCCTTTGTACAAAACTATCCAGAGAAAGATGAAACAGGTTTAGTGTAATTAAGACTGTGCCTTATACCTCTGAAATCTGTTCTTCTACTCCTTGGCTAAGCCTGTCCACTGTCTGTCACATAAGAGAATTGATCTAAGTACCTGTGTGAGGAGGTACTACGATTCCTTGTAATCTGATGTACAGCATGCATTCACATTAAGAGGCGATATTATTACAAGAGTGTTGTGCTTTAACCCTGGTAAACAGCAAACCCCTACTTTCCTTCACCCCACAACGGGACAGGTAGACAGTTGAAAGGATAAAAGTGAGAAACCTCATGGATTGACTTAAACACAGTTTAATGGGTAACACAAAAGCTGCATGTGCTTACTAGAATCTATATACATTCCAGACTTGCTCTAATTATGTTCGGTTGGAATTGTTTGCCTTGTGAGTATGAGACATTTGCTTTAAGATGCATTCCTCAGTAGGTTTTGGCATCCTAGTAGAGCACTGGCCACTAATAGGATTTAATTTAGCTTCTTATTACATGGCTTCAGTGTATTGAGTCCTTCAGGCTGACAAGCTGTAGTTGCTTAAGTTACTGGGGTCAACTGCTGAAGTAATCTGAATTAATATTGTCGATTTTGATTGACATTGACATCCCCTTGACTGGGAAGGGAACAGTGTTGAAAAGATCCACTGAAATATTTAGTCTTCTTGGTTCTCAGAAGTGATTCATATTGGGGTGTTTATAATCTGTTCACAAATTTTCTCATGGGAGGAAAGTAGCTGAGAGGCTTTTCAATCAGAGAATGCTCGTAGATGGTCTGTAGTTGGAGAATGGTTTGTCCCTTTCTCCGACTTTCTTCTCTAGCCATGTGCCTGATTCCAGCAGAGCTATGCTCCAACTGAAAAGTGAGAGTAATAATGCTTAGTTATGTTATACTTTTTGGTGGCATTTTGGTACAATCAAGTATGTTCTCTTGCCTTCTTATGAAATCAAGAGTCTATTTCACTATACAATTAGGTGTACCAATATGTGAAACTTTAGCATTAGGTTAGTATCTGGGAGCAAAAACTAGAATATGAACAGCTGATATTGCTGATATGCCCCTCTGAGATCAGTCCACACTGGTTTATCAGCTCATTGATAATACTTCCATCCTTTACTCCCTCATGGATTTTTATTTGTTAAGTAGAGGTAAGAGATTACATGATTCTATCCATTCGTACATTTTCTAGTGTCTCCTGTGTTTGTAATGACACGATCAATGTCTTGAAGTTTGCATACCATTTGTTCTTCCTGAACAATTGTGTTTTACATATTGTCAATCTAATTTCAAAGCCATGCTCTGGAAAATGTCTGCAGTTGCCCAAAATGGTGGATAACATTTTGTGAGATCATATGGTTCAAAACTGAAATAATAATTGGGAAACAGAAAATGAACAAATTTCGAGCATTTTTCACCTTGGCATTTCCAGCTAAATGCAATTGCAATTTTACTGCATTTTACTACAGGAAACATACAAATCAGAACTATGAACTTCCGAAAGATAAGTGTTTTGAGGTAGTTACTGCAAATCTGTGTGGTCACTTTTTGATATAGGACTAAAAAAAAATGCATTAAAATGAAATATCTTGATGAAACATTAATTTCTTGGAATCAAAAATTAAAAGCATATTTTTACTGTCACTATAAAATATTTCTTCTCTCCTGCACAATGCAGAGTTACTGAGTATACACTTTAAAAATCTGAATGTCGTAAGTGCATGCTGAGGTCTTGCTTTTGACAGGATAAAAATGTTTCAACCCACTAACTAAAATGTTGGTGTGTGTATAAGTGCAGAGATACAAATCCGTAGTTTAGGATACAAGCAGAAAGTGTTTCTCTGAACTGCAAATTTCTTAAAATCCAGCTGGATTAACCAAGAACAGCTTTTTTCCTCATCACTGTGTACCATGTTTTATTGAAGTCACACTTGCACAGAACTTTCACAGTATTCCCTTATTGTCTGAGATAATTTATTTTTGGCTTGATCTTGAATAACTGGCCAGAGCTGGTTTCGTTCATCTGTGAAAGAGAAGGTATTACATCAATGCTAAACACGCTTACGGCATCGAAACACTGTGCAAATACCATTAAAAAGTATGCATGCTTGAGAGTATTAGTACTTTAATTTTAAGTGGAAAATAAGTGGAAAGCAGACTTTTATGATGTCAAATTTTTTCTATGGATTTTTATTTTTTTGCCTCTACTAGTCCTGTGGCTTTCTACTTCCACCACCTTTCCTCCACACCACCCACAACTAAGCTTATTTTATTTCTCAGTACAAAAATTTGCTACATCTGCCTCTATCACCCTTCTTTCTAATTTTCATCTGCTTTGGAACTTTTCACCAGAGTCTTCATCTCCACTGACTCTTCAAAAACTGTGACTTCCTTTGGACTTTGTTTTTGCCTTTTTTTATAATAACACAAGATTTGGGGTTATATTTATGAAAATGTTCATGGGGGTGCAGGGCAGAAGCTGTTGAGGTTTCTAATCTTTACTGGCAGGAGAAACTGGAATCCCAGTTTTTTAAAACACACGAGATACATGTCTGATGCAGGTCTATGCAACCCTCTTCTGAAAAAAGGGAGAAAATACTTCCAGAAACTGAAGGAAGATTTCCATATTTAAAGCAATTTTCTGTCATACGATTTTACTTAAATTCTGACATATTTAAAAAAAAAAAAAAAAAGAAACAACTTATTTGTTTCCCTGCAACTTTAGAATTTGAAATAAGATTCTTGCTTGTCTTGGAACAAGATTATTCATAAGCAATGTTTCTCTGGATATGCTTAAATGGTCTTCAGTTATAAGATATATAATTCCACTTTAGTACTGAGTGTGAATTCATTACCAGGAATGTAAATACACGTGCATTCAAGCAAGCCATATATGACATTAATGCAGCACATTAGGAACAAGCATTTCCTAATATCCCTTTCCAGAAAAGCAGATATTCTCACAAACATTGTCCTGTCTCAAGGGTAGTAAAAGATCACAGAATCACAGAATCATAGAATTACAGAATGATATGGGAATGGAAGGGACCTCTGGAGATCACTTGAGCTTTTTCAGAAGCTCCCTGCTCAACCACACAGGTCTCCTGCTTCCCTTGTCTGATTTTCTGCTCTTAGGGATGCACCAATCCTGAGCTTGGAGAAAATGATGTTTGAACATTGTCCAGCTCTCTTGAGCCCATGATAAGATGGCAGCTTGGCAGCCAAGATGACATCTAGGAAGTAAAATCAGAATGTTACAATATCTGAATAGGTTTTAACTGATAGAGTTGTTGCACTTCTGCTGAATTAGACATGGAAAATAAACCCCAGACAAGAGAACTTAAGATCTACTGTAGTTTGCCACTGAGGGCTGTAGCGTTGTCATGTCCTATGGGAAGCTGTTGAATGGGAGAGGGGGTATAAGAGAGTAAGAGACATAACCCTGCAGTCAGGGTTTGTCTTGGAGGTGGTTGTGTTTGCTGCACTATCATTGTGGATTAAAAAATGGTTTAGTTCTGTTTTCACAGAACATTGAGCAAACTGGTCTTGACCTACAAGTGACGTTTGCAGACATTGTTCCAATAATGGTACTAGTGAATTTAGTAGCACTATGCTAATAGAAAACCTTATTCCATACATAAGAAAGGGGGCAGAAGCCTTCATCCATAGCTGTGTACATATCTCTCTACTTTTGGGAAACTAATGCTTGCAAGTTTGTGAGGACAGAGCATGACTTTACTCCTCAGTCACTAGATCACTCTTTTGATGGTTCAAGAAAAAAGCTGTTTCATGTTTGTATAGTTCTATTAAAATCTCAGCTACAATCTGGCTTTGCTTAGTATAAGAACAGGGGTTTTTCATTGTTAATTTTCCTCTAAATCCAGGGGCCTTTCACTGAGTTCGTCCCTACAGTTAAATTCTAGAAGATACTGGGCAAAGGAAATGGTCTCAGCAGCCATCCCAAATGATTTGTAATATGTCTGGATTCAACATGCATCTTGCTCACATTAAACCTTATGCTTCAGTGCAGATTTTTTGAACCAGAGTGTATGCAAGCAAATTCTCTCTCTCACACACACACGCACACGCTCACACACACTGTAATAAGGCTTCCTACCCTTTCAAGACCTTTGAAAAGATGTAGCCTACTTATTCTATTTTTATTCATTGATCTATCCATCCTTGAAGCGAAAGACATATTTCATAGCTTCAGCCACAAGGACCTCCAGCCTCACTGATGAATTTTCTGAGCCATTGACTCTAATTTCCATATTCTGGGAGAACAGTAGAATGCATTAGATTAATATCTGAACTCAGCAAAGCATTTGATACTGTAGCTCACAAGAATTATTCATTAAAATAATGTATCTTGGCTTGGTATGACCCTTTGGAGGAATTTGTACTTAAAATGGACAAATGTAAATGTCTATGAGGATGCAGTTGATCTAGGGAGCAATTAGGTCAACCCCAGACCTCAAAATGAAAATGAAATTAATGTCACTTATGTAGTCCCTTATCCTTCTCAAGGGATGAAGTTTAGAGTCAGTACAGTGTTTGAAAAGTGCTTTGCTCTAAGTGACTAGGATATTTTGGCTGACATTTTGGTTTTTAATAGTAACAGTTTTAGGCTTACTTGCTTATAAATACAAGCTTGCTGATTTTCCTTAGGAGGCCTTTGGATGCATTTCATCAGTTAAAATAACTTTTTATAAACCATTAGCAATGCTCTGCAACAATTGGAAACACTCACTTAATGGCAGGAATAAAATTAAAGCTGCCATGGTGCCACTAGTAAAAAGCAAACGGCATCCTCACCTATTTATAAGACACTGTTCCCTCATTATCATTTCAGAAATACCTTAGTGATGGGCATCAATGAAGCACTAAGGCAAAATACAAATACCACAGAGTTCTAAAGGGAGAAGTTTTGTCATAACCCGTTCTGAGAAAGAAGCTTCTGTCATCTTCTGAGGTGATGTGGAAGAGTGGCAGGTCATTTGATTCAGGGAGGTCACATGGGAAACATTATTGCATGTCACACAGTAAGAGCAGTCTTGGAAGATGCCTGACTGCCGATGTGTGCTGTGGTATCTGGGTTGTAGCTAAAAACCAGTAACTTTCAGAACCAGTCACTCACTAACCAAAGGAATTGCTACCAACCAGGAAATCATATCAGAAAATAGATCATTTTTGTCACTAGTGCAGAAAGAAAAAGAATAAACTTGGAAACTAGATTTTTTCAAACACTTGAGTGAAAAGGTGAAGTGATGACCATTCACAATGGTTTCATTCACTTATGCTTGCTCTTAATTCGTATGCAGCTATGGAGATGGATAGAAAGGCATTTGTGCCTATTAGTTTGACTCTTTTCAGGAGCTTCCAATTTCCAAGTTTTTCCTATTTCAAGAATCTCATATTCTCCAAATCCTTTGTAGTATATCTACTGCTAACAGAAGATGGGGAATTCTGAACTTGAAGCTTCTTAAATAGAAGACTGAGCATGAATTTGCCTTTTCTGTCTTTTGCAGGCGTGTTTGACACTTTCTAGCCTCCCTACATGTTTTGGTGACAGAGACATATTTTATGTAGTTTATGCCTTGAAAACGATAAGAGCATATCAATTTAATGAGAAGTTCAACTTGCTGTAGTTAAAGTCCTCTGCTCATTTTTTTGTCTGTGCCTTGATCAAGTACAGCATTAGGGTCACTAAACTGTATCTTTATACTCTAATTAAATGTCCACATATGGGACTGAATAAAAAGCAGAAAATTTTGACCTTATAGAAACCAAAGAACTTTAAAAAAATTATACATGCCTTATTCCTCCTGCAGCAAAACTGTATGTAACCCTGACAGGAAAGATACAAGGTTAATGGAGATGCTGACATTTAATGCTAGTAGTAAACATTTAAGCATACAGAAAGCTAATTATTTACAGCTCAAGCAGTGAGAAATTACAAAGCTTTTCTTCACAGCTTGTAGCTTCTTCGGTGTTTTTTGTATAGGTGATGTGTACATAAAAGGATTTCTTTACTGCTGTCTTTACTGTACTCTCTGTAGACACTGTTGTGCTGAACTTTCTGAAGGCTAATATCTTATGGAACACAATAAAAAGTGGTTATTTAGAAACACTTCTACAGCACTAATATTCTTTCTTTTTTTTTTTTCTTTTTTATAATCCTCTAATGCACTCTTTTAATAACTGCCAGCTGAAAATACTGAGTACCTCATGTTTACTAAATCACCTGTTGGTATTGTCTCCCCACAAAACCAGCTCATAAAGTTGTAAGTAAAAGAATACTATTTCAAGTAGCAAATAATGGGAATGGAGCAGACACATTATTATTTACACTTATCAGAAGGAGTGTTGTAGTATAATCCAAGATTCTTATTCTTTTAAATAGTAAGTCTTTTTAGAAGTTTCCGTAGTTTTTTCCCGTGAGTGGTATGTAATATAATATTTTATATGACCTGCTGTGTTATGCCATTTCACGATTAGGAAATTGAACATTTAGAAATTACATTACACTTAAATAATACATCCTTTATAAAATTTGAATGTAAATATTTTACCACAAAACAATTATTATTGTTACTATGAATTATTTTAATTCATGATGTCATTGGCAAGTACCAAAGATGAGTAAACTAGGAATTTAGAACATGAAATGTGTTAGATTTTTCCTTAAAAATCATGAAAAACTCAGAGAGTTCTGATTTTAATGTTTTTTTTTCTTACTACTAGAACTAAAGGAAAAATGTAGTTTCCTGCTATGCTTCCATCTCCCAGGCACATGTCACTGAAGCCATGAATTAGAAAAAAACTAGCTATGTCCTTGTGCTTCACTGGCTTGACTTTGAGAGCTTTTTTTCATTTGGCACTGCAGCTGGGAGAAGACGAATCTGCATGAATTTTTGCATTACAATGAGTGCTGAAAGACAGAAAAAAGGAGTTTGAAAATAAAATGTTTGTCAATTCAAAGGTGAAAAATCCTGGTTGTCCAATCTTAAAATCTTTTCATTCTCTGTTGTAGATTTTTGTAGGAAAAACATTACTTGTCATGTTAGTACTTTGAAGCTGAGCTTTCTCTATTGTGTGTTGCACTAGTGGAAATTGTCAATGCTCAGAATTATTTTTTTTCCCTCTTCCGCCACCTTCATCTCTACAGCAGTCTATAAAAGACAAAGGATGGAAAGGTTAAATGATAACAGAAAGTGCCAATGAAAAAGTTGGATGAGCATAGCAAGGATGTTACGTGGTTGCCGTATCTGAAAACGAGGCAACTCAGTAAAGGTCACTGAAATATACTGCAAGAAAACATGAATTTGGGGCACTAAAAACTCTCCTAGACAAGAAAGGACTGTATAAAAAACCAGGAAAGACTAGGAAAACTGGGAACTTTGTGGTTCTCTCACTATAGAATTTTGGAGGTTTTTGTGTTGTGGTGGGTTGACATTACACAGCTTCCAGCTCCCACTCAGCCACTCTCATACATTACATCCTCAACAAGACAGAGCGCGAAACAGGTATCTGAGATTATTTTATTGTTTTGCTTAAAAAATTGCAGTTCATCCTTGTGTGTGGTCTGTTATATTCCCTGTTTTGCTCCTCTCATTATAAAAGGCCTGCCCCCTACTTCCCCCTCAAAACTCCCAAACCAACAGAGTCCCTTTCCTTCCATCCCTCAAACATTCTTGGGCTGACAACAGCACAGGCAGGGATACAGCTGGCCTTTACCTCTGGGGAAACAGGAATAGGACACAACGGATATTATTCTTCCGCTTCAGGTACAATAAACCCACAAGTCTAGAAAACACTTGATATCTGTACCTGATTCAGTCTTGCCTTCCCTATAGTAGGTGCCCCTAGATGTCCAGCTCCAGCCTGGAGTTAGCATTTTGGTTGCACAAGACAGAAAATTTAGTTGGGGAGATAATGTAGACAAAGCTGAGGCTTAAGCTCACATAAAGGTGCTGTGGATAAATTTTAAATTATCACCTGGCCTGGTGATAATCTTGTAGTTTTCTTCTACTCTTCAAAGAGTTAGTGATTTATCTTCCTATTTATTTCTGTGTGGAGTTGTAATTTTTTTTTCAATCTTATTTCTTACTTGTGGGATAAATTTTCTTCCTATGAATTTTTATTCATACAGGCTACCATTTGATCCTGCTATAAAATTCTCTTCTCCTTTTCATGTACTCAAAAATCATACCTAAAGCAATTTTCGTATGCATACAATTATGCAGCTGCTTAACACTCCTGTCTTTCTTGTTGTGCTAATTCTCTTTTCTAGTATAATCTCAGTGACAGGAGTTATGATACTGGAGTCTCTTCAAGCATCAGTCTTAACACAAACCACCAAGTCTTCTGCAACAATTCAGACTATCTGCAGTCTGAGCTACACGCAAAATGTGCCTCCCCACAGCTGTGAACAATTATGTCTTCTCAGTGTGCAGTGTGTCTGTGGCTATGTATCTGATGGAAAACAAACATGTTTTCATGCTGCATTTTGAGCATCCATGCGACCATAGTAGTATTCCCAAAAAAAACACCTAACAATTGCAAAAATTATTTGCACTGACTTTGAGGTAAGCCATATGCATACCTCAAAATAATTTTAAGACACATCCAGTATGACCTACAGATTGCTTTTAATTTTCTTGCTGTCACAAACACTTCATTCGGCCACCCTCCATTCAGTTGGTGGAAAAAATAGAAAAGTGCTTTCAGATAAATAAAGATGTATTATCACATTCCACCCTCTTCCTCCTCCCCTTGTTTTTTTCCCTTTAGAGAGGAAGTTGATGTCTAATTTGTCAAGGTCACACACTGAAAAGTATGTAATGCAGCTGCTGGAAGTTGTCTAGCAGGTTGGAAACATTTATTTGCATTACAAACAAATTGTTCATTAGGTCTTCAGACTGTTTAGATCTCTGGCTCCTGACATTTTCAAATGACAGTAGGGAAAACGGATGTAGTAAGCGAAGTGGAGCTGTGAGTGCTGTTTTATGTACTGCTTGAACAAAGTAGACTATAAATCTCTTTTCTAAGGTATGAGATTAGTAAAGCACCGAAAAACTGATGGGGGTGGAAAAATACCAAATAACATAAAGATAATAAATCAGTTCCAGAAATACGATTAGTTTGAAGTGTTTTGGGAAGATACCCTATCTTTTGAGCTAAATTTGATAGTACCATAGACTTCCTCCAGTGTTAAGAGAAAGTTAATGCACATCCGAAAGGGACGAGATATTTGAAAGGACACAGAGAAAAGCCATGAATTTAAGAGGACTGGCTTCAACTCTGCTGTAGAAAATCTGAAAGAAAAATTTTGACAAAAATATGTGTCTATTCCACCAGAAGAATTACCAGCCTTCCATATTATTGATGCTAAACAACTAGGATACATTCAGGATCAATTTTGGTAATACAGAGGATAAACCACAGTGCTAGATGCCTACCAGCAGTAAGTATATACCTTTAGTTTATAGGTATACTTCTGTAACTGATTGCAGAAGCTCTATTCTAACAAAAACATGTCTCTGTCCCTCTACCTCCTCAGGAGTCACAGCAGCACAACCAAGGATTGGGTTATGATGCTGGTAGCTCAACGTCTGGTTACTGCTTAAACTGACTAACAGCTATCTTACTCAAACATTAAAAGTTTTGGGGTGAACATCCTCTCAGGTCGTCCATTTCCACAGTTTATTTACACATACATGTCTCTCTGTCCATTTCATCTGGAGCAGTTTTATCCTCACCTTGGGGATGGTGGAAGTTCATGTCAGTGGGAAGAAAGACAGGAAGAAGAAAGGGAGGAAAATGTGAAATAGCATATATAGAAAAGAATGAGTGCTTGGGACCCAAGACAATAAACAGTAATGTTACTATTGCTGGATTGGGAGAAGAAGAATAAGTTCACACAATAAGAAAAAAAATAATAAAAAAAAATCAAGACAGCAAACCAGGAAACGTAAATCTTGGTAGATACCCTTTAATTTTTTAAATAAATTAAAAGTAATCTTTATAATAAAAAAAATATTTAAAACTTAGGGAAAAAATGAGCAAACAAGCCAAGAAATCATGTGATTATATGTAAGAAGGGTCAGAGAAATAACATTATTTAAATCATGGTTTAATACCAGATTTAATCAGGTGTGTGGAGTTGTTTCTCTTAAAAACAAACTGAAAATAATGCATTTGTAGTAAAATTTGGTGGTGTTGCTACAGTGAGCAGAGATTAATCAAAGCTTGCATATTCTGTTCTTTCTAAATATAGAAGAAAAAAAAAACAACCAACAATCCTACTAGTCAAACTTCAAAAAAGCTCAAAATAAAAAGCCCTTCCTATTTCTGTTTGATGCTTGCTTTTAGTCTCCCCAGGTTATTTCTTTCTTTGTAAAACCTGTAACACCTTTAACACAGTTGACTAATTATTTGTAGCACTAAGCTACTGTAAATCTTGTAAAAGAATTGAGGAATTCATGCGCCTATGGAAACAGAATAGTAATCAGAGAAAAAGTAACCTTATATGCAATCTGCTCAGGGTAGAAAGCAGTTTCAGTGTTTTACTTTAAAAAGCAGAGAAAGCTTAAATTATGGTGTTTTCTAAATATGTTAGAACATATGTTTTAAGCTTAGTTTCTTATAAAAAAAAAAAACCACAAAGCAAACGGATAAATATCAGAAGGTACCGTGTGTCTAACCCTCAAATTAACGTTTTATGACACAAATGGATTCTTAAGGAAAAATTTGAAACTTTTTCAATGAAATCTCACTCTATTGAAATTCTGTGTGAACTCTGAGTAGGTAAAATTAGTGGACTTTCAGACAAAGAGGAGGTTCCCTTCCTCTGTGATGGCCCATCAGCTGGTTGAGCATCTATTCCGGGCGTGCAGATGCACACATGTGCACACAACATGTGCACATAGGCTGCTTTTTTAGCCCCTTCCCACCAGTTCCCCACGTTAGTTTTCCCCCCAACTACTGTAATCTGTCATTCTCCACTCTGGGCTCCTCACAAGTAAGTGGTTTGCCCTGCTTATTTTTTCCCTGTAAAAGTTATTTTTTTCTACATCAGTAGACAAATTTGCTATTTCTGATAGCATTTCCTAGGCAACCTTGGCGTTGCTGATACGGTTCCCTAGGTGATGCCGGCTTTTCATACTGTGTCCCCAAAAGTTCCCCAGTGTTCCCCTCTAAATATTTGTAAAATGTTGCTTTCTTTCACATGAACCATATTAAACATCTGTGAAATCTGGCCAATTAGCATTATACACAACTTTCGTTGTTATCTCACTGTGCTATTTGTTTCATCCAGAAATTTCTTGTGTCATGCCGGGTAGTTTCCCAGGGTCTATCCGATTATCCAAATTTCAGGTCATCTACCTGTGCAC
This sequence comes from Thinocorus orbignyianus, assembly GCA_013400375.1. Taxonomy (NCBI): domain Eukaryota; kingdom Metazoa; phylum Chordata; class Aves; order Ciconiiformes; family Thinocoridae; genus Thinocorus; species Thinocorus orbignyianus. The sequence continues at coordinate 263,004 of VXBW01004804.1, forward strand.
CTTAATGCTATATGCCTAATGCTCTGGACTTTTGAATATCTCAAGTTAAATAACCATAAAACTAGAAGAAAAATGAAGAATGAAAATAATTACCTTTAAGTTTGGGGTTTTTTTCCCTTTATTGCATACTGCTACACTTACCAGACAATATTTTGATAAGTCCAATTTTATTTTCATCTTTGTTACAGTATATTTAAATTTTCCTGACTGCACATCAGAAATGTTAATACCACTTTTTACCCATTAGCGAGAAGACATGAGTGATTTCACAGGAACAATACACTGAAAGCAAGGAACTGCTTTTCATTCAAACTCTAAATGTAAATCTTTCTTCCTATTCAAAAATATTTCCAAAGTTTCTCTGCTTTACATGCTTTTTCTGTAATCTGCTGCTAAATTAGCTCTTCATAGCTCTAACTATGCATGACAACCCACATTTTCAGTTCCCTCATCCCTTGCAGTCTTCAGAAGAGACTGCTAGGACAGGAAGATGGCAAAAATGTGTCTCTTAAGGATATGAACCGAAAGTAAATGCTTTTTGCTTAAGAAAAAATCCATGATGTCAGAAAAATGTTGATCATATTATATCTAATTTCCATCAGTAGTCATATACAATAAATGCATGACAAATTAATTTAAAACCAAAAAAATCCTTCCACTTACCCTGATTTACATGACAATAATAGCTAAGCATATCATTAGATGATATAACTAAATGTGATATCCCAGTCATTCTACAAAAATCGCATAGGAGTGGTATGTGTAAGTAAGAGCAAAAAAAGCTTGGTATGCTGTCTCCTTGGACTTTGCTCTGTCATATCAAGGATCGATGCCCAAATACCTGATCAAAAAGACTCAAATGTACAATTAGTTATCTCACACAGATTGTACAATCAACAGTTTGAAAACCAGAAATCTAACCTCCAAGATCAGCCCTGAAAGGCAAAGGCTTTGTGCTGCTTTGACACTGAATTCCCACTAGGACAGCCTTGGATCAATGACTTTACTAGGGCTTGCAGTTTGTTACCTTTCAGCAGCAGTTATTAGCTTTCAAACAGTTCCCCGTCATCTCAGCGAACTATAGATAACATTTCTTTGACCTCATAGAAACCTGCGTTTACTTATCGTCTGATCAAGTATACGTGCTGAGCCAGGAGTTTAATGCAGTCCTGTGATGTCATCTCAATCCAGCATGCAAAGAACCCGATCTGGAGACATGCCAGAGACCTTCACCTTGACATTGGTGCAGACTGTCAGGGACACAGATTAGTCTCCCTCGGTATTAAAAGATACCTGACATGCCATCGGTATTGACCACAGAAGGTTTTGCAATGAGTTGGAGCTTATAACCAGTAACTTCACAAATGCCTAGTACTGTCATATGTAAACATTAGGAATATTCAACCACTGCAGCAACTTTTGCCTTTAATTTTGCCCAGCAAGGTAATGAAACTGGAATACCGGTCTCCCAGCAGCCTGTTTCCTTAGGCTATCAGATCAACAGGCGTAAACTCTTGAATAACTGAACTGACAAGACTTTAGCTTTAGCTAAAGCATTAAAGCAATGCTGATCCCTTTGTGGAGTCCTTGAGGCAAAAATAATGAGGCAAACCTCACTGCTGCTTTTGGCAATATTTCAACAAGCAAAAGTTTTGAAGTGGAGGCTATATAAATGAGGTCCAGAGTTTTCCACTCCAAAGGTGAGTTCTGCTTGGGTTCCTTGTGCCTGGCTGTAAACTCAGCAGAAATGAAACGCCGAATCCCTAACCAGAGGAACACGTAATTAGCACATGAAAGCTGTCCAGATGGCTACCATCTTCCTGTGCTAAGGTTAATCTGTATCTGCAGCTTTGATAGCTATTACATTCTCTTAGTTTTAACACTGGTTTTGGAATGTATTTAATTTTCATACTAAGAGACCTAAATTGCTGATGTGGAATGGAATCCAGAGTTTTTTGAACTCACCAGAAACTATCCTGTAATGGACATCATACTGTTTAATAAATGTACTATAGTGATAAAAGGAAATAAATGTATGGAGCTGCATTGCCGTATGCATGATTTTGCACCATTCATTGTCTTGACTTACTGTGACTAAACATGATTTAATGTGAGGTGGAAGGTAGTCTGGTAGCTTACCCTGGTTCAGTCAGTTCATCGTACTGTGCAGTTTGGCATCAATATCCTGTGCAAATAAACAACTTTGTAAATGGAGGACAATCACATTTCTAGTCTTCTAGTACTCCAGAACCTCATCTGACACATAGTCAGGCAGCACATTGGCTTTCTGCACGTGAAGTAATTAATGCTAGGCAGCTATACTGCTTCTCATAACCAGGATAGTTTTTTTAAAAGGTGCCCACGACTGCAAAATCTTTGTTTTCACAGATTCAAGAGCTGGTAAAAGCTGCTAACAGTAATTTGCAGCATTTTCTGTATTAACATGTTGAAATCTATTACAGTATTTTATTTTTAATGCTCATGTACAGCATTCACTTGTTCAAGTATTCCCACCTCACGTTGTATACTAGCAGGCAAAGCTCCCATGTTTTCTTGCCCAAGTGGTGTAAAACAATTCTCCAAGTTACTAGGTGAGGTGGAAACTTTGCGACTTACAATCTGTAAATTTTCTGCATTGTTTTAATTTATGTAAGATTGTTGGGGACAATCAAGACAGGACGGGCTTGGTTTGGTTTTCTGTCTAGACTCAGTCAAAAACTCTGCTAACAGTAGCACCATTATTCAAGTTGGCAAGAGCCATTCTGTGACTACAAAATTTGATTTCTTTGTCACAGTCTTTCAGACTGTATTCCCACAATGTGCTGCAATTTTGCACCAAAAAAAAAAAAAAAGAGAGTTATTTAATCCACTGTGGATATTGCAATTAGAAATAGTGTTCACAAAACTGAACAGAATTTATAATTAGGCAGACACATTCTTCGAAATACCACACTGTCAGCCAGCCACAGCACAGTTGGGAAAGAATGCTGAAGAAGCTAAGCAAAATAACTGATTTGGGTGATTACAATGAAAATGGTTTATTGTTGCCACACAGAAGCAATTACTCATTTCCTCTCCTTTGATTTTTGCTGTGAAGTTAAAACACAAAACATTTAATTCTTACTGAGGAGACACAGCAGTTTGAAGTTATATATTTCTATAAGGAGATATCTCTGCCAGGTTGCCCTCTGTAGTGTGGAGGGAGAAAAATGGCAGCAAAGCCTGTGCTGAAGCTTAAAGGAGTAGAGAAGGAAAATTGATGGATTTGGGCCTTTAACTAAATCTCATAGGTTTTTATGACCATTCCTAGAGTATTGCTCTAGTTACTATAGCTAAAAGTTTTGGAAGATCATTTCACAATCATTGATGTCCTTGCTAGTCAGGTTATTTTTACACACGGAGTAGTGAAACCATGCTACTTATGTTCAATGTTGTGAAAACACAAGTCCAGCTTTTCCCCAGTAGACTCTGTGGAAGCCTCACAGTTAAAAGCAAAATAACCCCACAGCAGCTTTCTAAACGTGCAGTGGAACACAGTTTACATATACTCTGTTTTCATTTTTAGTTGTTGAATCAGTATTAGCAATGGTGGAATTATTAGATGCTTTTTCCCAGACATGGTGTATTTAAGAAGAAGGAAAGAAAGGAGAAAGAGAGAAAAATCCCTTTTTGGAAAGCATTCTTTAGTTAACTTTCCTCCAAGAATAAGTATGAATATATATATATATAACATGACAAGAATATGTGTATATAAACATACATGTATATAAGCCATAAAGTTAAAAGAAAGTCTGTAGATATTAGCTCTTTCACCATCCTAAATTTTTTGAGGTTAGAGAAAAACTGTGTCCTAGCGAAGAGGGCATTACAAACAGGTACAGGAGACCGAGGTCCATTTCTGTGTCTACCAACTGTCACCTGAATAGCCTTAGTCATTTTCCTTATTAGTATCTCCCCTTTTATAGAGGCAATCCTTTTTTGAAGTATCTTGGGTATCTTATATATCCTTTTCGTCTACTCCTGAAAAGCTGTTATAAATACTAAATTGACGTAACAGTTAAGAAAAAAAAAAGTTGAGGATGTGAGAGGAAGGTCAGGATTGAAATGGTTCTCTAATTTAATGCTCCCTGATTTGCTAAGTAAGTGATCTTGGAAACACATTTCCCGGTAACCGGTATAACATTTTCAAAACATATAAGCTAAAACCATCAGCATCTCATCATTGGAAAAGGAGAGTGTCATAATTATAAAAATATATTTTGTGTGAAAGAATATATCCCACCTGAATATCTTGAGGTTTTCAGTTCTTGCTTACTTTTCTGGTTATTAAATCCTGCATAATTTCAACAGCACTAGCTTTTCTGCTAGTCAGCATTTCCATTGAAAACCTCATTTTAATGGGAATGCCGTTCATCTGCAAAAAGTGTGTTCTAAGCAGAAAACTGGAACATCCAGGATCAAATTCAAGCACACCACCAGTTAAAGGAGTATTAGCAATTTTAAGAAGAGTCACTTCCCTCTTTTTGTAAGCACAAGTGTCAAGAATTTCATTTTAATTTTTGAAGATCTGTTAAGTCGTGGCAGCATATACAAACAGTCTGTAAACCACTTTTTAAAGAAATATCTGCAAGCAGGGGAAGGGAGAGGCCTAGGAAAAAGCTCTGTTAGACCTATTCAGTGTCGTTAACACAAATCAGGAAATAAGTGACAGTCTGAAAAAGCAGGATACTCTGAGGAAAAAAAAAAATCTACTAAAAAGAGTTAATACAATTGGCTCTGATTCTAAGATGCCACTGGGAATATCCAAATGGTACCCAGACCATGTGTGAAAAGTGATTTTCAAAGGAAGTGCACATAGCACTGTTACAAATAAGGCAAGTTACAAAGTCTGATAAGGCAATTTTCCGGCAAAAATACCATCCTTAAATCCAAAGCAACCCCCCAGAAAAGCAGTAGAAAGCACTGGTAGTATATTTTGGCCCATTTCCATCTACTCCTGAGCAGGATGGGAGGAGGAGAAGGGCTAGCTCTGAATCTGGCATACAGGATTGTCATAGGCATTATAGCTTAATTCATTGTACTGTCATCTAGTGATTTCCAGAGCTGCAACTGCCCTAGAATGAGTGTATATTAAAGTTATACATGATGGGCTTAACTCTAATCTTTCACAGATTTGACTGTTGGAGATGTCATGATGGTATGGAAGGCCAAAGGAGTTTAAAGCTGAGGCAGCATCTTCCTTGGTGTCACTGGATCTGCATGATGCCAACCTGTGTGGGCTCCATCTCTGATCACCTCGTGCACAAAATGTAAATTCATCAGATCGCATCATAGCTTGTTTCTAAACACAAACTTGTTCATACATTAATTACTTCCGAAATATTTTTTCCCTTAGCTATAGCCGTAAAAACACAGCCACCCAAAGAACAAGTGTTATGATTGCAAATTTAGTGGTTTCTTCAGCATGAACTTTTCTCTACAATGTACCCGTTAAGCATCTTTTCTGTTACTGGTAGCAGCTGTTGTGTCACCATGCCAACTGACTGCTAAAACAGGGGAAGGGTATACTCAAAGTCATTTCTGAGCTGTGCAATATTTTATGAAGAAAAGCTAGTGATTATAATGAGAAAAGTAATTCCTCAGCATGAAAGCTGACTGAGAGCAAATGGAGAAAAGTAAGACTTTCAGCCAAAGAAAACCTGAGTAAGATTATCACGCCCCATGAAAAAAGGTTGAATTGCTTTGGAGATGAGACCTTCCTCCTCCCCCTGAGAGCAGCTCCTGGGAAGAACTGAGAATTGGCTATTGTGAGTACTCTGTGTGCCTATGCTTGTGTAGTGATAAAAGGTATGAGGATTTAAAGAGAATTTCCTTGCCTGATAAATCCAAGCCTTTTATCTGTGGAGAATGGTTAATTTTGTCAGAGTTGTGTATATAATTACCTCAATGAAGATGGCAAGTGGAGACTGAAGAATTAATGCACAAGCCCTAATGGTGAGCGAGAGCAAGAATTTCTTCAATGCTTTCATCAGAGTACAAATATTTCAGAGTAGCAATAACTAAAAGAGAAGCTATTTGACAAGCTAGAGCTATGGTGACAAGATGCACAAAGAGAGCAAAACAAACCCTGATGAGGACAATCTAACATTGAAGCAATGACACAGTCACTGCATACGCAGCAATCTCAGCACTTTCTCAGTTGTGCAGTCATTGTTATCCCAAACAATACTTTTAAGTGTTTGCTGCAATGCTGTTTAGCCAACGATAATAAAATAGCAGGAAAATATACATGAAAGAAGATGGAAATATCTTGTGCCTCCTCACAGGGAAGCTATTGAGCGTAGAAATAGGGAAATGGTAAATGGAACGCTAGGAGGAAAGTGATTGCTATTAACTACTTCTCCACTCTAAACTGGGCACTGAGGAAAAAAGACAGAAGTTCCACTGAAGTGTAGCAGAGGGTAGTATTTGCCATCATGCATCAACTGTGTGCTCAGGGAGTGAAGAGGAATGAACTAAAACAGGCACTAGTTTTAGAAATTATCCTGTAATAATTTTCTTATGCAAAGGAAAGTCCTGTAAATAGAAAATAATGAAGATGGTTAAAAAAAATGTCCTTCTCATTTTAACTTCAAACAACCCGAGTTACGTGTACCTTTTGCTTCTTTGCTCTTGTCTGTAGTCTCTGTTCTGGGTCTGAAATATCGTGTTAATTTAAAATGTGATGTCTACTGACATACCACATCTCATTTACAGTCCTGACCTGGGTATCACTTCAACATCAGCATTTAGATTACAGTGTAATCACCTGTGATACATGTAGTGTATGATTTGAATTTCTAACTGAAAGAATAAACACAAAGGTAATTGGTCATATCGGATTGTAACACCTGTTGAAAGAATTGCCTTCACAAATGGATTTTTGCTACATTAAGCTCACCCTGAATTTTGTATTCACTTTCTAAGTTGAACTTAGAGAATAATAAAAAAGATGTACACATACAGGTAATACAAACGTGATATAGGGTGGACACAATTGAGTGAACTTCATTATTACCTAGAAGTTACATCAACTTTGCAATTTAAAACTCTTGTATAGAGCTGTGACTAATCCATTTTGTCATCTATACTTTTATTGAAGACTTGAAGGGTTTTCTTTCCCGCCTTTTTAATGTCAAAATAAAACCTATAGCATTTTGTCCGTTTACATTAAGCTTTGAACTGCCTCTCCTTTACCATTCAGAAGTTGTTGGCCAGCTTTAACTCAAAAATTACAAGCCAACAACTTTGTCAGTCTTTCCCCCAAAACGAAATTGCTGTAAATGTCCTGTGTTAGAGTATATGAAAATTAATTATTACATGCAAAATGAAATTAAGCAAAGACTCCACATTCTTGTTTTAACTTGCTAGCAGGCTTACTCTCTGTCAGGAAGCTTCCAGAGGACATTTTGATAAAACTTTTCTCACTTTCATCTACTTCTGATACTGCTTAAGAAGAGGTGCGAATAATATTGAGAAATTCTTCTAACAAACCACAGATCAGACTGCAATGGAGAAATATATAGATTAACTCTCAATGACCTTTCTAAGTCAATATACCTGCACTTTGAACTTCAAGCATTTTTAGTTCTGCCTTTTTGCCTTTGATTCTGACCTAGTACAGCTGGAAATAAATATAGATCTGTTAAGTACCCACTGTACTTCAAATGTGTCTTTTAACTTGCTTGCTAGAGGCCTTGAAAATTGCAACGTATACTAGTAATCAGTGGGCAATATTAGCAGACACAACTCCACAGATTGATGTAGGACATGGATATTTTCATAGAATCATAGAACCATAGAATGATTAGAGTTGGAAGGAACCTTAAAGATCATCTAGTTCCAAGCTCCTTGCCATGGGCAGGGACACCTCGCACTGGACCAAGTTCCTTAAAGCCCCATCCAGCTTCCACACGGGGCATCCATAACTGCTGTGGGGAACCTGTTCAGTGTCTCACCACCCTCACATTAAAGAATTTTTTCCTGATATACAATCTAAATCTCCCCTCTTTCACTTTAAAATCCTTATTCTTTGTCCTATCACTGCACTCTCACATAAAGAGTCCCTCCCCATCTTTCCTATAGGCCCCTTAGGTACTGGAAGGCTGCTCTAAGATCTCCCTTGGAGCCTTCTCTTTTCCAGGCTGAACAATCCCAACTCTCAGCCTGCCTTCAGAGTTGAGATGCTCCAACCCTCTGATCAACTTTGTGGCCCTGCTCTGGGCCTATTCCAACAGGTCCATGTCCTTTCTGTGCTGAGGACTCCAGAGCTGGACATAGTACTCCAAGTGGGGTCTCCCCAGAGCAGAGCAGAGGGGTAGAATCACCTCTCTTGCCCTGCTGGTCATGCTTCTTTTGATGCAGCCCAGAATGCAGTTGGCTTTCTGGGCTGTGAGTGAGCATTGTTGGCTCATGTTGAGCTTCTCATCAGCCAGCCAGCACCCCTAAGTCTTTCTCCTCAGGGCTGCACTCAAGCCATTCTAATTTAATTCATTCATTTTCATTTGGGAATGTGTTTTACTTAACAACAGTAAGCCATTTTTTGGAGGGAGTGGAACAATTTCCTATCATTCACACATATTGCAGATGGGTACTGTGTCATCACATCTTAGTGGCACATTATTTGTAAAATAAGACATCATTTTCTTTTACTTATTGGTCTATTCATAAAAGACTACATTAATTTTAATTGCAACTTACTGTGGCATGTAATTTATATAACAAATGTTTTTGATAATGTAGCTTAGGGTAGCAGGACACTGCTAAAATATAAATAAAAAAGGAGAATTAATTATGTCTGAAACCTTCAAGGCTGGTATATTCAGCCTGGAATTAAAAGGTCATTAGTTATTCTGCTAAAGTCATCTGAGATTTTGATCAATAAGGTAAAAACTGAATATTTCCATTCTGAGACTTGATTAACAAACAGATACAATGTTTACATAACAGGAAATCAAACTGTTGGATAAAACAGAATTTCTTATATACTTTGAATAAAAAAGATCTATAATATCCTTTAAGTGGAAAGAATGGAGTCACATCTGTAATGAATGGGGTACGACTTTGGCTCTTGTCCAGTTCTCCATACATTTGCATAGATCAACAGAAATAGATGTGAGCCAAAACCAATGAAGCTAATTTTAGTTGGCTAAAATCAACGACCATCTGGATTTCTGGCCTTGATAATTTTATATTGATCCAATTCGTTTAGAACATTTTGATACCGAATGCATAAACGAGTTTTTCAGATTCATAATTTGTAATGGAATGACCTGTTAAGGTATCCTCTCCTTTGAGTGTTTCAAATGCTCTAATTTTCTTTTTTTGATTGGAGTGAGTAATTTTTGTGTGTATACCAGATAAACATTAGTACCCATTTCTTTGCACAATTTTGGAAAATAAATACTTCAGTATAAGTTGTTCTCTACCCAAAGCCACAGAAACAATTTGAAATGGACAGATCAGCATATTCTCATGTGATTCATTTCAGTTATACATCTGCTTATCAGTTATGTTAATCTAATCAAGGAAGATTCATATAGCAATCACAGTTAACTGGCACGTTGGGTATGGTGTCAAATAGATAAAACGAATTATACTGAGTACAAAATACAACAAAAATTTTCTTACTACATTCAAATATTGAATAAGCTATGAAAAATAATCTACTAATGGACATGCTGTGAACCAGAATTCAAATTGATTGGACATTGATTGTGAATAATTTACTCAAATACAGTTTTAAATCGATTTTGGGACCAGAAAAGTAGAAACACCATTTAAAAGTCTTTGTGGTGTGTGGATTTATTTTCTGTCTATCTCTTCACTTTTCTTGCTCGCTTTGCTGTTCTGTTAGACTGCCTTTGTTGCAATCCATGAATTTTGCCTTTTTCGTTTGATTCTCCCTTCTCGGCAGGGCAAGGGGAGCAAAAAAGCTTCTGTGTGGTGCTTTGTTGCCGAGGCTAAACTACAACAGTCCTGAAGTATATTCAGTAGACGATGGATAAGCCCAGAAAGTTGTCTTTCTTTGATGTTTGTAGAAAGAACAACTTCTATCTCACTAATGAGGACAACTCCCAGTACTAGGAGGCCTCCAGTGGCTCATGGCAAATTTGCATACCTACAGCAGGTGCAGAACAAACATTGTTCACTTCTCATTCCCTAGCCATTTCTGAACTGCTTCACAATGGTCTTTATTTACTTCATTAGTTGTGCTTCCAAACTTTTATTTAGAACATTACTGGTTTATTTGAGCTATTTAAAAGTAAATTGATGGCTCATCCATGTAAAGATGCCTGAGGGAGAAGTTAGTTATTCAAATGTCTATGTATAGATAAAAAGGAAGATGAGAATTTTCAAATTTTTTTATATCTATTTTTGATACTCTTTAATCAATTAAGTCAAAAGCCAGGTGGGAGATGGAAAGGAGAAAGAAAATTACACTTAGCCTATTTACACTGTACTGAAGCAGATGCTGAACTTAGAAGACCAGATTCTACCTTAAATTAAAATTATTCTATCTTTACATTTAATAATTAAATTTATCTCTGCTCACACTAGCAAAGTTATTCTAGAATTTTGTAGAATCCACTGTTTCTGTCTTTCAGTTTTTTTGGCAAACTTGAAAAGCTTAGGATTTCCAGAGGGGATTATGTCCATAGAATGTTTCTCTTCTTTGATTTATCTTGATTAAGGTAAGATATGGGAAAACTTACATCCCTAAGGCAAAAGCAAGTTTGTTGTTTTATATCTTTCACGCAGTTCTGCAGTGTGTTTCTTTTTTTTTACCATTACTTGTGTTTATATGTATGTAGGTTTTGTAGAAGAGAAAATAAAGTTACTACAGAAGCCCCTAAAACATACAGATATTTTTTTTATATCTTGTCAATGAACTTGTCACAGAAGTGTTACAGGCTTCGGTACAAGTGTTTGGCCAACAAGCACAAAATTCCAAGCAGTTATGTTTGCTTTGACATGCATTTGAGATAAAAGATCTGCTGCAGTAAAGGGTAGGAAGAAGCAAATAAGACTTCATCAAGCAAAGGGTTGTACTCTTGTCTCCTTATTCTGTCTGTCTATTTGAAGGATTCTTTTTTGAAGAGGATGATTTAGCTATGACAGGTATAGTTGCGATTTAAAATGATGATGTATATTATTGTAAAAATATAACAAAATCAAACATGTCCTCTAACCTCAACTCTGATGTTGTGAGAAATATATGTTTGTTGCTGTCAGCAATTTGACTGACAGCTTGATGTAAAGGCGTTAAACACAATTTATCCATTCAACCTTACTCATTTTCATCTTCCTAATAATGGTCAAGCTTATATATATGAAATAGCCTATTTGCTTATGAAAATATATATACTTGAATCTTGTCAATTTTTGCTATTAGCACATTAGAAATATATGACTTAGATCATCACTATGATGCCACAGTTATTACCTTGCTGGATAAAAGTTATGCAAGCAGGCCTGTATTCCTGTCTCATTATCTGACTGAGTGTAGCTCATAGGTCTGTGTACGTCTGAATAGAAACACAGATAATTGCAACTTGAGTGTTTCAAGAAGGAAAAACAAGCTGCGGCTGTTAGGGACAGCAATGACTGTCTAGAGCTGGTGAATCTCTACCGCCACATGGAAATGCAATGATGCCCCCTGAAAATACAAGGGCAAAACCAGAACCTTCCCACTAGTTATTCTCCAAAGTTGAAAGATTATACCCACCCTCATTTAGAATTATTTTTTTTTCAGAAAGATGATGTTGGAAGAGGCATTTAAAACCCCTTCCCTAAGCATCCATTTTCTTTCTTTACCCCACCTCCTGTGTGTCATTCCTGTCACCCCAAAACATGTGGTCATTTAAAACTAGCCCTTCCCCAAGCATAACCTTCATTCAAGCACCCTGGGGAAATTCCTAATTCCTCTGACCTTGTTCCAGTCGTGCTTCCCTCAACAGATTAGCTCTATATGCAACTGTCACTGGCTTCTAAACCAGAGCAAAAGTATTAGCTCTGTTCTTACTGGTTCTTAGACAGAGGCTTTGGGTCACTGTGTCACACTTTGTCATCTCCATTTTACAGTATCATTAGGGTGAAGGTTACAGAATTTCCTTCTATAGGTATCTCTATCTAGGAAATGAAATCACCTGCAGTCCTAATTAGCATCTAGATAGTCTCCATTTGGGAGTGAATTTTGTGATCTTATTTAGGTTAAAGAGATGAAGAAAGTATTTGTTCCTGCATGTGCAGCTGCTGTTGAGTCAAGTTTCTCCTGAAAGAATGCAAGGATTCATGACTTCGTCAGAGTTGTCAGATTCAAGAGTGTTTCCTAATTCTTCATATCGAGGGAATATTTTGGTTTCATCAACATTCAGACCAGGACATCCACGCATTCTCCCTGTGCTTTAATTTTCTTGGAAAAAAGGGCCCATGAGTGCAGGCTGGAATTCTTGACAGATTCCTGTGTCAGTATGTACTTCCCTGCAGCTCGGTTACAGCAAAGGAGATGACATCTCAGTGAGGAGCCTTAATGAAGACAAGATTATCTGCAAAGACACAACAGTATATGGGCTCCACGTAACATATCTTTTTTAACTTCCTGAGTGTATTTGAGGAAATCTAGTGCTCTTCTGGCAATTATGCATCTCTTTTTGAAACCTGCTTTTCTACTTTTTCTACCTTGGTTTCAGTGTAGTGAAACCACTTTTGCCAGAAACCACTCTGGGATGTGGATGTCTGTGACCCCGGCAGGAGAGAAAGTTATTCACCACTCTTAAGCAATCCTGTGGTCAGAGGTGTTAAATCAGTCACACAGAACTGTCAGGTTTAAGATGAGCAGAAAGAAGGAGCAATCAAGAGGATTATTCTATTCTATCTTTCTGAACTTTAGTTTTAATCTCATGACATAGCGTATGAACTCACGCCAGAAAATCAGAGAAATATCTACCTCTCTTTCTTCCTACCTGGTAGAGAAATAGCTGGTGTGTAGGGGAGATGGGGAGGTTGTGGTTTTGTAGCTTTGGTTGTGTGTGAACAATTTACAAGAATAGTAAGGCTAGGTGTCCCATGGAAAGGAAGTTTCTGAGCCGTTTGGTTATTTGCTCGTTTTCTGCTCCTAGATTATTTTAATTTTTGGCACAATTTCAGCTGGTTCCATGCTCACAGGTGAAGTAAATTGTTCCACATATATGGTACAGTAACTCACTCCAACCTTGTCCAAGACACATCAGGGATCATTACTGTCCACACCACAGTAGGTCTAACTCAGAGAAGGTGAACGTGTCTATAGATGTTGATGACTGTGTTTCACACTAATGCAGCAGCATGTGTTACAGAACAACCTTGTACCAAACCAACTCAATGCACAAGCAACATAAACCATTTAGTTTGGTGAAAGATTTTCAATCAGCCTCTCTTTTTTTCCACTGCTTATGTTTTCTGAGACAGGAAGAACAAACCCCAGTATTATCCATTTGCTGCACTGTTTTCAGTGAGAGTATTTATGAATGTGCTGATTAGCTTCCTCCCGTAACACGTTTGTGAGATACATGCATTTACCCTAGGAACTGGTGTTGGAGTTCCCTTTACACTGGCTGCTGGACAATCATCAGATGGCATAAATGCTTACCTTGCTGCCACATTTTACTGTACTCAAGCTGGCGATCCAGAGGGACAAGATTCTGTAAGTCCTTATAGGCCCTTACTTGAACAGGTTTAGTAGTAACAGACTGCTATTTTTCCTAACTACAGTATAGATTGTTTCATTTATCCTCGCACCTCTCTGATTTTGTGTAACATATTCTTATTATATATAAAACACTGGACTATATTTAATGCATACTTGATTTATGAGAAACGGCGCACACTGTGGAGGTTCACTGGTGTTTCTTCAGGGCAGCATTGCCAGAAACTTGTCTGATACACAGAAATTTTATTATAATGCATTCTCACTAAGTATATTTTACAGCAGTAAAAGTCAAAACAAAAAAAGCTCATTTTTGGATTCTGTAGAGGGATTAAGTATCTTATTCAGCATTTTTTAATGTTGTTTGAGATTCAAAATAGATCTAGCTGCATACAAAGTTCCCAACACACATATAAGGTATATTACAAGCTGACCTCCCCAGTTCTGTGCAAGTCCTGGAGTCCTGAAAGTTTTGTTTCCCAGTTTGTTTCCTCACCTTGCATGAAGTCTACATCCAGGTCATTCATGAAGGACTGGAATTAAAATTAAATGAAACTACTATATAGGCTTTACTCTTTCAGAGAATAGAATTAATGTTTGACTTTTCTGTGGCAGGAATTAGTAACCCAACTCACACTGAAGACTTTTATTTAGTTAAGAGCATTAGAATGTTCTGTGTTTGTAATCTGGAATTATGCTGACAAGTTTATTGGTCTGTGTCGCTCACTGTTGTAATTCCACTGGTTCTTTAGAGATATTTGCAATTTATGCCACTGGAAAAAAGAATAAAACTAGGGCCAATTTTAACAAACCAAAGCTCCAAATTTATTTTGGAATTAATAGAAATAATTGTAATTGTGTATTCTACTACCCTCTGTTGTGGTAGAAGATAAACCAGAAACATTTTTATATGCTGAGTAAGAGTCCCTTGCCTTATTTTTTGTTTGCGAGTAGCAAACAAGTGAGCATTTCCTGCTACCAGTGAAACAACATTTATATAGGAGGATAACATTTAGATACAAAGGACATCAGCAGCACATTCCCCAGAAACTAAACAATAAACAAACAAATAACACACCGAAGTATTTTCCGAAAACATTTTGGTTTATATTCTACTACTTTAACAGTTTTAATTTCTACAAACAGCAATAGTATAGCTGTTATATTTCACAACATCTAGACAGTGTTTGGGCCTATGTCTGTGAGACTTACACTCCTGTAAAACCAAACTCAGAGTGTTGGTAGAAACAACTGCTTTCACAAATTCAAGTGCGGGTGAAGTAACTGTCATCTATCAGTGTTGTAAATAGCACTTTTGGCATGCATTCTGCAAGAGTGGCATAGAAGTAAAAGGGGGACAAAAAGTCTCTTATTTGGAAGGATAAACTTCTAAATTGTATAGCAAATGAGCCAAATAATCTACACTATGGAAGGTTATTTAAGTTAATACAACATTCTTACCGGAAAAGGAACAATTCTATGTAGACATTATGTATGGCTTGGTAGATAAGGTTTTGGATCATATTTGGATATATTTGAGAATATATTGAGAATATATATTTTGTTTGAAGCCAGTGTTTTAAGGTACCTTTTTCTACTTCCAGGCAATCAGGTGCAACATAAGTCTTTGGTTTGAATAGACAGGAATTTGGTGTCTCCATGGCGCTGAACCTAAGCCATTATTAAACATCAATAACATGTCAGAAACAAACAAACAAACAGTTTTCAAAGAGCTCTCATTTTCTGCCATACTAGCCGGGTCATAAAGCATTTTGTTCTGCTCTAAGTAGGGGACAGAAGGAGGTCATGCCTGCTTACAGTACTCTATATCCTTAGGCTAACTATGCTTCAATTTTCCAATGAGAAATAGCATGAATAGGAAGAAACAGAAACTGCGTTTACAGTTTGAATTATTTATCACAGTTTGGTTTTGTCTATACGCTTCATGATATGTCCACTACAACAGACCAGTTTTGTATTAAATATGTGAACAAGAAGACACTGAATGAATGTTCACAAGTCCTTTGACTACATTAAAACAGGGGATAGATATGGGGGTTATGGTGGTTTTCTCTGTCCTTCAAAGCTCTGATGATGAAAATTGAACCAGCTTTTATAAGAATTGCCACTTTTCTGTTATTCTTGTGTTTGAACCTCAACTTTGATATGGACAATTAATCAAATCGCAAGTTTAAAAGAAAATATTTCATCATGGTATAAATTTAGTATTTTACATTATAAAGCTTGTATTTTTTCTTGCTGTCAAAGCAATTCTGTCTTGATGGCCTACATTTTCTGATGTATTCAAATGAAAAAATGCTCTCAAATATGCCCAGAAAGCACAGAACTTAAATAAAACCCAGTTTTACTTAATTATTTTTTCTTTCGCTTGAAAAGTACATTTACAGTGCAGGGTAATTCACTTCTTTTAGTGCCTGCATTAATGTGGTCGATATGGTCAATAAATATTTTTTCATTTTAGACAAAATATATTTGGTTGTATTTTTTCTCATTTCTTTCTATAAATATGCAGTAGTTCCATAAAGGCTGAAAAGAAGACACTATTAGTTTTATAGATTCTTAAAAGGAAAGTAAATTTGTGATAGAAAACTTTAAAAACCAACTAAATTGAAAAAAACCCATACCTATCAAACAGCAATTTCCAAATACTAATTTAGGCACACTGATGATGTGTAGAGTCTTTAAGAAACAGTGGGAATTTCTATATTCTTGTGCACTTGACTGGTAAATTTCACTGAATTTCAGTTAAAGCTGTTGCTATTATAATTCCTCCACTTTGTTTTTAATAAAAAATGGCACCTGCAAGAATGTGTCTGAGAGGAAAGGCAGTTCCTAGAAACTACATCTAACTGTCACCTACCACATGTATAAATCTAAACTAGAGTGAGGATAAGACAATTTGGATCTTCAAGAGAAATAGGAGGATGCTGGAAAGTAGAAAGGTTGTACACAAATGTGGTTATCTGGGCTTTACTAAGACTTATGGTCTTAAAAGTACTAAAAAGTATTAGTGCTTATTTTGTGTTACATAATTTATCCTAACCATGCTGTTTTATTGCTGTGTCCTTGATTTTTGCCTTCTGTCTTGATTTTGTAAATGAACGTTGTACTATATTAAACTGGGACCTTCAGTAAGATTTTTCAAGTTTTCCAATCTATTTACTTTCCTACTATCTTATTTAAGGGAACTCTTAATTAACATAGCTGTAAGAATGACTTGACAAAGTGGTAGCTAAACCACAGTCCATAGGTTGCGTTGGACTTAATTTTCACAGTACTCTACTCTGTAGCCAAAACAGCTATTGATGTGCCTTGAAAAGGCAAAGTTACTGCAGATGCTATGTATCTTGGCTAGATTTTGAGGATAATGAGTCCTTCCACTAATAACTGTATCTGCTGTCTTCATCGGTAATAAAAGATGTGTTTATTTGCTGTGTAATTGACTTGTTTGTTTTCTCTGCTGTCATCAATTTATTTTGGAGAGGGGAAAGCGACAAGTCTTTGTATTAATTTGTGTCTTCCCTCAACTGAAAAGTCATGTTTCTAGGAATTACACCTGCGTATTTCCTCAAAATACAGACCAAAAATAGAGATAACTGGAAATGCCATAATAAGGTCAGATGTTGTCTGATAGTGTTTCTCTAAATGACTCAAACTAGCCGTCTGTGTACCTAAATGACTTATCATCAAAAAAGTAAAGAATAAGGTCTGTTTCTTGAAATGTTTTTCAAATTTGCCTTGTGCTAATGAAAATACACATCGTATTTGGTCCAAATTTTGGGAGATTATTATTTGCTAGCAAATCTGGTTGTTCTAGGGCTGTATTCTTATCAGGGGTTAAAAGGAAACAATAGGAACAACAAGATCCTAAAGTGGCTTATTTTTTCTTTATTTTTTTGTGAACAATGCTTTTATAATGGAGTACTGTCACTACTTCCAATAAATAACACTTGTTTCCTGTTTGGTGCCTGTAACACATGACAGAGCATCACTGTCAAGGCCTGCTGTAATATCCAGCTAGTCGCCCCCGGCTAGTTAATAGAGCAGAAGAGTTTGCAAATGAAGAGCATTTGTCTGAATAACGTATTTCTGAATGAGAATTGCTTTGTTTTGCAGAGAGTTTGGCCGCTGGAAAGTGAACAACCTTGCTGTTGAAAGAAGAAATTTCCTTGGCTCCCCACTGCCACTTGCCCCTGAATTCTTCCGTAACATAAGGCTACTTGGACGCCGCCCAACCCTTCAACAGATCACAGAAAACCTTATAAAGAAATATGGGACACATTTCCTACTATCAGCTACTTTGGGAGGTAGGTTTAATGCTTGAAAATATTGTGGATGAGTTTGGCATGAGTGAAGTAAAAGTGTTGGTCACAACCGATTTCCTGATTTCTCTGTAGAACTGTGCTGGTCTCTTCAAAGAGCAATAGGGCTCTCCTTGGGCTGGGCTTTAAAGCACGGGAGCAGATTTTGTTCACATGCCTTATGGCTCTTTCTTCTACTGATATTAAACTTTGCTTTATTAAATCTGTGCAAACAATTTAGAGAGAAAAAGACAAGAAATCTGGTTGCTAAAATGGAGGTATTTTTCCTGAGCTCCTGATGTGTGTCCTCCTGGTCTTTTGGAGAAGTTTCTCTGCACTAAGAGATCATTAAGGAGGGTGACATTTTTTTCTATAAGAGGCCCTTATAACAATTCACATCATAACAGATTACACAAGTATCTAGGTCCATTACAGTACTGCAGAGATGAAGCAAGAAAACCAGCAACAATTATTCCCCCAAAAATCTTCTCGGCTAGGAGACTTTTAAACTACTTTGACTCCTGGGGAGCTCTTATATTGTCACTCTACCCTTTTTAGCACTTGTCTCCAGTTAACCATTGGGACTAAAAGTTTCAAAATGAGATGATAAGTCTTTGTGGTGTAATTCCTATTAAGTTAATGGAATCTGCATCTCTAAATCCCCCTAGACTAATTTGGAAAGGGTATTCTGACGTTTAAGTGGGATCCAGTCACCAAACAGATTGAAGAAATCTAGTGGAGAGACTTAATGTTCAAGAGAGAGTTTAAATTGTTCTGAATGAAAGATAATTAGTGCCTGCAATTACCCATCTAGGCATTACAAAGTGAACTGACATTTTAGAAATGCAGTTTTATCCCTTGGTGGGTGATTATATTAAAGATAATTCTGGTGATTGAGTATCCTTCCAGCAGGACAGTCTTGTCAAAATCCTTTATTCACCTGAGGAATGATTCTCTTTAATACATTTCATAACTGAATTCTAACCATATATTAAGGAAATGGCAGTCTTTCTATTCTCTTCTGGCTGATATCTTGGATCTATAACAACTGAAATGGCTCACAGTAGCTCCATTTTGGAAAAGACCATTCTAGAAACAAGGGGAATTTCTGTTTTAGTGTAGTCGTTTAAAATAATAAAGAACTACTTCCTATCATTATATTGAGAACTAGTGCTTCTACAGCAAATCCATCCCCTTTAATTTTTAAGAACAATTTACAATGTTGACCAGCAATTTGTAATAAAATTCCCAGAGTTTTTTTTTACACTTAGTATATTTATGCTTAGTGTATTTCTTCCATACAAAAAATGTACTTTTTATGAATCACCATGTGTACATAGCACATGTGAACAGCAAACTTCATTGCAGAAGAGAAAAAATATCTTCCTTAAATTATAAAGCATAATAATAAAAAAATTGGCTACATCATATATCCTGGTGCAGAAGTTACTCAGTGACAAAAATTATTTTCTAGGATTAATAGCTATTTGCTAATTATTAACTACCATGAAATTCCTTTTCAAGTTGAAATTGAACCTACCGACTTGGGGAAAACAAGCATAGCTCTCTTTAAAAATACAAAGCACCTGTATCACAGAGATAACAAAAGAGCTACAGACTTGACACCTTGTAGGAATTATGAACCTAAGTAAAAACTAAAACTTAAGGGTAGTACTTTTGAAGAGATTTGAAAATTGTAACTTAAACATTCAGTATTTTCCTCAAAGCTTCAAGATTTGCTGCAAGGAAATGGAGACAGGGTGCCCTTTTCTTATCCCTCTTCAGACCGTCTCAGAAAGGCCCTATAATGCCATACCTGCCTCATACTTATAAAAATTTTCCACTCAGGGAGAGACAGTGTTGACTTCTGGTCTCTGTCAATGCTTAATGAAGTCCAAGAGAGTTTTGGTGTTAACTTTGATGGATTTTGATTTAGGTCCCTAACCTCAATTTTAGATGTGATTTCAGGCATATCTGCTGCCTTCATTTATCATCATATGGGTGCTAAATACTTTGAAAAATTAGTTCAATTAAAATAATTCCAGGGAATTAGTAATTTCTAAGAAGGCTTTCATGAGGTAAGCAGTAACCCTACACTTTCCTGTATGGGTTAGTTTTCATTTTTAGGCTAGATTGAATGAGGATTCCCAGAGATGCTTATTCACACTTTATTAACATGTGATTAGATTTTTTTCTTTAAGTAATATACTTGTACTTTCCCTTTAGTTACAAATTGTTTTATTCTGAAAGTTTTGTCACGTAGGTAGCTCCTTAAAAGCAGAAGACTAAACTGAGTGTGTGTAGTACTTCTATTTAATGAATACCCAATTATCTGTATTAATGAGCATAAAGGAAAGCTTGGCAGATGGGTGATCCCGTGGTAAGATTTGTGTGCCTCTGTGATCATTTGGCTTTCATCAATATCCCTTTTTGACCATAAAGGGAACTCTTGCACATGGTTGTTTTTGATACATTCCCAAGTCCTTACTCACAAGCACAGAAATACACTCCTCAAGGGCATTTTGAAATGAGAATTTAGGCAAGTTCTGTTTTTCTTGCTGCCACAAGGCAATGTGGAAAATGACAGTTCTCGCTGTTTCTATATCTTACAGAAGTTTTACCTTCTTGTGACATGAGTCAAATGTCCATACTGAGCAGCTTCAAGTTTCATGATAGTACCCTATGTAATCCCCTGTTTGCAGAGCAAACACTGCTCTGAGCAGTGGGTTCGTGGATGACCTTACACGCCTGTGCACAGGGGTAACTTCTGCTTCTGCATTGACTGTCTACATTGTCAGATCTGCAGAGAAAGGAGGGCTGGGGCTGCTCATGTTTTTTAAAGCCTTGTGCACAAGTGGGGATGTTGTGTCAGGCTGGGCTGCCACTAGGAAGTGAGGAAGTTTTCTCTGCTCCTTGTAGAATAACAAGTATTCTGTTCGCATCAGCAAAAGTGCACATTTACACAGCCCAGCCAACAATGACTGGAAAAGCTTCAGGGAAAAGGCAAGAAAGGGCTCACAGAAGCGAACTCCTGCCTTAAAGCTGAGAGATGACTCTACTGGACAAGTCCCTGAGTATCACAATTAATTAGAGTTGCTTTGAGCAGGGGATTGGACTGGATGACTGCCAGAAATCCCTTCCAGCCTAATTTACTTTCTGACTCCATGAAATGTATTTCTAAATCCTTTATCGGCTTTCAGCTAGCAATTCCAAAAAGTAGATTCTCCTTTGAATGAGAGAAAATACACAGTATTACTTTTTCTCCTTTTGTTCTGCATTTATACTTTTCTCTTTTGCTTGCATATAGTGTGATGCAATGAAAGTCCAGCTTGTTGAATACACAAGAACATTACCTGCTGTACACTTTAATGGTTTACCAAAGGCAGCATGCAGGAGTGAGCTTGAGAACTTGAAATTATTGTGAAGCCGAGGGCACTACTGTGGAATAAATGCAGCAGGACGAAAATATCAGTGGGTCCCACTTCAAAAGGCAGGTTGTTCCCACACTTAGATGTAAAGGCTGCTCTTACTGATGAGAAAATTACAAATAATTAACATACTACAATAAAAAGATAGGCCCTTGTTCTAGGCATTTGAGTGACATGAGTCTGATTTAGGTGCTTTGCAAGATGAAGATAGTGCACTTTGTAAATGAGTCCTCCTTGCATCTGGACACATGGTAGCTGTTCTGAGTAAAAATATTTGCAGGAGGTTGCCAAGGCTTCTTATGAAACTCGAACCCTTTTAGGAAATTGGCTAAATGGTGATATCAAATGTTTGATTTATTTTTCCTGTTATTGTCTGTTATAATTGTTCATAATTACCAGACCACTAATACATTCACCTCTGTGGGTCAGCAAATGCCTCTTAAAAATGCGGAAGGCTTTAGGAATCAGGTTAGACACGGCTCTGAGCAATCTGATCTAATTGAAGAAGTCCCTAGTCATTGCCGGGGGTGGTGGGTGGTGGGGTGGACTAAATGGTTTTTAAAGGGTCCTGTCAACCCAAACTATTATATGGTTCTACAATTCTATGATTTACACTAACTGCTGGTATGACCTTTTGTTTTTGTACAACACTTCTGTCAAGGTAAGATATGAACTATTGGCAAATAAAGGAAGGAAAGTCCAGTCCTAAATGACTGATAAGAGAAAGGAACTTGAAAAAATTAGTATCAGATTTGAAAACACTCTGCTAGGTATGTAAATTATCCAGCATCCATTAATTTTTTTAATATTATGAACACTAAGTAGAAAAAAAATGCATTCTTTCTTTTCTCTGTCTGTCTATTCAATGAAGACAAAATTTAAAACTTAAAACAGGTGGTAGGTATGGAACTACCATGAATCATTATTCACTCACACCGCAGAAATGGTACCACATTTGGCCTAGCATTAATTTATATATTATTTGAACCCTTGTGCTTTCATCAACATCTGCTTGAGTTTGGGAAAATGACTTCATAAAACCCCAATGGTACATTCTGTGATCCGTACATGAATAGATTTTCCACTAGTGCTAAACTATTTTTTGTACCTATGGAATATGATTATTTTTTTTTAATTTTTACTATAATGTATTACAGCTGTTGTAGCTGAGATGTTCTGTTTAATCAGAAAATTCTGAGAAGTTTGTAAGCCAAAGACCATTATGCCTTTGTCAGATACATATATGTATGAAGACAGAGCTCTAAAGAGGTAACTGTGGATGATGCTGACATATATCTGCCTTTGACTGGTATCCTTTTATTATTGTTTTCTCACTTTCTGACATGAAGTGGTGGGGACTGCTTGGATCACTGCTTTCTCTTACTGCTACCCAGTCTGCAGATGAAAATATGAAACATCAAGACTTACGAACCTATCATCATTACAAAGACGTGGGAAAAAAAGCCTCAGTAATTGAGCCAGAAAATAGCACTAAGTGTTTAAATAATATGAATATGTATTATTATGTATAAGTAGATATATTTACTCCTTGAATAGATGGCTATATTTAGTTATATTTGTTGCAGCATTATGCCAATTCTACCATGTCAATGATGACGATTTGCATTTCTTATCTAAATAACTCCTGAAGATATTCTTAAGATGCACACAAAATTAAATTCTAATTTCTGAATTAGAGAATCATAAAATAGTTTCATTTGGAAGGGACCTTAAAGATCTCTTATTATTTTGAAACCTACCTGATTGCACCCAGTATTAGCATAGTGCCTGCAAATATCAATAATGAACTAGGACCTGCTTGTTTGAGAAGCCTCACAAACACAATGCAGACGTTTTCGAGGAGAAAGAGCTTCCTTCCTGTTTGCAGCAAAGACTCCATCACTCCCGCTGCATGCCTTCACTTAAGATTGGGAGATATAATCTGATGTGATCTGAGTCAGAGTAAACATTCAAATTCATTTCAACTTGGTTTCAGAGCATGAAAAACAAAACATATCTGTCAGGGAGTGGGGACAGAGACTGCAGAGCTGGGGATGCTGGATTATCCTGCCTGCCAAAATGCGCCCACCAGCAACTGCTGCAACAAGCAGGACTAGGATAATAGAACAATGTCATAGCCGTGAGGGAGTTCAAAGGTTATTTTCCTAACATTTTCTAATCAAAATAAGGCAATGCAACTCACAACACCATCCTTTTTCAAGCTATTTTTTTTAAATGGGAATTTTTATTCCAGTTCTGCTCTCCACCCCTGGAGAACAAACATTTTTGATGGGAGAAAAATAAACAAACTCTGCTTTAGAAATAAAACTTAGCAGAATTCTGTTGAAATAGAAGCAGTTCCACCATCTCTTTTAATAAGTAAAACAGATCAATCAAAAGACTAGAGCAAAGTGGTATGGTGTACTTGTTCATGAAACATTTGTGTTTCAACCTCTCTTTTTTTTTTTTTTTTCCTATGCTTTCCAGAGATTTCCTGCAACATTAAAAGCTTGTTGTCCTTTGCCTTACAATTAATTTTAAGATATTTCAGTGGGAAGCTGGTTGTGTCTACAAAAGTCACTTTAATCTAAATATATTGGCTAAGACTTCCGGAAAAGAGGAAATAATAGAGAGAAATCTCCTAGTGAAATTTTACACCTTATTTCCTGGCCTGAACCAGTAACTGATACAGCATTTACCCCTTGAGTTCTGATGTTGTTGCTCTGATATAACTGTGTCTTTATAGCTCCACAAAACTCAGTCCCCTGGTCCAAACTTCAGCCCACTCCATTGCTGTTCATTTCAGAAGGACCTCTCATAGAGTAGCAAGGCAGGTTTTGAAAAGGCAAGTTTTATTGCATAGGTAGTAGTTGAACACCAATAGTGCTGGAACCTAGACTGAGTTTTAATAACAAATTTCTCTCGAAGTACAATTATTAGACTTTTTCTGTGCTTTCCCACTTCTCTACTCATGGCAGTTATTTTGCATGTAGCATGGTGTGAATACAGGCCCACCTGGCCAGAGGATCGGCGCAACCTTGCATGAGGGGACACAAATCTGCACTAATGCAATGTGCTTGCACCTGCCCTGCCAAGAGACCTTAGTCTGCTTTGCAGGAGGTTTTGGCAGCAATCAAATAAAATGTGAACCTATGGCTGCTTATCACAGCAAAAAGAATTAGTAACTGGATGGGAAAATCCTGTTACTTACAGAAGCAGCTTTAATTCCTTGTTCTTTGGAGTTCAGGCAACTAATCCCTGCCTTGATGACTGCATGCACACAAAAAATGACTCATGAAAAAACTGTAGGAGGAGAAGTATAAATGTAGTGTTGAAAACTGAGGTAGGCTCCAGCTGGAATAGACAGAAGTCCTGGGCAGCAGTTGTCCCTTCCAGGATAAAATGAACATATTGGACAATCCCGGCAAGTCTAATTAGATAACAGGCTCCTGGATACTGGCAGTTTTGCTTGTGTAAGGTCTGGAGGGCCTGATTGTCCTCTGAATTTGTGAGAGACTGGAAAACACTGTAAGGTACATTGAATGCACTGCTGTCTCTAAACACAAATGAATTTTACAAGCTGAGGTAGTTGTGTGTCAAATTTGTCAACAGATGTGGTCTCCCTCACTGAGGCATGCTTCATTTAGTATTGCTCACCACCAAGATTTTCTCTTTTTAAAGATGATGTCATTTTTTTTATCCTCTACAGCTATGTTTTTTGGCCTGTAAATCCATCCAAAGCTGGCATTCCATCCTCTGAATGGGCAAAATGCCACTGTAGCAGATGGGTGAGCAGTGAAAGTAGCACAAGTGGCAAGTCAGACTTATCACAGTAGCTTCTTTTCCAGGAACAAGGAAACCCCATTCAGTGGAGTTGTTCAGCACCTAAAATACAGGTATCATGATATTATTCACTAATTCTTGAGAGTAATGTTAGAGAATGCAAGTTATAAAACACAGGCTCAGAAAGTGAGGAAAGTGTTGTAGTTGCTTCAGATATAAGTTGCGCAGAAGAAAATACTAAGTCAATAAATCACTTTTCTAATTCATTTTCTGAAGTAAAGATTTCTGCCTAAACACATTACTAAATGAATGAATTCTTGCTTAGCCTGAAACACAGGAAAAACATATTCACAAAATATACAATAAACATGGAAAATTCCTTAGAATTTAATAGTATCAGGAGGACTGATGTAGAATGGTTCTTAAGAACTTGCTCAGTCAAACAAATGAGATTTTGTTTTGGTTTTGTTTTCAATAATCCTAGAGGAATTAATACTTGAAATTCAAGGGTATTTCTCCATGCCTTTTTAAAGAGAAAGTAACTGAGGAAACCACAACATAAGATGCTGGAGCTTCTCTTTGCTTGCAGAAAAGTGCCTCTACTTGGAAAGTTCAGAAAGTGTTATTTATGTTTCCCTTTTTAAAAAGAAATTGAATAGTATATTAAAAAAAAAAAAAAAAGGAAACAAAAAGGTATTGCAAATATTACTCTGGTTTTGCTTTCTTTTAAATTAACTTTAAATACTAAAAAATCAGTTTATTAGGCAACCTTGGAAATAAGCACATTTTTTACACGATTTAAATAGAATGGCTACAAAATATCTCTGTGTTATTGCTATATAGGAGTTAGTGTAGCAGAATTATCCTCACTGTCATTGCATTCTAGGCATAAATTTGTCCTGTTTTATAACATATAATATGTTATATATATCTACAATAATATCTGTTTTCTATATGCTTAGGTGCTGAAGTATCTGCATCTGCCACCAAAGAAGAATATCTAAAAGTTAGGCAACAGCTAGGGAAAAGTTCAGCTTGCCACCTTATTTCTGGCAAAATAAGGCTTGCAGATGATGTCACTGGTGAAAGTTGTGGTTTCTGTTTCCCTGCTCAGGAGAGGAGTCACTCACAATTTTTGTGGACAAACGGAAGCTGAGCAAGAGGTCAGAAGGAAGTGATCCCAGCACAAACAGCTCTGCGGTGACTCTGGAGACCCTGCACCAGCTCGCAGCCTCCTACTTCATCGACAGGGACAGCACACTGCGCAGACTCCACCACATCCAGATTGCCTCCACTGCCATAAAGGTAGGGTCAGTCCTCTCGGCCAAACCTGCAGATGTGATCCCAGGTTCGCTGGCTGCTTCTCAGAAGAAATGTTTTTTGATTAGTAAAAAAAAGATTTATTAGAAAAACACTATTTGTTGTTCTTTTTTACCTGAATCAAAGCATTAAATTGCTAATGGTGATTGTAGTTTAGAAGGGTCTAACACGCTAAAGATTGTACTCTTGAAGAGTGATACATAATTTGAATTATATACATGGCCCCTGTAGAAGTTTTTGGTCGTTGAGACAATCTCCTCTACACATGTGCTCAGCAACTGCATTTATAGGCAGATTATCTCTGTGTACGGGCACAGAAAGTTCCCTCATACTTCTTTTTTTTTGGTTTGTTTTTCTCAAACAGTTATTGTGTGCCTGTGATTTAAACTTTTTTTTTTTNTAACTGACTTTTGGAACAATTTGGAGCTCTTGGTTATGCAGTTTTATGGAGGCACATGTTATTATCTTTTAGAAACTTTTTTTTTTAGTACAGTTTGTCAGTTAAAGCATCCTGTCTGCTGCATGCTGTAAGTCATTTATAGCCCTGGACAATGGCTAGCTAAGATCAGTGCCTCAGCAGGCAACATATATCAACAACATATATAAAGCAGCAACTGTTACTTTCATAACTGTTATTTCCATAATTTCTCTAGCCTTACGTTGTTTATTTGAAAATAACATCTCTCAGTCCGTTTCCAGCATTGAAGAGCAAATAAAATGCTAACTTGCAGCTGAATATGCATTAATTATGAAGCTTTTAGTGTAAGATGTGATTTAAAATCCATTCCGCTCACTGGATCTTTCCACTGCTAACTAAGGTCTTCTTTAAAGACCATCTGATGCCAATCTGCATTTTCCAACTACGTTAGCTGTTCCTCAAGGAGCTATAAATTTCCCTCCTTAAGAGTGCCAGGGCCTTTACAGTGAGAAGAATACAAATGCAATTTGTGGCTTGGCAGCACCTGTTCACTTAGGTTGCTGGTATATGGAGGATATTCCTCCTGTTTCATCCACCATGGGCTACTAATCCCAGTTTAGAACTGGTCATCTGCACATGCAGGATAATATTTAGCTGTTCAGGCAGCACAGCTGAAAATGCAGCAGAGCAAACACAGAGGCTAATCTGAGGCCTGCCTATTGGGTCAGTCTTTTTGCAGACAATCGTAGTACCCATCCCTCTGATCTAATTTATGTTGGTAATCTTGTTGTTTAATATGTATATGTATAGTAGCCTTTAAAACTAGGCTCTTTCCATGAAGGCATATGCAAAACTTCCTTTCTTTGTTAAGAGAATTGATGGCTGAAACCAGTGGGAACTGAAGTGACAGAACATAGAAATGTGGAGATAAAGCAGTTTCTGAAAAGAAATTTCTGCTTTCTGTTCACTGATTCTTTTTTGTGTCATAATGCAAAATTCAGCCTTTCTTGCTAGCAATTTACATAGTGAACCTTTTGCATGTTCAAAGTTTTTTACAAGCACCACAAAATGACTAAGCTTTCTTTCACTGTTCAGCAGATGGATACAAATGCAAGCTGTAGTCCATCAGCAAATCTGATTTGGTTAATTGACTACAGCGGGTCTTTAAAAAGTGGTTCTCACATCACATGCAACAGTGCTGATACGTGAAACCCCTACTTTCTAGCTTGCTTTCATTGAGAGGTTGGGAGCATTTGAATTACAAATTTATATTGCTAGAACACTTAACTGAACAAAAAATCTGTTTCTGTTGAAAACTAAGAACACAAAAGCAGCCAGAGAAGGCATTCTTTTTGTTCTTTCACCACAGTTTTCTGAAACACTGATGGTTTAGAATTGGAAAACCGTCAAATAAAGTTAGGTTTCAAAATATAAATAATAAAGCATATTTCAAATTATTTATTAAGGCGTATGCACTGCCATCTGAGTTAGAGCTACAGAGCCAGATCTTTGTGTTCCGGCAAATAGATCAGCTTGAGGGCTGATTCAGGAGAAGTGACACTCTGAAGGACCTGAGGACCAAGACGGCTACTAGCCAGCTCTGTGACTTCCCCTCCTGGGCTGTTCTGGGGAAGAGAATGAACCCAGTCGTTTTTTTCACTGTAAACTGCCTGGCAGCTTTTTAAGTCACAGGACCTTCTGTGTCTGGCTTACTCACTGCAGCTCTGCTCAAAGCCTTTGTCCTGGTTTGAGGTAAAATAGAACCAACTTTCTGTTCAGTAGTTTTACTTCTTAGCTAAACCTCTTCTAACTCTCAGAAATTAACAGCATATTTTGCAGAAACTGTTCATTCTCAGAGTGATAAAACCTATGTTTATAGCTAAAGCCAAGGAGTAGTATGCAGAGCGGCTTTTGCTTATACTAATTGATATAATAACCAAGGTCAGCTAACTCGGTTTATTTGGAGGGTTGGAAATGGAGAAGTGTAGAGTGGTCACACCTGCAGGGAGAAGTGGACAGGACGCATGACTCAAGCCTGACCAACAGGGTATTTCATCCCATCTAGCCCATGCTCGGTAGAAAAGTTGCGGCATCAAAGGGTCAGCTCTCTTTCTTCAGTGGCTGATGTTCAAGGAGAACCCTGTTTGTTCATCTGTCTTTGATCCTGATCCATATGTCACTGACTCCAGATTTGGAATCCAGTTCTCATTTGTCACTTAATCCAGTCTGGGACTTCCCCAGTGCTAGCTAGTGACATCATTCTGGGAGCTTGATACAGTTTTTCATATACTAAATCTATTTAATTATTTCCTTTATATTTTAGTGTTAATATTTCATTAAAGTAATTTAGGACCTTCTGAGCTCATGAAAAATCCTCATCTCAGGATAGGTATTGAATAATTTGTTTTGCCTTCCTGTTTTGTCAGTCAATTGTATTTACATTTTGGATTCCTTTTTAATATGCAGTATACTAGACTCTACTATACTAGCAAAGCTGTTGAGAGTATTAATAATCTTTCATATAACTCATAATCCTACTAGGATAAAAATAAGTATCCTTTTAGGAATGCTTATCTGAATAAAACAAACAAACAAACAAAGATATTATTTGGAACAGGCAAGATTTGAAGCACAAACCAAGACATGATATTCACAATGATAAATCAAACACTTTAGTGCACAAATTGGCTTTTCCACAAAGGTGTTCCTGGAGTTTTGGACTTTGAAGTGAACAGGAGTCATTCTTCAGACGCGATGATGGCTGTTAGCTCTCACTATTCACATCCTTAGTAGGACATTAATCCTAATACAGGGTATGGGATATGGGTATGCTGTCCTCTTTAATAAAATCCTGTACAATTGTGGAAGCAGAATACAAATAAAGTCAGCAAATATTTCTCTTTCCCTGTGTGGTATATTTAATAGGCAACTCAACATCTCTCTCATTTCTGTATACAGCCTTGCTAATGTGCACCTGCTGAAGATCTAACTATAGCTGGAGGCCCAGGGGAAGGTGAAATGACCAGAGACCTAGGACTATGCAATGACCCTAATCCACATGACTGACCTCTTCCCTTTGCTGATTGATAGATAGTGGAAACAAGACATGAGGGGCACGAGTTACTGCAGTTTCTACTGTGATTTTGGCAACATGTCTTGTTGCCCACTGGAAGAATGACATTGGTATACTACCCTGAGATCATGCATCCATACTCCTAACAACTAATTGGGAGACTTCTCCAGTGGTGGGTAGATGAGAGAGGGCTGTGTATAGTATGTCTAGATTTCATTCTGCTTTCTGAGTCTAATGCAGTTGGGAGACAGCAGAATATTACTGCTTAAATGACCCCAAATCCTGTAGTAATTCCGTTGCTGTCAATAATGAACTTCTGCACTAAGTCCCAACAACTGTGCAGAATATATAAGGAATACAGTGGTTGCACAGTAAATTAAATATTATTGAATACTCTCACTGCATTCTGCAAAAGGCTAAGCACAGTTATGTTAAGCAACTGCAATATTGCTGGTCAATGAAGTGAGATTTTTACAGTAATTATCTGTTGGAGGATATCTTCTTCCATTCAAGAACGCATTTTCTTTCAAGTGAAGGGGAAGGTGAATACAATGCAGGTGTTATTTTAGGGTCCAAATTGCCGTGGGACAACCAGAGTGCAACAAAAGAACAAGGAACAACTGAAGAACAGATGCATAAATTGAATTTTCCACCAGCTATTTACAGGCAGATTACAGCCCATTTATTCTAAGTGAGAAAAAAAAAACATTCTCGAAAATGTGCCCTCTAATTTCAATTACATTTTATTGTGTAATTCAGTTTTTTCTTCCCAGAAAACACTTCTCTTGCTATGTGAGATTTAAGCACATTGTTGTCTCTGAAAAGTTTAGATTAAAGTAGTTTGTAAGAACAGGGCCTCTATTGTGATGATAAATATAACTGATTATCTATAATTAACCCATGAATGACTCATGGTGAGCTACTATAGAGGAAACTTAAGTGTAATGAAATTAGTTTCTAACTCAAAACTCAGACTGAAATCCAGATCACATTTTGTTTCTTTGTTTTGTCTTAAAAAGCTTCCTTGGTTCATTTTTTTTTCCTTTCATACCTCATACTTGAATGTGTTTTTCTGTGAATTCAAGTAATTGCTGTAATCAAAAGTAGAAATGTTGAAATACTACAAAGCTTTGAATTTTTTTCAGACTTCAGGCAAATCGTAAGTGTAGATAGTTTTCACAGTTTTGTATAAACAGTCAAAGTTTTGAAGGTTTTGAAATCCAGACCCTGAAATCTTCCTTTCTCCTTTCAGTTTGTGGAGAGTATTTGAGATTGTAGAGCTGAGAAACCTTCTAAATAACCAAAACTTGGGAAGGTCCAAATACTGTGCCATCGTGCCCATTAAGAGCTTTAAGCTGTAAAATGTGTTAAACTCCCATTAAATTTTTGTGAGCACTGAATACTTCTGCAGGTTGATTTGGCTATCTCAGTCATAATTAAAAGCTTCACAAAAACAGCTCAATATTTATATGTCTAGGTATGGCTATTAAAACTTAAATTTAAATTTGGGTCCTTATATAATCTTACCAGAGGTCATTCTCTAATCTTACCAGAGGAACTGGGACCTGCAGTTAGGTATCTAGCTTCTATTAGATTTTGGGCATCATCTAGCTCCTGAGGGTGTTTCAGTAATCTGAATTTAAATGTGGATTTGGATAGGCAGTTTTAGACAGCTGGAACCAAAATACTGATATTTTGGAGTTTGAGCCTGGCTCAACCATGCCATAAAGCACGGCACAGAAACCATATACTAGCATACGGTGTGCTAATATCAATGAAATGTGAAACACAGGATATGACCTGAAAACTGTACCAAAATGCTGTGCCAAAATACATACAACATGTTTCTCAATGGGGTTTATTTGATCAGGAGGACTCCTGCAATTCCACAGGTATTTCTCTTCCTTTTCTGAAGCTAGACCAATCTTAGTTAGCTATGATATCTCTGTAGCATGTTCTACTGCACAGCACAGGACTTTTGTTTGTCTCATTATAAAATTGAAATATATGAGGTTTTATGAGCTGCTGGAGGTCCTTGGATCAAATTCACCATAGGTATAATGCAATCTTATGACTGCTATGTGTGGATCATTAATTAATTCTGAGAATAGACTAAGTGTAAGGGTTAGGGATTTATTTCCATACCTTACTCAGTAATTTAAGTTGGTGATATTAAAAACAACCTTAATTCATTTGGACAGTTGAGTTTTAATTAAATTGAAACTCCAGGGCTGCTTTCCCTAAAAAGTAACATAGAGGCCAGCTCTTCAGTTGGTGTAAAACAGCACAATTCATTTGAGAATCTGACCCTCACTATTTCAGACTGTGAGAGAAAAGGGGGAAAAAAGGACTAGCAAGTTAATGCAATAACATGTTTTACTAAACACTCTCAGAATGCACACTCAGCAACATAATTGACACAATACATCACAGCAGCTGCAGCATGACGCTCAAAGGATGTGGTTTTGAAGCTTCTGATACAGACGACACTGTCTCATTATATTTACAGCAATGTGCATAGAGTAGCGATGAGTTATAACATTGCCAGCTAGTTGGTAACACAGCTTGAAATGCTTTCAAAGACAACAAAATAGCACATAATAGAGATGCTAGGATATGCATTTTGGAAAGACTTTAAATAACTATTCTTCACTTAAAAAAATCAAAACCAAACACACAACAACAAGAAAAGGACAGACCACACTACATAATGGATTGTAACAAATTGAAGGACTTTGTTATATCAGTTATGTAGTTCAGTCAAGAGAGAAGGGTAAAAAATTGTCCAAGAAAATAAAGACTGCAAACCTGAAGCAGGTTATAAATATACCTATGTAAACAAGAGACCAAGCACCCACAGAACACTTGCCATCACAGTTGTCAGAAACCTATAAACAATTCATACTACAGTTCCTTAAATGTTTTGAATTCTTTTCCTTATAAAGTGAAACTGAAGTAAATAAACACAGAAAATGGAGAGGGCTTTTAATATTAAGAGCTCCACAATGAACATATTGAACATATGTGGTTAGAGCAGAGCAGTCCAGCACTAATGTTTAGGCACTCAGATTTATATGATTTTAATTTGGTCTTTTTTCTGGCTGCGTAGTGGTTTGTGTATGAGTTGAGAAACTTATTTCAGCACTTTCAGTGACCTCCACCCTCTAATTGACAGCTATGACCTGTTAGCAGGTCAGAAGAAGTCAAGCAAGGACTATAAAGTTCACAGAACATTTCCATACCTCTGAATCCTAAGAGGATATGAGATAGCATGTATCAACAACATGTAAGAACACAAAGATCTGACTAGGAAGAATACGTCAGGATAACAGAGGCTCGGAGGCTCAGAGTCAGAAGAAATAATCTTACAGAATAATAGAATTCTGTTTGAAGGTTTTGGTGTTGATATTATTTTTCCTACAGAAATTGTATCCATAATATATTTTCATGTAGGTTATGATTTAAACTGCAATCGTCCTTTTCAATTTATTAATTTAATTGCACAAAACACCCCTGAAAATATCCTTTTCTGAGAATCCTTTAGACGTAACTGATTCTGAGAGCTACATCATTGCTGCCTTTGGCAGCTCATCATTATTTCTACCTTAAGGCTTCAGCAGGATTTGCATCTCTGACAGCAAAACCAGAATGCAATCTCTAACAAGGTAATGCTTATAATGCTTACGTATGTTGTGGCAGAAGCTGGATTTAAGAAGGGTTTCATAGTTCATCCAGAAGACTTTATAATATTGAGTGATTACTACTGTGTTTATGATCTTTAATGACTAAAAGGTCTGTAGTTTCACCAATATGCTACAGATTCTATTGCTGAATCAAGTATCCAAGCCAAAGAAGTGTTCCATCTACCTAGACTTAAGTAAAGCATTTGACACTGTACCGCATGACATTCTACTCTCCAAATTGGAAAACCATGGATTCGATGGATGGACCGCTCAGTGTATAAGAAACTGGCTGGATGGCCTCACCCAAAGGGTTGTGGTCAACGGCTCAAAGTCCAAGTGGTGGCTGGTGACAAGTGGTGTCCCTCAGGGGTCTGTACTGGATGAGCACTATTTAACCACTTTCCTGGAGACATGCACAGTGAGATAGAATGCAAACTCAGCAAGTTTGCTGATGACATCAAGTTCAGTGGCTCGGTTGACATCCTGGAGGGAAGAGATGCTGTCCTGAACAGGTTTGAGAGATGGACTAGTGCAAATCGCATTGAATTCAATCAAACCAAGTACAGGGTCCTACACTTGGGATGTGGCAATTCCAGGCACAAATACAAGTTGGAGAAGGAATAGCTGGAGAGCAGCCCTGAGGAGAGGGATTTGGGAGTGCTCATGGATGAGAAGCTCAACATGAGCCGGCAATATGCGTTGGCAGCCCAGAAAGCCAACCATATCCTAGGCTGCCTCAAAGGAAACGTGACCAGCAGGTTACGGGAGGTGATATAATGTAAATACAGTTTGTTGCCTACACCTTCCCAGTTCTCATTCAGTAAAGGCAGTTCTATTTTGCGTGTTTGACACTAAAAGTTTCTGTATTTAAGGGTAGGTATAACTAAAACCATCTCAGTCCTTATGCTACAGGGTTCTTCACTTGACTTGTGT
Source organism: Thinocorus orbignyianus (assembly GCA_013400375.1). NCBI lineage: Eukaryota > Metazoa > Chordata > Aves > Ciconiiformes > Thinocoridae > Thinocorus > Thinocorus orbignyianus. The sequence goes on from VXBW01004804.1 coordinate 297,690, forward strand.
ATATTTGACAGGAGTTACTTGTAAAAGAAATAGTCTTTTTCCATTTATTTTGACAGACCAAATCTGAAAGATCAGACTGTATACAGAACACAACTACCAACTCTCTTTTCTGATAAATTTTGACTCAGATGAGAAGTCTGGATTCAGTCCTCATTTCTGAACTATAGAAAAAAGGCAATAGAATTACCTGGAATAAAACTTTTCATTCTTAGAGGGAATGAAAAGGGGAATTTATTTGCTTTTGGTAAAAGTGTTATGATCTTATGAATTATTTTAATCAAATATTTTTCTTTCATGTAGTTCTTCACTTGCAGATTTGTTTCTTTCCGCTTGCCTTACTTTTCTGAATCATTTTTTAAAATCTGGAATAGTGCTTATTATCACAGCAGCAAGTTTTCTGTAAAAATTGCTAACTAAAAATACATTCTGAATTACATACATATAATTAATTATTAAAATAATTGTTTGGTTCATAGTAGAGAGTTCCAGGTAGAACTGTGTGTATCTTAATTAAATATGCCCTCAGGTTTGGTGTGTTTACCTTCACCTTATGCTTGCAGCAAGTTGACCTAACATAGAAAGGTGTAATCCTAAATTAATTGCCTCCTCTCCTAGCCACTCTTCCCTGGTGCTTCCTCAACTACTTGTGTCTGAAACCAGCCTGTAAAGGTTGATGTTTCTGGATTCCAGGCTAGCAGTTGGAATAAAAACAGGGAGACTCTGGAAGATTTTTTTTGCTATCAGTAATTTCCACACGAAGATTAAGCATGGTAAATGAGGAACAATTTTATTCTTTTCTGACCGCTAGGGTTTAAACTGTTGCAGACAAGCCATGAAATGTTTAGCATTTCCTTAATGTTCCGCACTATATTGAGTTCAGAAGTAGTCTGGATGACAGTGAGCCAAGATGCTACTAAGATCCCCTATATCTTGTGAGAATCTCACAAGTCAGTCCTCAGAACTGCTTGGATGATATAAAAGTCATGGCTCATTTATCAAGGTAAGCACCCAGCACTCGAATCTTGCAACCAGTTCCTGAGTATTTACGTTAGGTTTGATTACGAGCACTGCTCCTTAAACTCACTGAAATGATTTAGAAAGTGGCAGTAAACATGTATGCTTCAGAATATATTCAACACTAAATCCTTTGCGGTTTATTAGTCTTTAGCTAATTTGGTATTGGTCCTTGACTGGAGCACAACTGCAGATAAATATTTGAAGGTGCTTTTTCATACCACGTAACATTTAACAAGCAAAATATACATTTAGTTTAAAAGGGAAGTGCCAGAGATTTGACTTCTGAATAAGTTTGTTACAATTTATATTGTGAAAAGTTGCCAGTATTATTGGCCTAGTTTGATTAAGAATCATGTAATCTCCAACCACGGACTATGCATGATATACATATTTATTGAACTAAAATTAGGAATTAGATTCCAGTCTCATATGTTCTTTTTGTGCCTTTTCATAAGTTCAAGGAATTTAAAAGCTACAAATTTACTTTCAGCACAGATGAAACTACACAATAGTGACGGAATAGCATAATCAATCAAAGTTATAGAGCAATATTACTAAACTATGACTAGTCATCTAACACTGAGGAGGCATATATATGAAATAAAGTCTAGAGTTTAGTTGCTTTTATTTTATTTTCTGAAACAAATTTACCCAAGTGTTACCCTTTAGTTGAACATCTGATAGGGTTTTAATTATTAAATTATGGATCAATTGTCATTGTTAATTCCGAAGGTAGGCCTTCAGATATGCAGGAAAACATGCAAACCCCAGTAATATAAGAATAAAACTTTTCCAAAACTATAATTTGAGAGTTGGAAGTGCCAATAAGACAGAGAGGGCAAACGTGTTACAGTCATTTACCAGAGGGAATAAATTGATGGAAAGTAATGAGAATAATATAACCTAAAAAAAATATCCCTAAAAACATATGTGACCCAGGCAGAGAGTAAGCCAGCAGACATTTACATTATGGACAGTAATGTGATTACTTTTGAGAGGTTAGAATGACAACCCCATAAGGGGTAGTTTGAATGGAGTATGGCAAAATAAAGTGGGCACGCAAAATGTTCTGCTGCAGATGTCGCAGTAAGTGAGGTGCACAGTGTTAGGAACTGCAGTGCTCTGGACAACAAAAATAAATCAAGACGTGTCATGAGTTCCAGGGGAAGAAATACACGCACTGGGAACAACTTAATTATTACATTTTAAGAGATATTACCAAAGAGAATATTGCAATTAAGTTTTACAACTGCATAGAAGTATATAAATATAGGTAGTACCTCCATGGAAATCTGGTTCTTAATTAACCTGCCCTTATCACTTTGATTTTTGAGCTTAAAGACTTCAAATCATTTCAATATTATTTTTAGGTCCTAATGTTAACCTTTAACTCTTTTTTTTTTTTTTTCAGCAAAAGTTATTATTTTTTTCTCTTAAAATATAATAATCATATTAGTTTTAAATCTGACCACATTAAAGGAAAAAAGTTTCTAAATTATCCAAGGATAATTTTTAAATTGACCTAGACTTTCTTTTCCCATTGCTTCACAAAGAAGAAGAACTTTTAAACTTTTTATTCTGATTCAAGAAGGACTATATTTTTTTATTCACACTTTCCCAACTTAAAAAAAAATATTTTATATTCAATTGCTGTATTATTATGACTAGCAATATCTGCAAGTTTTATAAATAGCAAGTTCATGGTGTCTTCTTGAAACTAATGGGAACACGGTGAAAAAATCCCAGTAGCCTTAGCACTGAATATTGTAACTGAGCCATGAAGATATAAATGTTATTCCTAATACTCTTGGGAAGTCCTTGCATGGAATTTCGCAACTGGGCTAAATGTAGTTAGATGATCTCCCTTTACAGTATGTGCCCAAGGTTTTGTTTGGAGCTTTTTGTCCTTTACAGAGTAATGGAGGTATATCTGGAAAAGGATGGAGGGTTAATAATCGGGCTTTACTTCAGCAAGTTTCTTTGCTTTTGCTTTCTGCAGACACTTTCAGATTCTCATGAATGTGAAATATTATTTTAATTTGTATCTGTGCTATCCTTTTTGTTTCTAATTTTATCTTTTAAAAACAATGTGTGGATTTCATTTATTGTTTGTTGTGAAAAAAAAATATTAGCATTCATTTAAGTAAGATGTGAGCAAGCAGAAGTATCTAAATGTAAACTGAAATGAAACTGTCAGCTCTTACTACATTTTTGCTCAATTACTTCTTCATAAGAGAACTTCACTCTCATCTACTCTTCAAGATTAACTGAAAGAGATAACTTGTTCTTTCTGAGAGAATGCCTGTCCTTGTTCTCTGTATAAGGCTGATGCACCCTTCATTTCTGACCGTGGATGAAATAAAGGCTGCCCTGACTGGTTTGTCTACAGCCTCATTTCCTGCAAACTTGCTTGTTGTTCCACATAAGGATGCATTGGAACATGGCATCTGACGTGCAGTGGATTTACAATGTCCTTGAAAAGGGAAAATTGTGGCTCTGATGTCAGAGCCACAATTGTCAACACCGCTGGTGGTTTCAGCCGGGGTAAATCCTCACTTTCAATTTCCGTAACTTCAGGAGTGTTGCACAGTCCACAGAGCTGGTGATACGGAAGAGCATAAGGGGTAATCATTTTCTTCTCCCTTTCTGTCTTCTATCTCAGGTATCTTTAAAAGCTAGTTCAACCTGTGTCTGTTTCCTACTAGCTGAGAGCTGAGGCATTCCTGACAATCCCAGTTACTTGACGAATAGTACTTGTTTCTATGCTCTTGTGGATTCTCTCGGAATTTACAGATAATGACTTGCTGTCTGGGAAAGTGGGGAATAGACATGAACAGCGAGGTGATTGCTCCCCATCAGATGAACCGAAACAGCCTAAAAAATCATAATACTTTTTAAAAAATGTAACAACAGAGTAGAATTCAAATAGTCAGTTAACTTCAAATTCCTAGAGTTTTCTCATTTCTAACGTATTTTGTGCTTTATGTGGGGATAATACATTTCAAGTGCAGTGTTGTTGTAATGTTGTAGTCTAGTTCACAGTAAATTCCTGAGAATGTAGAAACCAAGGCGAGGGAATGGAAGGATTACGCTGATCTGAGTGGAACTGAAAGTTGTCTTCTTTCCCAAAAGCTTGAAAAAATTCCTTATTCCACTTCTAATGAAATTAATGGAAATTTTACAATTTATTTCCTTTGCAGAAAGATCAAGTTTACTGTTTCTGTTCCATCTTACAACAACAGATCATAGAAAAATATCATGGGAGAGATTCCAGGTCTCATGACTTAGAGTTCTTTTCAAATTAAAAAGTCAGTCCTATGCCATCAGTACTGCTGCTATAAATATGTTTAAAACCTTACATGTTTATAAGGTATTGCTTAAGAATGCTGGCAATTAAAAAAACTAGCAAACAAACAAAAAAAAGACCACCAGGCAAAAAACATTAATCCAGTCCCTCCAGAAATTTTCATCTAGCTGGTAACATAAGTGTCAGTGCTTGGAACGTTTGGAAGATTTTATTTATTTTAATTACATGCTAATTAATGGGAGTCTTTTAATATGCTCAATGACACAAGTAGGACAGCAGAACAGCAAGTATTGTGTGGGAAAAGAAATTGCTGAAAGGAAGGTGTTTTTCTGAAAAACTGTTGAACCTGGGGGAAATAAAAAAGACAGTAAGTTGGCGGGAGAGCCATTTGTAAATAGAAAGTACATTTAGTTCCTATTCATTTGATCAACTTTTTTTTTAGGTGAAATGAGCATTTACTGCAGAATGTACAGGGATGACAATGTGTGGGGACATGGGCTGGAAGACAAGTCCTGAAGGTGAGGTTGATAGGAGAGTCATACAAGAGAATCCTGAAGAGTTGTTCTTTACCTTCCCTCCATACTTCTGCCCATTCTTTTGTATGCACCAATCGTTCTTCCATAAGTACTCATGTATGAGATTAGTTTGCTCTAAACCATTATTTTAATGTTTAAAATATTTAAGAGATTTTTATGAATATGAATGCAGCTGGGTATTTTGAAGTGATTAGCATTGTCTCATTCTCCTTTGTGTTGGCTTAGCTTCCTTGGAAGCCAAATAAATATTTAAAAAGCCTTGCTGAGGTGGATAGTTCTTTATGGAAGACAGCACACTACCTCTGCACGGACATGTAGTTAGGAATATTAGTTATGTGCATTTAAAAGGATGCGACAGGAACAAAACCTCTGCAGAAATATATTTCCCTTTTATTAGGAAAGACTTCTATAGGCTTAATTATAATGGGAAAAAAACGCACAGTTTCCCAGGGAAGTACTACCCACTGATATCACAAGAATTCAGCCCTGCTTAAGTGCTAGGAGGTATGTTCTCAGTGCACTTATAATCGGGTCTTTATCACCATGGTTATGAGATTTAACTGACGGAAAACTGTAGGCATTTGTCTCATTAATGCCAAATGTTATAGTTTATTTCTGGGAACTGAAAGCCCTGCTGCCCAGGGAAACCTGTGCTGTGATAATCTTTGAAAACAAGCCACTTGAGAACAGCCTGCCTGGTTCATGTCAGATGGTTTCACACCAATTTTGTTACTGGTTCTTAGGGGGTTTTGGTTATTACATAAGTGTGTTTTGTGGCATTTTGTTTTGTGAGTTAGCACCCTTTCTGGACTGCAGGCCTAGCTCTTACAAAACAAGCATGGCATAAATGAAATTGCTTCTGGATGATGCTAGCATCTTAGCATACTCTTTGCATTTACATTTTACTTTTCTCTCTTCTGTTTTTGGTTTATCTTTCATTACACACTTTCAGAAAAACCACTTTTCAGCTGTTATCTTGGAATTGAATATAGTCACACTGTATGCTTGGAACACAATTAAAGAAACTCCATTGCCTTTCCAATTTTATTTCTATTGTTCCTGAAATAGAAAATGTAATATCATCAGTGATTGCAGTAACACTTGGACCAAACAGATATAATACCTTTGGATCTTTTTTTTCCCCATCTGTACTCTGCTTTGTTAACAAAATGAGTTACCCAGAACCAAACCCCTTGCATTTGATCAGAAAACTTGATAGAAATTTGAGGGTTTCATTTATCAACTACCAAAATCTTTCTTCTGTTTTCCAATCTTTTTTGAGTAGGATTTTTCCAGAGTACAAAACCAATGTGTAACTACATCAATTTGACTTTTGACTATAAGTGTCATCCATGGAAGTTTGGAGTTGGGGTGATGTTTTGCTACTTTTTTTTTTTTTTTTTTTTTTTTTTTTTTTTTTTTTTTTTTTNTTGAGACTATATATTTTGAGTTACTTCTTGCAATGTTTTTTTGTGTGCAGAAGCTAAGAGTACCAGAGCAAAGGAGTTGACAGAGAAAGGCTAGGGTAGTAGAAGAATCAATATACATAGATTCGAGTATGAATGAACATATATATATTTTCCAAACGTAATGCCTGCAAAATGTCCTTGTTTATTGCTTTATTTGTAGAGTATTGTTTACTATTGTTATGATTAGAACAATATTTTGTTGCATTCCTATACCAATCATGACTGCCTGTAAGTCATTTCAAAGTCTATGCGCACTCAGTTTTTCATATATATATTTCTTTTGAATCAGTGGATTTAAATTACTAGTCTCAAATAAAGAAGTCAATAAAGCCATTTAATGATGACTTTCCCCCATTCTGCCTCTTGACGTACATAAATACACCAAGTGCTATCACTTTCATAATCAAAACAGTGATTCTCTCTGTCTGCATAATCCAAATGAAGAATGAAGATGCATGAACAAAAAGGGACACAGTAATTATAAAACTACTTACTGATCTTCCTTACTTTGTGATTTCAGAAGGCATAAGAATAATAAGAATTTATAGGAATTGTAAAATCAGCTTTATAGTTCTACATTTCATATAACTTTATGAATCCGTATTGCCTTATACACAGATGGTTGAAAATAATAATAACAATATACAAAACAACAGTAAAATAAATGGATCTTTAAATAAAGGATCACACAGATAAATGTTGAGCACAATCTCTCGGAACTAGGATAAAACTCATAAGAACATTCAGCCCTCTATTATTGCCTTCTGGTTTTTCATCCTATTTAATGCAAGTGACTGTCTGTGTTACTGTAAAAACATATTAAGATTCTGTATGTGGACTGGGGGTACTGCACAAAAATGAGATTTTAGAATGAAATTTTACACCATTTGTTGGGTGAGGAAGAGGACTGAAAGATCATAGGTACATCAAAATTGCCATGCTAAGACACGTCCAAGCCAAATCTGGTGCCCATGCAAGAATCTTTGTGTGATTCAGGATGATTAAGCCAAACACAAGGTAAATTTGGCCCTGGCATAAATATTGAAGACTGCCAAATGTGTGCAGGGAAGAGACATCCTGACTCCATCTCATTTCTTTGCACAGCTGGCACTCTGCTAGCAGGTTTTGCTGAAGCCAGTTCTGTGTGTTGTCTCCATGGGCTGCTGGCATTGCAAAGGGTCTCCTTCTCTACCCTCAGAAACACTAGTTCAAAGTGACAGAAAGGTGCCAAGAGCTTGGAATAACCTCAGATTTTTTATTTGCTTTTCAAAAGTGAAGAGATCTTGGAAAATATGAAGTCTCCATGGTTTCAAGAATAGCGTGATCCAGCTGCAGCCACCCACAAATGCTGGTGGTAGCACAGATTGTAAGAGAGCTAGGCAATTCTAAGCAACATGAACATTCATGGATTATTTTAGCAAACCTTCATGTTCCTTTCAAAACAGATTATTAAAATAGTAAGCTTCCTTCTGTTTGTGTGAATTGTTAGTTGTCTGTTTGCATGTTAGTCAGAGGCTCAGTGGAGGCGTGAACTTAATAAAGAAACGATTTTTGAAATTAGTTTCTTGACCCTATAGTTAAGGCTTGCTCTTCAGGAGATCCAGAGCAAAATATATATATACCTGAAGTAACAGCAAATAGAAGTGGTCGTATTGAAAACTGAGGCAGGTGATCAAATGAGGGTAAGTATGGACACAGCCTCTGGCAGGAAAAGGAAGGGAGCTAAGAAGTTAGCTCCCAGATAGTGTCTGGGAGTAGTTTGGATGGGGATATGACAAAGGAATTGGTTGCACATTGGCAGTGAAAGAGACTGGGACGATATCCCATGGCCAGCATCTCCTGCTACGGCTGTTTTTGTATTTTTATTCCAGTTTTATTGTATTTTGCTTACTTTTTTCTGCCTAGTCTTGGTATAAAGGAGAAGGAACTGCAGATTTTCTACAGCATCCAAGCCAGTTTTAAAAAAGTGAGATCATACTATACCTGTCTGTCTTAAGGTTTTGGCTTTTTTCCTTGATTCCCTACACAGACAAGTAAAAAACCAACCAAACAAACCTGAGGTGCTGCCTTGTCTGTTGTGGAGCAGCCTGCCTGCCTCTAAGCATCAGAGCAGTGCTTCAAAAGCCCTCACCGCCCACCCCACCCCCATTTTTTTTCTTAGGAAAAAGAAATTAGCCTTTATAAGTATTTTGTTGACACTTAAGAATTATCTATAATATTCTGTTGTCATGTCTATTTATTTAATTATTTACTCATTTAACTAACTGCCCATTACCAAGCACAATCACCAGCTTCTATGAGCTCTACTTATGGTGATTCTGTTTTTATTGATTTAGCTGTATTTTGATTATGTGGTCATGGAGTCAGTAATTATAATAGTCAAGATGGCTAGAGGTTTATGTCTAATCTTATCTTAGGACTTTTTCTGATTAAAAATATTCCACCACTACCACCAGTACAAATATGGCTCAAAACATATTTCCACTTCTGAATCCTGCTCTGTTACACCAGAAAAGTTTTTTTCCATGGCTTCAAAAGGAACTGCCATGTACCCAAGTTTCATCAGTGAAAATCAGACTTGTGATTTTTATGCATTACTTCTATTAAATTCATCCTAATTCCCATAGCTATGAAGAAATAGTCTTTAGACTGTTTGTCAGCTTAAGTATTTGCAAGGGTTCTGTGCAGTAGAAATAGCACTCCCTGAACTTTGTGGTACTGGTAAAACATTTGCAGTCTTGCTTTTCATAATTAAAATGAGCTGTTTCACCTTAATTAAGTCTGAAATGTACCGGCAGCTGAATTAAAGGACAACTTCATGAAACAGGCTTCTGAACTCTTCAGTCTGTTTTGAATAATACAGCAACTGCTTTTCCATTCCCTTACCATCAGGTAACAGAAACGCGGACTGGTCCTCTTGGCTGCAGTAACTATGACAACCTAGATTCTGTCAGCTCTGTTCTGGTTCAGAGTCCTGAAAATAAGATTCAGTTGCAAGGTATGTAGGTGCAATTTCATTAATTTGTTTTGGAACAGCATGGCATTTATCAAACTATCTGTTTTGCTTTCTTCTACCTCATAAAAGGTCATTTTCCTCATTTTTTATTTTTTTTTTTTCTGTGTGCAATAAGTACATTCTAGACAAAGTGAAGGAAATGTCAGTAACTCATGTTGCCTTTGAAATGGAAACAATTTCTGTGCAATTCAGAAAATAATTTGAATAATGCTGTTAACAATTTACAGCCCTATTTAGCAATCACTTGCTCATCTTTTAAACAGCCTGAATTCACACAGATTCCACCAAGCAGGGAATGACTTTGAGTGTGTTCAACCTACTTTGCATATACTTAGTAGTAGGTTATACCTCATAGTACTGAAATGAGTGGAGTTACTGGAGATTTTCAAAGACTCTGAATAATGAAGAGTCCAAAGGTTCATACTGGGAATTTTAAGAGAATCTAGAAGGTTAGCCATCTCATGTATTAGGAAAATAATAGTAATTATATATATATAAAAAAAAAAAAAAAAGAGGGAAAGGGAAAGAATGGAAGAAATGAAAAGTCACCCTCTAGAGTGCTTTTTTCAGTTACACATATATAGGATGAATATCTCATTATTACTATGAAAACCAAGTAAATTCTCTTTATGTACTTCTGTGTACCTCTGTGTATATACGAGAGAAAAACACAGTTCTTAATTTGCAGTTCATAGAATGGTTCAGGTTAAAAGGTTTCTTAAAGATCACTGAGTTCCAACTACCTTGCAATGAGCAGGGACATCTCCCACTAGGTCACGTTGCTCAAAGCCCCATCCAGCCCAGCCTTGAACACTGCCAGGGATGGGGCAGCCACAACTTCTCTGGGCAAGTTACAGGTAGCTATACAATTATTTCCAGTTTTTAAATTTTTCTATATTGGTTCATAAATCAGTTTGGTATGTAGTGTGAAGCTGTTGCTGTTCCTTAAAAATGGCTGTTAGGAAAAGATTCTTTTCCTGTTTAAAATATCCATGCACTTTTTTCCCTTCCCTTTCATTTCTCTCTCCCCAGAATAGGTTAAAAGCCATAAAATCATACAATGATTCCAGAGACAATGTACGTTTTTTTAGAAGAACTTGTCATTTCCACTGGGATGTTATGAAATATTTCCAGAAACAATTCATATGATGTTTGTCAGTTAAAATGTGGAAAATAATCTTTGCATCTCAGACAGTGGTTTGACACATGTCATTGTATTGTCAATATGAGAAATATATTTGTATTCATATATGTAAACTATTTCATAATTATCATGGAAGAATTGAACAAGACTCAAGTTTGCTCACCTGGGATTTCTTTTCCTTTCACAATTTCAGTGTTTTTCACAAGTATGTAAGTACGTTGAAAAGTTTACTCAGGCAACTATTTTACAAATTTTGACATGAGGTAGAAGAAAGCACAGGCAGACCTGGTTTTGGCAATTGATATAACTTTTGACTGGGAAGAGGTATGAAATTACTTTTACAACTATCATTTTCGTGTACTTAAAAATAAGGGATAAAACTCTATGAAATTATCCAAGTGCCTTTGTAGAAGAAATCTACATAACAAATAACCAATCCATACGCTTAGAAATTGCTTCACCCCTAGATAGGCTCCACTGGTTCCAGAGAGATTATTCTTGCTACAGAAAATGATAACAATAAATAAAAATTTATAATGTACGCTGCTTTTTGGTTGGCTGATTACTATTGTAGCCAGAGTGACTGATAGCTAGTCAATTAAAATGTATAAAAATACTGTATAAAATACTCAAATACTCATTCCCATCATTGGAATCATGTAAAGAATGGTCAAAATTTTCAAATGAGTAAGTGTAAATATCTGGCCACAAATATTCTGAATTTTTGATTCACCTGCTCTGTGGTTCTGATACGTCAATGTGATGTGCTTTTGTAAGACCTCTGCATGCCATGGCAGGGTAAATTATGAAAACACTTTGCAAAAAGATTTGCAACATAGCAGGAGTTTTTTGAAGCGCACTGGGAACTAAACTTCGGGCATTTTATCCATGTTAGGCGTTTAATAGAATTAAGAATGAATTTTGTTGCTCATGTCTTTGTAGCCCTACCTATTATATCCAACTGATTGTCCCTTTTCAATTAAATAGCAATGGTATAAGAAATGAAATAGCTAATTTTTTTTATTTTTTATTTTTATTTCCTTCCACCTAATTTTCCCGTTCTTCTTAGTTTGTCTCTAGAGGTAACTGGAGTTATTTAGATAAGCTGTATTTTGTTGTTTCAAAGGCAACATGGAAACAAGTCCAATACAGAATGGAAATGTTTACCTTCACACATTATTTTCTGATTATGCTGTCTCTTTCCTCAGGCCTTCTTTCAGGGCAGTTTTCCCTTCATCAGGATTCTCAGAATTTGTATTAGCTGCTAGTACCAAGATTGTAATTCAGCTGCATGCTTCCCTATTGCAAAGCTCTTACTGCTGACGCTGTTCATTCAGCAATTCTTTACAAGATGTTGATGTAATCCTTTCTTTCTGTTTTTGACAATCCCCCAGAAAAAAAATTACACCAGTAAATGCTCTGAGCAGGTTATTAGTTAGTGGAATGAGTGTTCCATACTGAGAGGAAAATGTGAGGAATACCAGGAATTGTTTCTTAAAAAAAGGAAATATACGATATGCTGCAAATGCTAGAGAGTTGCGCAAATTGTCCAAAAAATAAAGCCACGTAGTTTCCTTATTCATAATTTGTTTGTTTGTTTATTTGTGATATAGTTTGGGGAAGTTGCCTGGCTCAAGCTTTCCCTTGTGTTTAATAACATAATACTTTGTCTCCTTCAGGTCTTCAGGTCATCCTGCCTGAGTATCTGCAAGAACATTTTGTCCAGGCAGCTCTGAGCTACATTGCCTGCAATTCCGAGGGGGAGTTCATCTGCAAGGACAATGACTGCTGGTGTCAGTGTGGTCCCAAATTCCCAGAATGTAACTGTCCGTATATGGACATTCAAGCCATGGAAGAAAACCTGCTCCGCATAAGTGAGACTTGGAATGCATACAACAGTGAATTTGAAGAATCTGGTGAGATATTTTATAAAATTGTTGTCTGTTTGGCTGTATCTCACAAAATATATTTAGGCAACAGGCTCCATCTGAATCTCCAAAATGGTTCGTACATCTAAAGCTAAACATACCTAAATGCATCCCAGATTTGAGCCTTAATTATTAGGACATTCTGATAGAAAGTGTATCCTCATCTCGTGATTATTAGCAGCCTGTAATTTCTTTAGGATTTAAGCAGCTGTGTTTGAGTATTCATTCGCTATACTTTTTGGAGTCTGGAGCTGTAAGGACGAGGTCCCTGCTGGAGAGAGAACTGTACTGGTGGATGCAGAAAGCAGAATAAATGAGGAACAAAATCAGGTTATGCACCTTATATGGGTATATTCTGCATTTTTGTTCCTTACTCTTTTGTTCCTGCATTATTGCAGCTGAAACAGGTGTTTCATTTCACATCCATTTTTCAGAGTTTGGTCAAAGTTTTTCCTGTACTTCCTCTTTATCTTGTCCTTCCAGCAATACCATGAAGCTAACATGGAGAGTGTAGCCAGCCCTTGATTTACCAAGTATCGAATAGTTCATCCCGTCATAGTTGGCAACTTGCTTCTTCAGATGATTTCTGTTTAAACTAGACCTATCCATGTTGTCTCTAGAACACATTTCTGCCACATTGGTTTTCTTTGAAGCATTGAGGTTTGTTTCATACATCATTTCACCTGTCCTGATCATCAGAACTTCCAGTCCCATAGAGAATGGGAGCCACAGGTAAAATTGGCTTCTCAACAACTGTTTTCACAACTCACTAACCCAGTGATATCAGTAACAGCTGTCTAGCCAGATGGTGGGAAAAGTAAAGAAAGCTCAGCAAACCTGGGAAAAATCACCGAGGGGAAAAAAAAAAAATAGCAATGAGGGAGATGAGGAATTAGGAGAAAAAAGCAAAAATCACAGTCTTTAACGAGCTGTATTAGAGAAAGAGAGTGAGTCAGTAGAAGAAGGAGGAAGGCTACTCAGTGTGGGAGAGAAGAAATATGAGTAATATAGTTAAATGTGAGCAGTACATTATATAAATCCATTTTTTATATTCGTTTTATTTTTAAAACTGGTTGAGAATTTAAAAATATTTTAAATAATTTAAAATTTCAGTTGTTGTAAATTTTAGTGAAAATCTGATGCCTGAATGTGAGTCTGGAAGATCTCAGGCCCTGTTCCCAACTCCAGTCTCACTCTTACTGTGAGGGCATCAGAACTTTCAATATTTCTCTTTAGAGGAGACTTCTCACATCTCACAGACTTCTCTGATTATTAAAGCATGATTTTATGTTTTATTTTTGTGTAATTAAAAATTCATTTTTTCAATGGCTATTTTGATACCTTTAAGCATTTATGGGTCACGTTATCATTTACTACCATTACGATTTGAGAAAACCTATAACAATTTATTGTTGTTCAGACAATTATTCTATCACCCGATGACCTGTCCCACACAGGAAAGGGGAATCAGGGAATGCAAAGAATCCTGAGGGTTGAAATGTAAACAGATTTAATGGAATAAGACTAAATAATTAACCATAATACTAAAGAACCAGTATTGATCCCAATACTGATATAAGATATACAAGAATTATACTCAGCCAATTATATCAGCAGGAAGCTGTGCACTTCTGGCAGCAATGTCGGACACCATGAGTGCAATGGCTTTAGGAGGAAAGGAAGGCCGGCACCGGGGCAAGGAGTTGTCTGGACCACTGCCGTCAAGGGAGAGAGCACTATGCAGCAAACTTTTTAAATTTATATTGTGATGTTCATGGTATGAAATAATCCTGTTGGCCAGTTTGGGTCAAATGCGCAGACCTTGCTCCTCCTTGTCCCTGCACCTGGCAAGGTTTGAAAACATGGAGACCTTGAGTCTCACAGAGCCCAGCTGGCCATAAAGTAAATATTTTCATGAATTCAGATACTGGAGTCTTCTAAAAGTGCAGTTTTCCCCAGCGTTAGAAGAAAAGCTATTCCTGTGTCTCTTAAACCAGGACAACTACTTTGCAAACTAGGACAAGTGTATTGACTCTACACAAGGGCATGGGGGTTTTACCATATTTTGTCCTATTTTAATGGGATCTGATATTGTTCAGTGCCTTAAGAATGTCATTTGATGGCACCTACTTAACAGCAATTTTAGTAAAGCTGATATGTGAACCTGTGGAGGATTCTTATAATACGCTGTATAAGGGCTTCAGATTTGACAACAATTTTTTTTTACGAGTTTGGATAGCTGTCAGCCGCAGGTATAGCCCTCTGTTCAGGAATGAGACATGAATGTCAGTGGAAAAATGGGTAAGAGTTAAATTCTGTGCTTTTAAAAAAGGATCTTTAGCTATGCTGTGTGAATGACTAAAATGGCAGCTTCACATATATCTGTCAATTGGGTAACTAACTGCTAGTAGGAGCGGTTATTAAAAAATGTGAAATACAGATTATTAACATCATTGAGATGTATGCCACACTCACTCTTTAGCCGTTGAAATATTTAAATAATTTTGAATCCAATAAATATAAACTGCTTTATATAAAGATATTAATGGAAAGATGAGATAGATAACCTTTAATGTGTATGGGTCTGATGGAAAAAAATCAGCATATGAACTTTTGGTAGATAGCTTAGTCACTACACATTCAGCCTTCCTATATAAATCATATATTGCCATCTCAGCACCTCTTCTAGTACTGTCACTCATGGTCTGTAAGCATTTCTAGTGATTACTGAGACATATTCTGAAAAATTTAGAGCTTGTGCAAATTCTAAACTACGAAAAACACTATTAAAAATCCTCAGCATGATCTGATTCGCGTTAATAAAAACAAAAGTGTGCTTTATTAAACAAAACCTAATGTTTTAAATAGAAATTTTATAACTTTCATGTAGGATATAAATCATTCAGCTTTGTCTAAATTGGTGGAAGTCAGCTTTTGAGATTAGTATGTTTTTTTTTTTATTCTAATCAATTTATAATAAAAATAAATAGGTTAGAAAAGAATAGGGTGCAAGAAGGCTAGATTATTTAGCAATTTAGGGTCTGAGTAGACAAGGGTCAGTATAATCCAGAGCACTAATTACTGGAATCATGGAATTGTCAGAGTTGGAAGGGACCTCTAGAGATCATCTAGTCCAACTCCCCTGCTAAAGTAGGATTGCCCAGAGCACATCACTCAGGGATGCATCCAGGTGGGTCTTGAAGATCTCCAGAGAAGGAAACTCCCCAACCTTCCTGGGCAGTCTGTGCCAGTGCTCTGTCACCCTCACTCTAAAGAAGTTTTTTCTCATATTTGAAAGGAACTTCCCGTGTTCCAGCTTGTCCCCATTGCCCCTCATCCTGTCACTGTAAAGAGTCTGGCTCCATCCTCCTTCAAACACCATGAACTCCAGATTCAAGTAAAGTTAGACACAATTGTATTAGTATTAATTTTCTAACTTTTCTGCCTTTCAAACCCTTCCTTACCTTATATATAAACAAAATAGTCTTCTGAATCCAGAAACAAATTTTGTCCCCTAATACAGACCTCTAAATCTTACTGGGTTCACTTTAGGTCATGGACATTATCAGTGGATTGAATTTGGCCTAAAAAGAAGTGAATATTCTATTTAGGATTGTTTGTTTACTGTCAGTAAACAAACTCTCCATCTGTCTGTTCAAGATAAAACAACTGAGGAACAGATCTTTTTAAAGATAAAAATGGCAGTTCTTCAGTGCCTAAATCCCATTTGAAATCAATGAGTAGCTAAATTTAGTTTGTGTCTTTGAAACTCTTCATTTGAATTTCTAGAAATAAAGAAAAGGAAAAAACAAAAAAGCAACAGGACTGTTTTCTCCACAGCCTACTGCTCTCTTCTACACTAAGCAGTTCACATGATTGTTTTGCCTTTTAAAGTGAAATAAAAATGTGTGTACTTAGTTAAAAGTCAAACGTCCTATACAGTACATTTGCAACTGCAAAAACGTAAGAATCCACTCTATGGATTCATTTCCAACTGCAACCAACTATCATGTTAGATGAATGTAGTGTTGGGTGAAATGAAAGCATGTGTCACATTAGGGACCTCACGAAGTTCAACAAGGAGAATTCCAAAGTCCTGCACCTGGATGTTCCTGCATCAGGCACCAGGACATACTGGGTACCACTTAGCTGGTACACAGATTGGCAGAAAAGGACTTAGAGGCCCTGGTGGGAACCAGGGTGACCACGAGCCCGTGATGTGCTCTTGAAGTAAAGAAGGCTAACGGTATCCTGGGCTGAATTAGGAGTGTTTTCAGCAGGTCAAGTGAGAGGATCTGTCCCCTGTCCTCAGCACTGGTGAGGCTATATCTGGACTACTGTGTCCATGTCTGACCTCCTCAGTACAAGACACACATGGATATATTGGAGAGAGTCCTTAAAAATGATGAAGAGTCTGGAGCATCTGTCTTATGAGGAAAGGCGAGAGAGGTGGGTCTTTTCAGCCTGGAGAAGAGAAGGCTCAGGGGATCTTAATGATAAATACCTGGAAGGAAGGTATGAAGGAGATGGAATAGGGCACTTTTCACTGGTGTCCAATGACAGAACCAGAGACAACGGGCACAAACTGATACACAAGAATCCCTCTGAACATCAGGAAACGCTTTTTCACTGTGAAAGTGACTGAGCACTGGAACAGTTTTCCCAGAGAGGTTGTGGAGTCTTCCTCTTTGTAGATATTCAAAAGCTGGCTGACTATGGTTCTGGGCAACCATTTTAGTTTAGGGGTTTAGGTGACCCCGCTTCACCAGGGGTTTTTGGACCAGAGGTGCTTTCCCACCTCAACCATTCTGTTATTCTGTGATCAAGGAATTTTCCCGGTTTTCACATAGGAGAACTCTGGTCTTCATTTTGGTTTGCTGGTTGTAACAATCCTTGATGGTTATTATAGATTCAATGACCAAACATATTCCAGTTTAGAATATCTCATTCATGGTTATGTGCAGATTACATTTCTCTCAGGCTCTTCTGGCACCTTTTAGCTACTTGAATCTCATTTTGGATGACATGGGGTAGTATATTATTTATCTCTCAGTAAATTTGGCTGCCTTTTTCATTTCTCTAGCTTCCCTCCAGCAATACATACTCGATCACTATTAGCTCAATGAGCTGTATATAACCTCTTAATATCAGCATATGTACTGAGTTCTCAAAGAAATTACAAGAGCTACTTTAAATTGTTTACTCTGAACCATCTGCTTATTCTTTATCGTATCTTGCGGCCTCCAGACTCAGCTACTACCCTTGCAAATGAGCAGCTGTTTCTTTATCAAAATTCCATACTAAAACTGTTCAACCTTTATTAACAACTTTCATTAATTTATTGAGGCTTTGGGCTGAATTAATGTGTAAGCAAAGTTCTCTCTGAGAACATCATTCCAAGAAGCTAAGTTCTTGCAGTCTAACACATAGCCTAAAAATATCACTTCTAATGGAATCAAGCAGTGCTTCATTTATCCTTTCTTAATGTGCGTGAAAATAGCCTTTCGCAGGAATATGTAGCCTAAAAGAACAACTAGATTATCTAGATGACCTGCTGTTATCACAAGCCACTAAGTTTCACTGAGATTCTAGAATATGGACTCCACCTATGTTAGTTAGATTAAAGCACTGCGAACTTCACTAGTGATCTCATAGGCTGCATCCTGTCCCAATTTCAATGCACTGTTCTATTGATATTGCCAATTTTCCTGTACCCCTCTTGACCCTCATACTAGAAGCATGTACTTGTCAACTTCCTTATCCCACCTCATCCTCTCAGTAAGTTTTACCTTTTCACTTCAGAAAAAAAACCTTCAACCTAAGGACTCAAGTGCTAGTTCACTTCAGAAATTAAAAAGCATCGAAAGATTCCTTGAAAAAAATTCTCAAATTTTTGGAGTATGGAGGACTTGCACAGCTTGTGGTTACAGCAGTGTTGAAGACGGTGTTAGTGAATATGTTGTCTTGTTACATATCACAGATTTTTGGAACTTTTGGGGACTCTCTGGGCAATGTACAAAGAAGCAAATTTTAACAGCAACTCTGTCAACGACTGACTGGTAATTTAGCATTTTACAGCGATTATCACTCATTGCTCTAAAGCATGTGAAAGTCATAAAAACATCCATAGGCCCTAGATTATGACTGCAAGGATAAGAATATGATCATGCATTGCCTGTACCATAATTCTGGTATGGTTAGCTTCTGAGTGATATTAGAAATCTGTCTACTTCATCTAAACAATTTAAATTACATTAATTTTCTGTTAAGGAGTCTGCTCAGAGACATCTAAAAGAAACTTGTAGCCATCCACGCTGCAACTGAACTCTTCCATCCAAGTGTTAATTTTCACATACCTCACATGCAATTGCAGCTTGCCTTGCATATTTCTCAAGTGCTGAGCACTTGATTTTATTTATTTTTTCCCCTTGAAGGCACTAAAATCTCTTTTGGAATATCTCCTTGCAAAGAATTGGATAGTAAGATATGCAACAAATGTCATGAGGTATATTTTTAAGTAGTTTTGAAATGGAAAACTTATTCTTTCAAACATGTAGTTTAAATATAAAATAGTATGGAAGAAAATAGTACACCTACAACAAACTTACTGCCACAGTTGGGCTTAAAAGTGATTCAGTGAAGTGCTGAACTCTGTGCTTATTTTAACCATTTGTAGTCCATTAACTTGACAGATTTGACTTGTGTACTTACATTTTCACCATCAGCTTAAATAGATCAGAGCCAGAGCTAACTAGGATCTTGAAGGACTTGGCCCTCGCAGAAACTGATTATGCTACCAGAAATGTGGCTTCACATGTGCAATGAATATCAAAAGTAATCTTGTAAATATTTTGAAATCTATCCTACAGCTTTAAAAGACAAACTTCTCAAAATATGGAATTTGATTTTTTCAATCACTTTTGTGTCTGTTTTATAGATATTTCAAAAGGTAAATTTCAGTATCACAGAAAGTGCAACTGATGTAAGTACAGCCAAAGTAAATTAATGTTAACTTTCACATTATTATTTGCCGCAACTATTTTTTATTGTGCATCCATCCTTCATCATTCCTTTACAAAGCGTTAGCTGCAGTGAACTGCTGTGGTAAGATATTTCTTCTTAAATCTCTGGATTCACTGCATTTGGACTTCATGTCTCATGTATTTCACAATTACTTAATAACTCCAGGATTTCTTGCTATTGAGCATTAGTTATTCTTTACATGTACTAACTTAAAATCTTCTGTGAAAATCCACAGTTTTGAAAGGTTCACTCAAAAATTAGATCTGAATCCTCAGTTAATGTACAGCACTACATAGAAAGTTACCAAAGTTTTCTTGTTTACATCAACATAGATTTCTTTCGAGTCTTTAGATTCCTGCTTCCTCAGTTCAGTTATATTTTTCCATTTCTTTATAACAGTTGAATTAGCGATGTTCCCAAAATCCCTTGAAAAAAAGAACTGGATTTAGAAGTTTGAGGAAAGCAGATTCTAATAGAAGAGATGATAAACTTGTTACTGAATTAAATATCACTAATACTGAAGATAAAGAAGTTCAGGCACCCATTTCTTTTCTGAGGGGTAGAATTTTTATCTTATAGTTACTTTTATGTATAATATACAGAAAGTAAGAGATCATCTCCACCATTCCTTAATCTTCAGTGAGATTTAGAGAATTATCTATTTAATAGTGTCATGAATTTCTATCTCCATCTTCAAAATTGCAAGATTGTCATGGTAGTGGAAACCTACCGTATTTTGATGATACACTTTCAGAACTGTATCCCTTCTCCTTGAGTTCATATTTTCCTATATGAAATATAAGCATACTGTAAAATGCCGACTTTGAAATAAGAAAGGCTCTACAAATATGTTTTATTAAGACCAACCACAACAGAAGCCCAAAGCTGGTCCTGGAAAAAGTAAAGAACAGGTATTCTCTCACTTTTGAAGTTAGAATAGATTGATCATGTTAAGCTAGACCTTAATCAATTGAAAATCGTATGCAAACTGGCCCACTACTGAATACTACTAAAAGACAGCATATGATCCAGTTCACACTTCAGAGTTTGGGATGGGTGCAGTCTTGTTCTATAGATATCTGAGTTATCTGAGTCATGACTTCTTAAAAGATTGACTAAGCATTTGCAGTCACACTGTGTATATTTATAAAATAGCACTGTGTGTTGAATCCAGGCTCTGAAACTGTTTCTTGTGAAGGCTGAAGATCCCTGTTCTCCCAGTGATGGTGGTTTCCAATACCCAGGCTGCAAAGCATGATAAAATACAGTAAAATCAAAACTGGAAATTACAATTGGCACCGATGTGGAAGTGCAGATGCTCGGTGGAGAATTCCTAACACCCTCTGTTAGCCTGTGAATCCGCTACAGACGGGCAGCATTGCTTTTATTATTAGAGAAGCTATAAAGGAGGAATTTTCAGATTGTTCTAAAGTCAGGAACTGGATATGACAGTCACACAATCAGTCAATACATACATCCATAGCAAGTGGTCATATTTGATCTCAAAATCTACACAAACCTCTCAAGATTTCCCCGGAAAAGAAAATTTTGCAGTCATTATTCTTGTATGTAGACAACCCTAGATACTGAACACATTGTAATACATCTGCTGAGTTTTTTTCTTTCAGTGAGTTTGCGTCACAATTAAAAAATAGCAGATGTAGCCAGAGTAATCTCCTAAAAAAATTTTGTGTTTAAATAAAGCAGACAGTAAACCAGCCAGATAAGCAAAATGTAACTTTAACTTGGATTTAAATAGGTAAAATTTAAAATTAAAAAAAAAAAAAGATAAATTGAATAATGTAAATAAATTTAAATAGATCATCCAGTGCTGAAGACAGAAATCTGAGACGTCTGGTTGACAAACTGTCTTGTGATGGGAGTCAATCTTCAATGTGAATCACAGTGTAATAAAGCCTAGGGGGAAGGGGTTTGCATCATCAAATATATCTTTTTCATATTTTCTCACACTGTTGGCAGCTGAAGTTCTGGAATCATCTTAATTATTCATTATATTAATATCTCAGCAGTGCATTAAGGAAAGCAACAAGTGTCCCTCAGGTGGTTCATTCTTTCTCCTCCTTTCCATCAGAAAAGCATTTAAAAATATTGCTATGATTATAGTGTGTCAGGTTCTTTCTGATGAATGATTCCAGCAAAACTACAGCAAGTGTGCATTTAGTCTGTGATATTTAACATTAACAATCCCTCTATTTAGTCAGAAAAATCTAATATAACTGTTGCCATCCCAGTGAGCTCCAGATTTTTGTTATTCCTCTGGCACAAATTATGTCTAAAAAATGCTTTAGCAAAAGTGGGCACCATGGGATTCCTTTTTATTGCCTCTCACTGTCTTCAAATCAAAGTCATTTAGCTGACAAATAAAATGGTAATTTTTCCCAGCTGCTGAGCCTATAGATTGACTATATCATGTAGACATCAACCTGCTTTCTCACCTTCTCCCGTATTACTGGCAGTAATGACAACATGAAGATCTAAACAATGTCCTTAATAACTCTTGTGTATACTACAGTGATGATGTTTCAAAATCTTCAGACTGCCTTTTAATCACTAGGTATAACTTGTCTTTAAGTTTGTAGGGTTCCCTAAAATCCTTCTAGTGCAGGAGAAAAAAAAAAAAAAAAGAAAGGTCAGGAAACTGTATTCTAAGATAAAGATTTTAAAACATGATTAATCTATCATGTGTCTCATTTACAACTGTTCATAATTACTAAAAGTGTGTAAAAGGGCAGAAGGTGACTGCAGCTTTAATTTGGAAATTTCATTTTAGACCACAGATGATGCTATGTGTCTACTCTGATTGGAAGAAACTTCTTGCAATTATGGTGAAAGAAAAGTGTCCAGGCTGACTTTCAGACTTCATGTTGAGAGTCCAAGTCTTAAATAATATTGCAAGATGACTAGGCTTCATTTGGTATCACGGATAGACTGTAACTTCAGAGTCCTACACTGTCATTAGCAGTGGAGACAGTTTCCACCAGAAGTTGTCTCTTACCACAGCCCAGTGACATATTACTGCTTTTCTAGTTACTGTCTTTCAATTCAAATGTGTGTAGCATAAGCTTTAAAATGAAATCTGGAGCTAAAACTGAACACAGGAGGTTTTCTTCAGTTTATAAAATCATCAAATTTACCCTTGCTCTCTAATAAGCTTTGTTTTCATTGATTCAGAAGGATGAAAGAACGTACCTGTCAAAGGACACTTGCAAATATACTGTACGCGGTACATTAAAGGCATGATTGCACAGGTCATTCAGATAGCACAGTCTGCCTCTCTGTTGACCAGAAAAGACTGATTGTGATGCAAAGTGAGTCTTATTTGAAATCTTAATTGGAAGATTCCTTCTGAAAAGTCCGAACACACTCACTGGCAGTTGAAGGTGCTTTTTAATCACTGAGATTAAAGACTGCAATCAATATGGTTCAAACAATTTGCCCCTGAGCAGTAGAGCAGTGGTTTTCTTTAAAATGGTTCTTTTAGTTTCAGGCACAAGGCCAAGAAAATTCAGCTCCCCCCCCGGCCCCGAGTTCTTAATATAATTATTGTTTTCTCTGTATCTTGCAAGGGTGTTAATTTGCCTCCCAGT
Source organism: Thinocorus orbignyianus (assembly GCA_013400375.1). Lineage (NCBI taxonomy): Eukaryota > Metazoa > Chordata > Aves > Ciconiiformes > Thinocoridae > Thinocorus > Thinocorus orbignyianus. The sequence goes on from VXBW01004804.1 coordinate 320,738, forward strand.
AATTAACTTCCCTGTGTGGTTGTCAGGAAGTTTAATCAATAACATGAACAGATACACCAACTGTCATCCCTTCTGTGACCAATGCTCCCCTCCCCACCTCTCCCACCCCTGTGGAGGTGTCACCGTTATAATAAAATGACAGGTGTGATTTGCATAATTTCTTCAGAGAGTCAGTGTCTAGATTGTTCATCTCCTACTCCAAAAACGAAGGTACAGCCAATCAGGTCCCATGAATATAATTGCCCCTGTTCCAAAACTAAAAGCATTATATGACTCCTCCTAAAGCAGCACCTGGCAAGTCAACTTACTAAAGTTTTACATGGCATTGAGTTGTCAGACACTTTAAACATTGTGATGACATTGTAATAGGAGGAGCAGAAGGCTTGATCTAATATAATTCTACTTATCTCCACTATGTACAGGACATAATGTAATTCCATTCAAAGGTAGTGACCAAAAAAGCTCATTCTTGGTGGAATTCCAATATGTCTTGGCAGCTTTGGACTTTCTTTATTAAGAGGGATGTCACACTGTGGCCTCTCTTTTCTTCTAGAGCAGTGTTGTCTACTCTGATTCATAGCTTCTTAAATCTTCTCTTGTAACAGCTAATCACTGGTTATTTACTTCAATATGTTTTCCAATAAGACTTTTCAGTTTCACTCATTTTTTCCCTGAATTATCCTTCTGTGATACAGTACATGTTTATTCACCCTACCCAGTTTTTAAAATGCAGGAGTTGCTAGCATGACCAAGAACAAATAAATTAACTCTGGGGGATGACAGAAGTTATTTCTAAATCTACACATAAGAATTATGATCTATGCATTATGTACATTTATAGTGCCATAGAAAGATCCATACTGAAGGAATACTTGTAATCCATGTTGTAACTATTATCAAAGTGTTTACAAAAAATTCAGAATAGTCAATAAAGGAAGTTTTGAGAACTTTTTCCTGAAAACTCACAATGAATACCAAGAGACATACATTTGAAGGGTAGTAATATTAACATTTTTGAAAGAGTAATGAACCAAAATCACACCCAAAAGAAAAACTGAAAAGATGTATGGAATGTCCTTGGGATTTACAAAGACAGATGTTGGAGTCTGGCTTTTTGGTTTCTGAAAAGCGAGCTTGCTATCAAAGTCATATTTAGATTGAGAAGAAAAATGTCACTTTGTAAGAAATATGAGTCTATTCAGCTTGTAGCAGAGTCTAGGGAATGTTATTATCCCCTGCCTATTAAAACTTTGGACTTAATCCCTAATTTGCAGGATGATACTCCATCTTTACTACCAGTTTTGACTCTGCAATATTTCCTCTTTATTTGAGCACCAAGATGGTCCCACAGCTTGTAAGGGGAGTATCTGTGGTTTGCTGTTCCTGTGAAAGGTTAACTATATGTAAGATATAAATATATACATGTCAATATATGTAAAAGTATGTAACATATATACGGTGCATAAATTGATGGGACCTGATGAAATCCATCCATGGGTCCTGAGGGAGGTGGTGGATGAAGTTGCTAAGTGGCTTTCCATCATATTTGAGAAGACATGGCAATCTGGCGAAGTTAACACTGACTGGAAAAGGGGAAATACAACCCAAATATTCAGAAAGGGAAAAACATAAAGACCCAGGGAAGTACAGACCAGTCAGTCTCATCTTTGTGCCTGCCAGAATCATGGAGCAGATCCTACAAAGCCACGTGGAAAACAAGGAGGTGATAGGAAACAGTCAACATGGCTTCACCAAGGGCAAAACCTGCCTGATAAGTCTGGTGGCCATATGACATCCACATCTCAAAACTGGAAAGTCATGGATTTGATGGATGAACCACCCAGTGGATAAGGAATTGGCTGGATGACCCCACTCAGAGGGTTGTGGTCAACAGCTCAATATCCAAGTGGCAGCCAGTGACAAGTGGCATTCCTCAAGGTTCAGTACTAGGACCAGTGCTGTTTAACATCTTTGTCAGAGACATGGACAGTGGGGTAGAATGCATCCTCAGAAAATTTGCCAATGACACCAAGCTCGGTGGTGTGGTTGACATGCTGGAGGGAAGGGATGCCATCCAGAGGGACCTGGACAGGCTTGAGGGGTGAGCCCGTGCAAATCTCATTAAGTTCAACCAAGCCAAGTGCAAGGTACTGCACCTGCGACACGGCAATCCCAAGCACAAAAACAGGTTGGACAGCGAATGGCTGGAGAGCAGCCCTGAGGAGAAGAACTTGGGATTGCTTCCGGATGAGCAGCTCAACATGAGCCGGCAGTATGCGTTAGCAGGCCAGAAAGCCAATCACATCTTGGGCTGCAATAAAAGAATTGTAACCAGCAGTTTGCGGGAGCTAATTCTACTCCGCTCTTGTGAGAATCCACTTGGAGTACTGTGGCCAACTTTGGAGTCTTTAGTACAGGAATGACATGTACCAGTTGGAATGGGTCCAGCGCAGGGCCATGACAATGATCAGAGGGATGGAGCACCTCTCCTGAGAAATCTGGTGTCATTCAGCCTGGCAAAGAGAAGGCTCTGGGGAGACCTTGTAGCAGCCTTCCAATATCTGAAGGGAGCCTACAGGAGAGCTGGAGAGGGACTCTTTGTCAGGAAGTCTAGTGATAGGACAAGGGGTAATGGCTTTAAACTGAAAGTGGGGAGATTTAGACTAGCTACTAAAAATTTTTTCCTGTGAGGGTGGTGAGGTACTGGAACAGGTTGCCCAGAGAAGTTCTGGATATCCCATCCCTGGAAGTGTTTAAGGCCAGGCTGAACGGGGCTTTGAGCAACGTGGTCTAGTGGGAGGTGTCCCTGCCCATGCAGGGGGGTTGGGAATTCGAAGATCTTTGATGTCCCTTCCAACTCTGACTATTCTATGATTCTGTCTGTAAAATCAGTTGTATTATAACATTTGCATAAGGTTCCTCAGAAACTATATATTAATGAACATCAGAAGATCTCTGTTCCCCATCAATTCCACATTCATTTGCACTGATACATAGTCCTGTTCTTTCCTCCTTTGAGGAGCTTTCCCTGCAAGATTCCTCATTTCAAGAAAGCAAGCCAACAGAAAAAAACAACCATAAACCTCCCCTCTAAAAGGGTCATGAAAGTTCACTTCCCCTGAGGCTTATAAAGCCGCTAGATTGTACCAGTTCAAATAGCCCATCCAGTATTTTGCTGAGTTTCTCTTGTCCTTCATATGCAGTCTGTATCTTCCAGAACACATATTCTTCCTTCACTTTGTCCTTCAGAAATTTTAAAGAAGAGTTTGTTTATTTCAAAGAAACAAATGTTTTAATTATAGGGAGAGATGAAGGATTTAATGTAGATGGGAGCAAGGTGCGGGGAGAGGGGATAAAAATTCATCTTTGCTATCTTTTCTGTGAAGAAATAAGGTTATTTCAAGCTGAGTCTTATGTTTCCTTGAATTGGATTTTTTTCAAACATGTTTTTCTTCGAACACAGCTGTTACTTCTTTGACAAATTAAGTAATACATCATGAACAACTAAAATTCACTGCAACAGAAAAACATATATATGTTCATTTTAGTACTTTGTTTTCTCCAGGCTTTTGAATCATGGTGGGATATTTAAATAATAATAATAAAAAAAAAGCATATATTTTAAAAATCTCTTTAGTAGTACCTACACAATATTGAAGCAGTGTTTTATTGAACAGCAATCAGACCTAACCATTTGAAATGTAGATCCTATTGCTTATTGTTCTCTCAGATTTCTAGCTTTGTGGTTTCAGATTTCAATTTACAGCTGACATTAGTATTTGACTTGCTGTCATATTTATTGACCTGATTACATTTGAAAGATTTGTTATGGGAAAAGAATGATAATACCACAGTCATATTCTTAGAGTAGGTTTTTCATATACAGTGCTGCTATGCAAACAGCGTGATAAACTGTTGGGGATTCTGAGATCTTTCCTAACAGAACTCTTGCTCCTCTCACTAACTGCAGCTACCAAGGAGGATGCAGTTGCCTGGAGCTATAAGGAAATTTATTATTATTATTTGTAATACATGGCAACAATTAAATTAGGGGTCTATTGTGCCAACAGGCTCTTCTCTGAAGAACTTGCAGTCTACGCAGAAAAGACAGTTGAAGTGTAGCAGAGTTAAAGATTTAGTTACGGAATATTATAAAATATTGGGGCAGCTTTTTTTAAAAAAAAAAACAGCACAGGAATAGTCTTTCAATAATTGCAAAATGATGCTCTTTTGATGGGATATAGTAAAGTGCTTTGACCATTTTGAAATGATTTTTCATTTTGTCATTTCTTACTTTATAACCTTTATGTTATACCGTGAAATTAAAGGTTGACATAAAAATGTAAAATTTCTGTTCTGTTAGGATGAAATATTTTGACTGATTCATAGCAAAGTAAAACAAGAAATTCTTGCAATGTTCCTTTTAGAAGATTTCAGAGAAATCAGAAACATTTGGAGAATTTAAGAGAATATGAAAAGATTTAGGTTGCATTCTAATTTTGGAATGCTAAAAATTCTTTCACAAAATGGATTTTCTACGCTTTGCACAGCTCTGCTTGAGAGACTTTTTGTTGTGAAATAAATAGCTTTAGCAGCTTTCTTTAGCTTTTGTGTGAAATTAATTGGTAGTCTTCATTTCAGCCTCTAACCTATAACAAAAATAAAGCAGTATTTATATTAAATACTAGGCTTATTTACAGCATCAGCAGATAAGGTCAGCACTGAAATGAACACAGAGGTCAAGCAAATTGGCATAGCAGGGTTGGATGTCTTGCTTTGCTGCTGTGTGTCATCTTTTCTGTGGGTAAATAGATTGCTGGAGTCACTAGATATATTTCCTTAGTGCTTTTATATGAAAGATTTGGGTTGGAATATTTCTTGTTGGCTCTGACTGTTGCTCATTTTCCTTATGCAATACTGTTTATTTTGGCTTGCCATTAGAATGAATTGTGCCAAAGGAAGGCTGGAGTCATATTAAAACTAGATGTAGATAAATGATTAGCACAGATAAGGAGACAGGTTATTTTGAAAATAAACCCCTCACCCCAACTGAACTAAAATTGCAACTGAAATTTCTCTTTTAATGTAAAGTTTCAAGTTCCTAGTTTTTCCTCTGACAGGCAGGAACCAGTAGAGGTATTACTACAGGAACATGCCTTTGGAACGTCTTCTCATGAATCACTCCTCAGAGGGAAAACTATTCCCTCTTCAAAACACTGGGGAAGATGAAAAAAAAGAGAGAATCTTCACAGAGACCCTGCAGATCAAAGCATCTGAACTCTCAGCTGCACATGATGGGCAACCAGAGCCTGTACTCCATCAAGTGGCAAAAGTACACTGTCAAGATGAGGAACAGGAGACTTGTGACTTTTGGCACCAGGAAAACAGCTCCTTTTCCACCTGTAGATCTGTGATTGCAGAATAGGTTCAATGTTCTAGACAGCTGTCAGCTGTATCTGTGGGTTTTGAGAGCTCTCGATAAGTCCTCTCTCTCTCTCTAGTTTTTAAAGATCATGGAGACTGGAGAATACCCCTGATGACTGGGGAAAGGTAAATATACCAATCACCAAAGAGGTCTGAAAGGATGATCCAGGGAACTACTGATTGATTAGCTTCTCTTTGGTCCCTGGGAAAATCATGGACTGAGTTGTCTTGGACAACTTTTCTGGAGAAGAATTGCGTTTAAGTGGGTTTTGGTAGTGGAAGTGCTGCAGGAGTGGCCCATTCTGAGAAGACACAAGGTGCTGCCCCCATGTCAGGCTGAATCTGTGCCAGCTAGCTCCAAAACGGACTCACCACTGCCCAAAGCTGGATTTGTCAGTGACACTGGTGGCACTTCTGTGATAGCATATTTAAGAAAGAGTGAAAAACACTGCAGAGCAGTGAGAGAGGAGGGAGAAAATGTGAGAGAAACAGCCCTGTAGGCACCAAGACTGATGAAGAGGAAGGGATTGGCAGTGCTCCAGGTGCCAGAGCAGACATCCACACTGCAACCCACAGAAGACCTCACCATGGAACAGGTGGAGATGAACTGAAGGAAGCTGCAGCCCATGAAGAGGAGCCCACGCAGGAGCTGGTTTTCTGGCAGGACCTGTGGCCCCTGTGGGACCCATGCTGGAACAGTGTGTTCTTGAAAGACTGTATCCTCTGGAAAGGACCCATGTTGGAGAAATTCATGAAGGACTGTGTCCTGTGGGAGGGACAACACTGGAGCAGAGGAACATAAAGAGGAGGAAGGATTGACAAAGATGAAGTCCAAAGAACTGACTGCAATCCTGTATTCTCCATATCCCTGCACTGTTTGTGGGGCAGAGGACATAGAAGAGTTGGGAATGTAGAGAGTGAAATTGAAGCTTGGAAGAAGGAACATGTAGGGGGAAGGTGTTTTTAGTTTTTTGGGGGGTAGGATTATTTTTTCCCCTCGCTCTCCTGCTGTAATTTTAATTGGCAAGGTAAATCAGTTTTGCCCATGTTGGTAATTGATTAGTGTTCTCCCTGCCCTTACCTCAATCCATGAGATCTTTCATCTTACTTTCTCACTCTGTCCTGCTACAGAGGGGGAGTGAAAGAGCAGATGGGATGACCCACCTCATTCTCTCTATGATGAAATGGATCAGCACTGGATGTTGTTTCCCTCATTCATAACAAAACACAAAACATAGAATCTGGCCATATAAGTGTATGTTTACCCATCCAGTTGTCCTTCCATCAAGACCACTGTATCTTAAACTGGACACCAGAATGCTGTGGGATACAGTGTAGAGTTAGAGGGTCACAAATCCTATCTGAAGACCAGTGTCAAGTTGAAAACAACAAGGATCGATTCCAGGACTTGCTCTGTTTACCTTCTATAGAAATGACCTGGAGGAATGGTTCCAAAAACCATTCAGCCTCAGCTGAAAAAAACAGGTGTGCTGCAGTCTTATAGTTGTCATAATCATGTACAGATCTTGTAATGCAAAATATCAGTGATATCCAAAATACTCATAGCAGAGAAATCAGGGGTCCTGTACTCTTCCAACAGAGAACAAGCACCCTTTATCCTTGTAGAAGATTAGTGTGAAATCCTTTGATGAAGCTCAGTGCATTTTCCTGGTCCTGGCTAGCTCTGTATGCAGAATGTTAATCATTGTATTTAGTGTTGGGCCCTATTCTGATACTGAGTAACACTGGGAATCCAAGTTAAAAGCTAAGTAGCTCTAGATATGGCTTACACCTTAAATATGTTTGATATTCATCTGCTTTCAGCAATAATGTTTGCTCCCACTGTGATATTTTCCATTTATTCTTTGCCACTGAAATATGGTGTGCCGTTTCATTCTCTAGGCACCATAGCAGAAAGGGGAAAATGAAATACAGACTTGACCAGCCATGAAATGAAAGTTAAACTTGTTTGATCAGCGCTGCATATAGTGATTTACATTTTCCACCATTATTTGCAATTAGTTAAGAATACAGAAAAATGTTATTGCATGTGCTGCCATGTGATAATAAATGAGGAAGTGTTAAAATCATATCCTATGTGGTATCAAGAATCGCGGTTTAAAAGCATCAATTTCTATGGCCTCCAGCACTGTAATACTGGCTGTTAATCTTCAGAAATGGCTGGTACAATATGTTGATTGGAGTGTAATAGTTTAATCATCTCTCAGTGATAGGAGTTCATGTTGTAGTTTCACAGATCATGAAATGTGTCTGTTTAAGATATGAGCACATTATCTTCTCTTCTCTTTTGTTGCAGAAGGCGCTATGTAATCATGCTCATTTTATCTCTGCCTTTCTTACCTGCATTGTGGTGCTCATTAGTATGATCATACAGGGCACAGGGATGTCAAAGATGATGTTTATTACAGGGAGAAAAATAAACATTTTCTCATTGCAAGTTAACAAATATAAACCCTCCTTATCACTGCTAAACACTGCATCCAACTAGTTGTTAGCTGTAGAGCTTATTGGCATTGTGCAAAGGACAGCAAATTGACAGTGTTTCTTAAATAAGTTAGTATAGCAATATGAAAAGGTATCTTCTGAGTATATTCTTTCCTTGGGGATTTGAGTTTATTTTTGGCTTTATGAAACTGAGTTTAAGTAGATATACCAGTCTCTCAGAAGAACAGAAGGGAAATGAGAAATTAGCAATTAAAAGCAGGTAGGAGGAATAGGAGTTTTGGCTCTGATGCTCCCTACATGTATTAGTGCACCCCTCTGAAGTCAGCAGGACCTGGCTTAATTAATTTGCACCCAGGGACAGCAGAATGGATGTGGGACTTTCCTCAAGGGGAGAGTAATGGACAACCAGTACCCCAAGGGAAAGGCAAGAGGAGAAAATGAATAACCAAGGACCATTGCCAAGGGCCTCCCAAATTAATTATTTAAACCAATTTATTACGTATAAAATTATCACCTTTTCCCCTTGCCTTTCATTTTTTACCATCAAAAAGACCTTCCAATGCCTTTTGTCTTCTGATGAATCTTCACCCAGCACAGAAAATACTATGCCAAAATAGGGCTGTTTGATTTCATCATGGCCCCACGTCCCTTGAGATGTGAGTAACACCCTGGCTCATTTACGAAATGATCTCCCCTCTCCACCTACAAAAAAAAATAATCTTTTTTTTTTTGGTGTAAAAATGTTTTTAAAGAAGCTAAACTAAAGTTAAAACCAAAAGACTTATAAACAATGATGGTAATGGAGCAACCTTTCATGTGAGCAGACGTTTTTCCCAATCAACTCTCTCCCACAAGCAACCTAGAACTACATCAATATTAAATATTACCATTAACTCTAGTTGGAAGCAGAAGGTCACTTCAGTCAGTTGGATCATTGCATTCACGTAGTCTATTGAAACATATACTACCCCAAAGAAGCATTTGGCAGAGTGAAAGCCAAACTGTAGGGTAAGCAATTTCACTGCAGTAACAAGCTGAAAGAAAAAATAGATTGTTGTCATGGTTTGGACCAAGTTACTAATGACCAGACTACAGATGCTCTCCCCCAGCTCTTGCTCCAAGGAGTGGAAGGAGAGAGACAAAGAGATTTATGAGTTTAGGAAAAACTACTTTAATTAAATACTGAAATAAAAAGAAAATAATGAAAAAGATAGATGTATACAAATAAAACCAAACCAAGTCAAGTTCCCTGAGAGATGTAATCAGCAGTCCTCGGGAAAGTTCCGGACTGGTCTAAGCGACGAATGGGAACTGGATTTTAGAACACTCTGATAGGGACTGAAGATACACAAACTGCAAGGTCTTTCCTGGAAGGAAGCCACTCAAAGGGGGCCAAGCAAACCCTGTGCGTCCTTCAGCTTTTATAATGAGCGTAGCAGATGGGATGGAATACCCTACTGGTCAGTTTGGGTCACCTGACCTTTCCATGCCTCCTCATAGGTGTGACCCCTCCATGGGGTAAACAACAGAGTCATCTTACCCAGATTGGTACTGCTATCTCAGTAATTGGAGCCCTTTAAAAGGGGAATTTATTTAGGTTCAAAATTTATTAATCATCTCACAAATTATCCTACTTATGCAAATAGGCTCACTGATTAATTAGATTCTGTTAGTAAGATTCAGTCTATGTATCTTATGCGAACTGAGCCACCAAAACATAGCATAGGATGATCGAAATAACAGTGATACTGTGATTTAAGAACTCCTTTTTACCACTTTAGGGTTGGAGAAATGAAACAATAAGAAGTTATGGATGACATGTTTTGTAAGAGTTGAAATACTGTAAAATGCTTTAAAAGGCTCCATTTCAATTAAATTCTAAATACTAGTAAATACCATTTTAATTCTAAATACTAGAGTGTGATCCTTAGTGGTTTGTCTGAGGTGAAAGAACTTGTCTAAAAGCAAGCTGGCCTGTGAGATCAAGTTACTTGCATTTCATCAGTATTAAAATATACTCCATTTACAATAGTTTCCTATCTTATCCAAGTGAGTCGATATACATTTATCTTTAAATGCACGTTTGCTTCCAGATCCTAGATCTGAAGGTAAGTAACTCTGATTATTATTCAATCTTTGTATTATCCAGGTTGAGAAATAATGACAGTGCTTGTATTTATTTTAACATCAATTTAAAAAGTATATAAATATTGACTTTTGCTGGTTTTGTTAACATTAAAAACATAGTTACCTTTCCACTTTGAAAGAGTTAAAGCATTTAATTCAAAAATTGCAAAACTTCAAGTTTTAAAAAAATTAGACGTTGAAGAAAAATCAAAGTAGAAGTTATTTTTTGCTGTAACTACATAATTAAAGAGTTTTGTTTTGGTTTGTTTTTCAGATGAATTCAAATTATTTATGAAAAGGCTGCCCATGAATTATTTCTTGAACACTTCTACTGTAATGCATTTGTGGACAATGGATTCTAATTTTCAACGTCGCTATGAGCAACTAGAAAACAGCATGAAGCAACTCTTCCTTAAGGCACAGAAAACTGTTCACAAGCTCTTTGGCCTTAGTAAGAGGTGCCATAAACAGCCCCTCATCCGCATGCCAAAGCAGAGGTAAGAAAACTTGTGACAACCTGAGAAACTCAAGCTGCTATCTTGACACTAAAATATCCTTAAGGGATCTCCTTAAGATTTGGTAATGTGTACAGCATGTAATATGTGCAGAATATACCATCTTTCTAATTGTAGGAGTTGAACAATCCTGGCTTTCAATAGTACTCTATTCATGTTTTCCTAAATGCGACGGGAACGGTCAAAATAAACCCTGATTTTTATATGAATGTATCATGTGAGGCAACTTAAAAATGACATTTGGTCTGCCTCTGTTTCACAGAACCATATTTTCAGTGGAACTTGGCCAAGTATAATAGTGCCAAATAATTGTACACCAAATACTGAATACCTATTCCGAAGCAAGCACAGCAATCTTAAGAATTTCCAGGTCATTATACGGTGTATATGACACACTATTGATTTCTTGTCTCATTTTTCAGATATGAATTAGGTTTGAAAGGATATCAAAGGAAAGAAAATTGAAGTGTTTTAGTCCTTTGTAGAAACAGAAAGATCCTGAAAGCTAACTAGTAAAATCTGTATTAACGTAAAGTGGTTAAAGCTAATTGCTGATCAAAAATTGTTTTATTGATATAAGTGGAATGACACTAGAGCAAATCTGAAATGAATGAGCTTTTAAGGACATTATTCTTCTAAGTGCAAGAATTGTGGGCCTAGTACAGTGACTCCTTCACTTTGCAGATGTCTCCATCAATTGCTTAGGCTCAGTGTTCCGGAACTACAGAACTTGTGACTTTTTGGTTTATTTGTTAATAATAAATTTTACTAGCGATGAGTCTGCCCATTTTACAGGGAGCTGTACTAAACTTTCATAACAGCTTGATTTTGCAATGCATCTCTAACTTAGGAATACCGTAATTTACTTTTAAGATAATTACTTCCCATTCTAGTGAATGTTCTAAATTTTTTTCTAGTCAGTACAGAGGGAGATCGGGCATATGATAATATAATGATGATCAATAAATGACTCAAAGATCAGTGCTAATGGCAGGCTTGGGAATACTTAGCCAGTGGGATACATTTGCTAAAAGAGAGCGTTTTCAAAGGCTGGATTCCATCTGACTATCTGGGAAAATTGCCTTCTGACATCAAGGCTTTTATGGCTGATAAGAAGAGCTTTAAACGAAGAAGTGAGGGGAAAAGGTCAGAAGAAATGGGTTTAATTTCCAAACCTGATTCAAAAAAATCTGATTGACCAAAATACAGGAATCGATAAAGGAGTATCAGTGGTGAAAAAATGGAAAGTGAGGAGAAATAAAACACAGATATTGATAGAATAGTATTTAGGTACTTCTCTTGATGAGAATATACCCAATTCAAACAAGATACTGAATATTTCAATGCAGAGTGACTAAAAGGTAAGCATGCAAATGAATAGCAGGTAATGCAGTGGAGTATGAATGCCTGAGTAATACAATGGAGAAGCATGAATTACTGCTTAGACTGTAAAAACAGACATTTCAGCAGAAAGTGGGTAGAATAATAGAATAAAACCCAAGTACTTAAATTTCTTGTGTTTAAGGGAAGGGAAGACAGAAATAAAAGCTAAAATCACAACTTCATATGCCAGTGATATTCTTGACTCCAAAGAAACAAGAGGGGGCAATTGGAACAAACTAAATCTTTTCCAAAGGCTTTCCAAAGACCTCCATCAGATTAATGTTTGGGCTTTGCTATTGATAGTTAAGAGTGATTTTATTGTGGAGAGAGAAATTAGAGTTAACAGAGCTATAAATACTATTTTAAATTATGTTTTATAGCCACTAGTCTTTTAAGATACAGATTAAAAAGCCAGTGCTTCAGTTTTCAGTAAAGGTCATGATGCTGGCAGTGAATAAAAACAAAGTAACTCGCCCGTGTTTAATTTTACTCATTATTTCACAAGTCAATAGAAGATATATGCACAGGATTTTTAAACAAATATGTCAAAAATGAGACCGGGTTTTCTCTTTCATGAGGCTGGAAGGTGTATCCTGAATGTTGAATAGAATTCATGAAAACTCTCTATGAAACCGAGTTTTATAAGAATTTATCTATGTAGTCTGCCAGAAATTGTTTTGTCATACTTGAAGGAGCTCCTACATCTGGTCAAGGTTATAATTCATTACTGAAAATACCTGTCTCTTTTCTCTAGCCTCAGAATTTTGATACTGAGCATGAAATGAATTGTTGCTAGGTTGCTTTTAAATGGGATTCAATAAATCAGCTAGACAGAATTGCTTGCAACTTTTTCCATATTTCCTGAAGAACCAGGCCACTCAATAATCTTAAAACTAAATTACATTTATATTTTAATTTTCTAACCCTTGAACCAAAATACCATTGAATCCTCTCCTAACATCATTGATCATAGCAGAAAAGAGTCAATTAACTTGCAAGTTAAAGAAACTACAGTCCTATGTCTCCTTTTTAAACAGAGTTTATACTCTTCATCTGGAATAATGCATAAATAGTTTTCTTTCGGACTGCACTAGCCATCAGAACAATGTCTTATTTACTACAGCACTTTGGTATACACTGGGGATAGCAAGAGGATTACTATTTTTATTTTATTTTGTTCATCGCAAATCTTTTCAAGTCCAGATGTTCTTCTCATATTTTAAGCTTGCTTTCATTAACATGAAACATATAATTGATTCTTTTCCTGGTAATCAAATCATGCTAAAATACATCAAAAGTCTGTAGATTTCCATTATAAACTGTTACGGTACTACTGAGTGTAACTTTTAAAATTCACCCAAATTAATCAGTACACTTTCTGTAATCAGTGAGGTATTTCCCAGCTGTCTAAGTTCAAAGAAAAATACCAATTTAAAATTCCAAACCAAAAAGGAGCGCAGAAACTGCTTTGTAGATAATCTGTTCCCATGTTGTATGTAGGGATAGAATGATAAAACATTCCGTTTAAAGAGATAAAAACAAGATTTAAAAAAATGCAGTCTGAAAAAGAAACTTGAACTGTGCAGTAATGCTACCAGGTGAGCTACTGCCTCCATGAATTTGAGGTTCTGCTGCTTCAAAAGACTCCAGTGATATTACTAATATGTTCTTATTGTATCGCCATATCAGCCTTAGAAATTCGTAGTATTATATGCTCATTTATTGTGTTTTCTTGGCCAGAGTCCACTGCATGCAGCAATTGTTACTCCACTAGATGGCCAGCTCTTGCTGCTGTTTTTATACAGGAAGGTTGTTGAAACACCACTAGTTGCACAGTACCTTTTGCTTTGCAGGAATCAGTGGGTGTTGTGAAATGTATATAGGAGGGTTGTTGAAACGATGAAAGAAGCACAATACATTTTGCTTTGTAGGAATCAAGATGAGGTGTAAAACCATATGTCTACCCTAAGCTCATCATGCATATTTCTGTATTAGGGCCATGAAGTGTAAAGAAATATTGTTAGTCTTTGGAAACATTTTGCATACGGTATCTGTGGTCTAGTGTATCTACTCTGAAAAAAGGACTGACGTAGTCATTACATTAGTCCAAGCTCTCGGTTCCAGCAGCATCTTTTTCAAATGAGGTGAGAAAATGATGCTCTGTTGCAGGCGGCAAAGGGTTTCCTCACTGCTTAGGCTGAGTGTTGTGACTCACACCTGAACAGAAAGATGAGATCTGTGCATGCATAATTTTCAAAGACAAAATAAGTGGAGGATGTAAAGAAATGTCGAATTTACTCAGTGAGAAGAGGGAAAGCACCAAGCAAAGTTGTGGTTTTACGTTTGCCGCTGTGTTATGGGGAGGGAAAGTTGTTTTTTTTTCTGTTTTGGTTGACACAACAGTAAGATTTCTTTTCAAATGTAATGACTATATGCTAGGAAGCTGAAAATCACAGGAATAAAAGGCTTGATCCTAAACATGAATTGCTGTCGGTGACAAACATGATGAGAACCAGGTGCGAACCAAAGCTGAGGGTAAGCAGGCACCTACCTCCACCCAGATTATGGAACCAAACTAAGAAAACTGGAATATCTATGTTTAAGAGCATAAAAGAAATAGAAACACTGTTGGCAGAGAAGACAACTCTTCACTTTCCCAAATATTTTTCAGTAAGAATGGCAATGATTTCCAGTGATTGTATTTAATATCCAAACACTACTGAAAGTCATTGAAGTCAGAGAAAAGCTTTAATTTCTTCCTTCGGAGGTGCCATTTTAGCACTTGATTTCATTCTTTTCAGTGTCATTCAAACCGGTTCCTTGGCTAGTGTTATCTATTTGAGTGAATGCACTTAGTGCAGTATATTGCTATATGTACAAAACCAATTTGTATGCAGTTTAAATCACTTGGTAATGAAAAAGCATCACTTGAGACTGAATTTAACTAGCCCAATTTGTGATTTAATAAAGACAAAAAGAAAAATATTAAAAGGAGAAACATAATCTTAACATAACAATAAGCCAGTGGAAAAAAAACCTTGGCATAATAACAAAATGGAAATCTGCTGCCACAAACTGCAACTGCAGATTATGAGCAACTAAAGTAAATAGAATTTTAATTTTAAAAGACCAAAATATAACATTTGCACACAAAAGCATGAAATCTTGAATAAAAATCTCAGTATTTGAATTTCTGAAAAGACTGGATCCTTAGTATTACCATATAATTTACAGTCAAGTTGGTTATACCAACAGTCTAGCCTGTTTTTTTTTTTAAAGAATTTTATGCTGGTAATGCAAGCTGGCAAGTATAGACAAAACTACTTAATAAATTAAAAAATAATAATATTTTAATTGTCATACAAAAATCCTTATTTCTGGAAGAAAACCCATTTTCAGCAGCATTATGTTTGAATTTTGTCCTTATCTTCAGAAATGATTTTTTTTTAAGAAACATACTCTGAAGCTAATGTAGACTTAGAAGGAGTTCATCACCAGAGGCAATGAATGGCTGCATCAAACAGAAGAACTGCAGAAAGAATTCTGGTTTTCAAAAAATGAATTTGTTCTCTTATTTCCCACAGAATGCACCACAGGCAGCTATAAAAGATGGAAGAGCCATGAATTTGCATTTCTATTTTTTCTATTCTTTTTGAATCTCACAAGCCAAAAATTCACATGCCCTAATAGCACAACAGTGCCTGAATACTGTAAAAACACTTCAGAGAAGGGACTTCTATCTTAGCCTTCAATCCATATCCAGAAAAAAAAAAAAAGATTTAAGATACCTGATTTTTTAAAAGTATTTATAACACAGTCCATCAGAATACTTAGGTCTTCAAACCTGTTTTCTTCAGAATGAAATACATACGCAAAAAAATACTGTAGATTAATCCCATGTCCTCAGGATGTTAGACAGGATTAGTTCCTTATATCTCAAAGTTGATTGTCAGCTACTTTAGATTGTACTGTTGTAAGTATAATTAATTCATGGGCATAAAGTTACTGAAGAAGAAAGTCTTCCACCAAAGAAGTGTCAAAGTTATACACTTGGAAGTTTCACAGTACATGACACAGAGATTATTATTTTCAAAGCAAATTTGTGGCACTGGGTCCCTGGGAAAAAATCTAATTTTATATCATCTAGCAGACTGCTAGAATGAAGGTGAATAGTGAGTCTAGGTGAAAACTGTGCTACAAAATACCAGTATAAGACAGCAAAAGCACAGCTAAATGGACTGGGTCTGCAGTATGTGATGCTTCTGGACAAGAGGTGCTAAACAAGCAATATTCTGTCTGGTTTTAGAACATCTCCTTTCAATAGAGTATGATGTATCACAGAGAGATTTCTACATAAAAGTAATTCCAAGAAAGACCAAAGAAAAAAGTACTTGGGTTGCTCAGCATTTTGTACTATAAGAAAATAGCAGAAATATTTTTTGCCCGCTTGAAATAAGTTACTGCATGTGGGAGCTGAAGATGTATTTGCAAATTTCAATGTAAAGGAATGCTCCTCCGGTGGAAACTTTTATTTGATCTAACATGCTAAGTGCACATCTGAAAGTTGCATGCCATAGAAGATGATGTGATGAAAGTATCTAAGATAAAGTGAAGGTCTGTTTGGCAGTAGTGCTTTACTAAACCAAATGATAAGTCTGCATCTTTTCTCAAAGGAAATAAAATGATCCTCTTTGAGGTGATACCTTTAATTAGGTTGGAGATTAGAGTTATTTAAAACTAATGGGACAGAGGTGAAAATATGATATATAAGCCTGTAAGTAATTGGTCTGATAACAATGACAAGCTAAGATGAATCCTTGTATATATATGCTTGTTTGCACACGTTTTAATAATGATATATATGTAGGGGCAGACTATTTTTTTCATCTGCCTTCATCTCCTTTCATTTCATCCAGGCTGTTCTCAGATTCCATGCTATATATGAAAATTTTTTCAGCTTCTCCACAACTCCATTTTTTATTTTTTTGATGAATAGCAACATTAGAATGAAGTAATATCGGCATAAGAGAAAGTGCTGTGAAAATAGACAGATTATATTAATGTCACAGGGCAGGAATATGACTGCTTCTGTGCTCTGGAAAAAACATCCGTGCAATATGTGGAATGAAGTCACATCTCTCATGCCAATGTTTTATTCTTTTAAAGTGTGGAGTACTTACCAGTGCAACTGTACCCTAACAGTAGCGCTTCAGCAGTCATATTTTACATTTTGTCACAAGATGCAAAATGTTAAAAAAAAGAAAATCAACCTAGTAGAGATCATCTAACATGAAAGGAGCTATCATATACTGCTATATGTTATGCTATTAATACAGTGTTGCATGATGTTGTATTACACCTTGTTTTGAGACTTGCAATACCAAAACATGATTACTGAATCACTGCTATTTGAGAACTGTTGCACTGGCAAATAGTCTATGCTTTAAAAGGACAAAACATTGGCATGAGATGTGACTACATTCCATGTATTGCCCATATATTATACAGTACAGCTGAATATTCAGAGAGCACCTCGAAGGGGATAGTATTCTGAAGAGCAGCAGCAGATGATGACTAAGGGAAATATTTCACTCAAGAAGACTGATCACTTTAGTGTACATCTGTTTCTTGCAGGCAATATTCTAAGAGTAACAGAGTAATATATTCCTTTGGAAGACCAGTTTCCTCTATACTGTCTGGTTCTGAGAAGTGGAGAGTCGGGCTCGATTTCTCTGTTTTTTTTTCAGATTTGCTAACACTCACTCCAGTACAAATTGCCTTTGTTCCTTCCGCCTACCAAAACCAACCCAATGTCAAAACTTCCTCTTTTTTCCCAGGCAAATTTTGTAAGGCAATTGATGCTATCAGTACCAAAGCCTGAAAATTTGAAGACAATAAACCCCAAGCAACTTACATTTTATTTTATAGACTTAGTATTAAAAGTGAAAAGCACATATTAAGAAAGTTGCTGCAGGATTTTGGCTATAAAGATATAGAATTCATCACATTTAATTCCCAGTGTAGGTCTACAGTAGTAACAGACTTGCTTTCAGCCTTTTGGTAAACTGCTCTAAAGGACTTTACCTTGGGCCAAATTTAAAGATATCTTAATCACGTATCCACATGAATCACTTGTAGAAACAGCACCAGAGCCAACACAGTGGTGACTCACAAGGCTTGCAAGTCAACACTTGAAAATGATTATTTGACAAGTGGATAGATCCTGGCATACATTTCTGGGCTTGGCAGCTTCTGTTTGCTCCAAGCCTGATAGCCATCTGTCTTTGTAGTTGTGACATGTGATGTAATGACCATGATTCTCTCTGGGTAGCAGCTCCCCACCTTCAAGATTCATGATAATGTATACCACAAATACAGCTGGAGGTCAGGCAAGGACACCAGCATGAGATATTTAATCTTGGAGTACCTTGGGCTTTCGACTATCCCTGAGTCCACAAAGTTGCAACGTTTTCCAGATTTCACCTGTAAAATAAAAGCATATTTGAACATTTCTTTATCTGTTCCAGAAGAGTATAAAATCTACCATAAGGACACATCTTTTATCATCCATTTAATTAAATGTTATTAAATAAGACAGAAGAAAAATTAGAAAGAATGATATTCAGTGTCCAGCATCAGGCTTCCTCTGTGGAGTCACCAATGTACCTGTCTCTGTTCCCACCGTGCTACAACAGGGCTGACAATGAGCTGACAATATCACATATCCATTGCTCTCTTTTATCTATTGTATTTCTTTAGAGTGACACATAGACTGTCTCTCACCATGTGTTTGTACAGGACATGTCACAGTGGGGCCCCAGTCTCAGCTCAGGCTGGGATGAATTGCTGTAGCATAAATGCTTTTCTGTTCCGTGCTATTTAAAGTAAAAATATGTCTCCTTTGTGGGAAGGTGGTATTAATATAAAGCACAAGAATGCTTTGACACGAGTGCAGACTAAAAGGGAAGATGAAGGTTACACTTGTAGGGGGGTGGAGGGATATTGCCATGCTTATCCATATTTCAGGCAAAGTCTTTCATCACTCTGATGCCTCACTTTGACAAAGAGGTCTCTGCTTGTCAGGTCATGTCTGTCAGCACTCTGAAAACAAGCTCTTTGGGCTCTGAATCACAAAACCTTCTCTAAACTAATCAAAGAACCATGAGATATGTATTGGCATAGAAATGGACACGTACAAGTATCTTATATTTCTCATCTGTGTTGTCCTGTGAGTTTTACTCTGTTAGCTCCCTCAGAAGTTGAGATACTAGCTCTCAAAGGGGACATCAAATAACAGACATTAACCTTCAGGATTGTGCCTCAGGTCATCTTAGTTAAAGGCATATGATAGCCCTGACTTCAGATAAACTTGAAGACTGGATAATTTTGGTCCTGCAGATGGTGGGTTTTCAAGGTTTTGATTTTAAAAAATGCTTCGAAAAGCACTGTAATCCTGCATGTGAATTGTTTGTATTATCTCATATTCCTTTTTTTTAAAAAAATAAATCCTTTTCTTCTACCATGCAGAATCCCACTGTGTATTAAGTGCTTCCAAATGACATGGTTCCCAGAATAAGTTTCATATTTGGATAATATGTACACATATAATGATGAAAAGAGATATTCAAAGTTTGATATAGCTGGTTCATACTATGTCATTTTTCCATTTGTAACACAAAGAAGGAAACAATTCTAATATATCAGGTTCCAGGTAATTCAAAGTTAGTAATTCCTTTTTATTTACAGTCTGTTATGTCTTCTATAAATGTAAAATATATTGATTTTTGGTATATGTTCTCCATATTTTCTTATACGCTCTTGAAAAGATCAAAATAAATAAATAGAAAGAATATGGTGCATATTGAAGGGCAAGGAATAGGTAGACATCTAATTATATGGAAATAGAACTGCTAGATAAGAATTTAGTTTTATGCATAATTGCTACGAATACTGTCAAGGGTAGAGTAGTTTAAGGACAGAAACAGCAGGAAGAAGATTATATGCAGCAGTAGTTAATCTTTGGAAACATGAAAATAAAACTCTGAAAAAGTAAATATTTCAAATTATTAATTCCATATTGGTTTCTTATGCTTGTAGCTATATACAGACTGGTAAAGAAAATGTACAGTTCATTTATTCCAAAGAATACCAAGTAGCAAGCTCAACATCTCTACTGACAGCAATTGTATGGCATAACCTAGAATCTGTCTTTCCCCATTCCCTTTGTATTTCTCTTTTCTTGCCTTCCCCAGCTTTGAATGAATTTAGCACTCCAGAGAGGTGTCAGGCAGACACCATGGAAGTGTCCAGCCCTCTGATGTGCTCCCAGACAGACAGGATCAGCAGCAGGCCCAAGCTTGCACCATCTTCCCAACCTGTCTTGACTTCCACTGTTGGGGATCATAGCTGGAGGGCATGAAGCAAGTCCATGATAAATAATAAACCCCATAGTGTTTTAATCCTTGGCTTCTTGGCTGAGACCATCGGCAAGGGCACCAGTTGTGGTGATATGTGCTTTGTGGACACGTGTCACCCAGGGACCATCTTTATTGTTGAGGTATCACCTCATCTTTTGTGTTGTCAGGACATTTACATTCCTGACAGATTCCTTATAAACTTAATGTAGTTCAAGGGAGACCCCAGCTAACACTAGCTCCAGAATTTTTGTTTCAGTTTATGTCTGATATATAGCAATATCTTTCAATGTATTGAAACCCATATATGATAAACATAAAATAAAGGCAAAAGCATTTGCAAGGAGCAAAAGTAATATAAAAGGTTGGAATTCCAGACAGAAGGTGACACTTGCTAATTTTTTATTGTAGTTTTATTTTGTTATCTTTAATGACTGACTTCTCTCAGTTGTCAATATATTAAGGTAAGGAGATGACCTAAAACAAACGAAACTTAAAATTTCTCAGAATTCTACCTAGAATCACCTTCTAACTGCTTACTTTTCAATAATAAACAGAAAACTGAAGAAATTGTAAAAATTAATTCAATGTCTACAGAGATTGAAGCTTTTTTCACCACTGTGAAGCTGCTGTCATATCTACCACAAAATTTATTTTCTCCAGGTTTTATTTAAAAAAACACAACTTTTTTATTTTTAATTTTATTTTTATTTGGCTTTTTAATTTGTTAGATTCCTAGACAGGAATCTGTTCTTATGTAGCTCTTGTTCTATACTCATGACAGGAATGACTTCAAGGCATTCTAACCTTTCCTCACTACATAAAAGTGCAGCAAATATCAGGATTTATTGCATCAATTAAAATTAATATATAGGTCTTTGTATTTAAAAAAAGAAATGAAAGAAATTAATTCTTAAAAATGCATACCCTTCTAAAAAATAGACATTAGAAATCTTTCTTAACATTGCTTAGGTTATGTTCATTATAGTTCCTAAGACACTCCCTTCTTATTTTAGATGGTGACATTTCCCACAGAGTTTGAAATTAAGATTATTTTTTTACACTTTTATTAGTTTTTATTATTTTTAACCTTTCAAAGTTAAGAAACTTCTGGTTGATAGTTAAGAAGAAATGCTAAAAAACTATTCAATTGACCTTAGAAGAACCCAAAAGCATCATGCCCTTGAAACTGTGCATGTATCATTCTACACATTTTTGGACAAAGTTGCTTTAACTTCAGAAAAAAATGGGAACTATAACTGATGATTTTATTAATGTAAGCTGAAAGCTTACCATCTGTGTAGATTGCCTCATCAGTGTATTATCTGCAGCAAGCGCTACTGGTTTAGATAATTCCTGGAGTGATGTCTAAGACATAGTATAAATATAAATGCGATAGTTGGCAAATATGTCCAAGTTGTGAGCAAGGCACTGTGAAATGGATAGCTGAGCTGCTGACTGTGTTGTCCCTAATGTTTCTCTACAAAACTCTAGTTAAATAAGCTCGGAGTAGAGACCAATGTAGCAAATCCCAAGATAGCAAGCAGACTTCCTGTTTCATCAATTTAGCCCTCAATACACTGCAAAACACTTGAGTAGTATTTTCTGTCCTGCTGAGTCCAGTCCACAGTTTAATGAATCTTGCTGCTGTTAGGAGGTTGTTCAACATTAAGTGATTTTTTATTTCTTCTTCTGACCATCTGCTGCATATGTAGACTACTTCTTTATCTGTAGACGCATTTGGATATAATGTCAACTGCATTGGAGAGGAAATATTTTACTTGTGGATTAAGAGATGAACAAAAGTTAATAAAAGGCAGAACCCTCATCTGTGAATGATAGAAATAGAGAAGCCGTTTCCATCCATGAATATTTAAAAGGAAGTCTATACAGAATATCCACATCTGTGCTTCTAACCGTTGCTGCAACTTGGGGTTGGATTAGCTTCAAAGATTAAAATAGACCCTCTGTCTATGAAAGGAAAAATTTCTGTGTACTGAATAGATACAAGTGTCCTGACAGAGAGGAGTGAAGCTTTATAAAGAAGTTTTCTACAGGAGGCACCTGTGAATCTTGGCAAATAATGATTCCAGAGCCTGTTTCTTCTTTGGCTGAATAGCAGACAGTCATCTGGTTATAGAGATCTATAGACGAATTCAGATGAACAGTGCCATGCAGTTGTGATAACAGTGACATTGCAAGTCTCACATTGTATTGGATTGCACATCTCATACAAACTTGCAAATGTATTCTACAAAAACCTCTTTTAATCTATTTCATCTTTGAAGTTTGAAAGAACATTCTCTCTCTTCTCCACCCTTGCTGTGAAGGTGATAGTGAAATGGAACCAATATTCACATAATTTTTATCTAATTCTTAGTGTAAATGTCTAGCCTTGATAGTAAACAGAATGAGAAATACCTTGCAACGTTTGCAGATCATAATCCCTAATCAGTGATATAAATTATACAACTCTTCACATACAAAATCATGTTCACACATTTATAGAAATTTAAAAAAAAAAATTAAGGAGAACATTTGCATAATTTTCTCTTCAATAGAACTGTACAGTTTTCCTTTAAAACTGTAAAGCTGAAATTTCTTGTACATACAAGCTAAAATGAACAAAACATTGACTCTTAAAAACAAATAAACAATTGGTTTCTTAAATCCACCACTACCAGGATTCTTATAAAACTTTCTTGATTCGTGTATTGTTATTTCACACTCAAAGAAGCTTGGATTTAGGAGAGTACGTCACGGATTAATCCATCTGAGTCAGAGAGGGACTTCCCATGCTTTGGAAGATGGCTGTCTTTCATAACATTTCCTTGGTTCCGAGTGCCTTGTGTGAAGCTATTATTGCCTTGATGATTAAGTAGAAAACTGGAGTTTCTTACTATTAGATAAAAAGTAGTACTAATTATAGTAGTTTCCTTTCTTCCCGACCTTACTACATACTTGTTTTTAGATCTGAACTCAGCTGCTTGATCATGATTCAAATCCCAGCATCACAGCAATGTTAAAAGCTCCAGGAAAGAAGTGAGCAGTTTCAAGTATTTACTTGTTTGCACTCTTGTGTCTGTGGCTTCCAGTTATTAATAAGATTTTTCATTTCTTTTTTGGCAAAACCAGTTTAGCATGAATTCATTCTTTTGAATGCTAAATAATCTAATCTCATCTCCCCGTAACAATGCAGTTTAGCCATTTACTGTTATTTATGCCCAGTGCCCTCATGGAAAAATACAGCTGCTAAATCAGTTCAGATAATATGTAAATAAACAGAATAATTGAACTTTTTTTCTTTCCTTTCTTTCTATTTTTTTTTTTTTAATGTAATTAACACTTTGTATTCAAGCAGGGAAGCTGGTATACTTGTGAGGTTCAATCTGCATGCTGAGATTTCTAGGTGGTTCTGCATATGGTGTTGACATCAGAAGGTGCTGAGTTAACATTTCCACTTGAAAGGAAAAGACTCTCATTTCTTGAGAAGATAGCTTTTAAAATGCAGTTAAGGTGTGCAACTGCCAGTGTTAAGGCACTTGAAGAGTAGTAATACTTTGCATACTTTTAAGCTGTGAAGTAAAACTGAGTATGATTAATGAGATGGCTTTACACATAACAGCACAGCTGGGGATTATGCTACTTTATATTCATCTTCCAAACTCCCATAAAAGTTGATTATTGTAGCATAGCACTTCTGAATAGTTACATCATGATTGGAGCCTTAACAGCTCCCATGTTTTTACAGAAGGAAATATACTGCTTAGAAACAGTCTTCCTCTGTGGAATTCACCCTTCAAGGAACATGAGGAATATAAAACATTGGAAGAGTGTTTAGGGGACACTGGGATCATTATATAAATATTAGAAGAGATGTAATAGTTGGGAGTACATGAGCAGAATATTTGCTTAACTTCTGTGGTGCAGGTGGACTAAGGAGAGGTTAAAGGCATGGCTGGAGCTGGGGGCAGTTGGTAGCTGGGCACTGGTGTGCTGAGGTCCCAGCATCATATTTTTTTACTGTACTTCACAGTGAAGAAATTCATCACAAACACATGACTGTAGTGTGAAGAAAGTGCTTATTTACTTTTAGGGATCAAGCACATATTCTTTCAGCATCACATCTGAGCCTGAAGAGACACCCTGGAGTGTCTGTGGTACTGGTAGCAGCACCCAAGGTGGGACCTGCGCACAAGGATAACCTGAACAACAATAGAGAGGCATTAGTGTAGTGACAACTCTGAACAGAAAGATTGGTTGACTTACAGTTGTTATTGCCCAATTATTAAAAGACAAAAATTTGCAACCATCTAAATTTGATCGAAACTCCTCTGGAATTAGAGTTGCTGTTGTGTGTCATGTGAAATCTCACTCACAAAGGAAATTCATGTGATGGGTTGCTGGTGTGATCTGGAAGACACTCACTGATCTCACAACATAAGAGTAAAAGTTCTCCTTTATAATCACTATCCAAGTTGAGATATTTTTTTATAAAGCGAAGTTTTCCTTGATTAATAGTGTTTTTTTTCAAAGATGTTATTACTTATGACCAATTTTTTATTGCTTTATTTCTCTCCCATTTCTTTTTTCTGTTGTTAGTAAGACAGTATAAAATTACCATTAATGATATATTATCAAGTTATTTTCATTAATTTTAATTGTGTCCATAGTCAAAAGAATTCAGTTTCATTTCCAGAGCAGCAGTCATACCAATCTACAGAAAAACTTCTTCTCAATCTGGCCGGTACAAAATAGATAGAGGTACATATAAAATTAACAACCAAGAAATGAAAGTTTTATGAAGTACCTTTACAAAACTAAGATTTCCTGACTAGAATTTCAACTTTTTTTTGTTATTTTTTTTCTTTTTAAATAGAGTAATAATATTAATTAAGCACACATATTGAAGTCTCTTTTCTTCAGTTTGTGTGTTAATGACCAAAGCAGCTATTGACATGGGCTCAGATACTTCTTTCCTGTAATCATTTCTACTTTGTCATGGATACGTCAAGCTTTCAGTGAACAAATAAGAAAATAAGAGAAAACATTAAATGTATTTTTAAACCTGTAATTTCCTATAGAAAATTAATTTTATTCAGCTCTTTATTTGTAAGTATATGGTAATGTATACCTGAGTACCTACACTAAATACTGAAGACTGTTAGCATTTTTGATATATTACTTCAGTGTCACTTTTTTGTGCCTCAGTTTCTTACAAGGATAGATCCTGCAAGGAGAAACTTAAATTTAATGAGAAATACTTTAGCAAGTCAGAAGGAAATGAATAATATTAGGTAATGTGTTGCTTTACCTAACAAGTAAGAACAATGCAATTATACGAATCTTAGCAAAACCATGTTTGCCATAAATAATGGAAACACATATTAACAAATGGTGTTCTGTGCTTAAAAATTACTGTTCTTTATGCTTTTAAAAATACGTCTAAATAATAATTTTCATCCCGGTTGTTCAAAACCTGACATGTTGCTATAGAGAACCATCTTTGACTATGAAAACAAGGATATCCTTAAAGAGTATGCCCCCTTGAAATGGTTCAGCTTTACATGTTGGTAGTAGTTGTGAGTTTGACTGTCATCTTTGGCACCCTGTGATAGACAGATGTGCACAGTACTGGTGGGTTTCTGAATATCTCAAATGTTTGTTATACAATATTGAAGAACAAGACAGCTATTGACATAAGCGATGAGTAGTGTTTTCCTGTGTTCATTTTTCATTTGTCATAAACACATTAAGCTGGGAGAAAGGTGAGTCATCTAAATGGTTTCAGAGAGATTGGATTTGGCTTTTGACTTACTTCAGTGTTCATAAAAGATCTGTTAAAGATGCGACTTCTACAAAAAGTCAATTTAGAATGCATCAGGCATTTACCAGACTGTTTTGAGATTGTTCACATTTTTTAAGCAGTTGTTACCTAAAAAAAAAAAAAAGATGATTCAGAAAGAAAACAGTTTTGTAAGTGTTGGTTTCCCTGTAAATTAAAAATTGTTGAATTCCTGTGTGAATCTCTGAAATATATTTGGATCACATTGCAGCTTAGAAGGATCTCCATTGTTTTCATAAGACATGGAAGAACTCAATGTTTTTGATATTTTTGTCAAATTTTTTAGTATTAGCTGAACACTGCCAAAATTTGTTGACAGAAATAATGAAAGAATGGTAACAGGACTAATAGACAATACTGTTATATCAGCTTTGTTTTCTTCAGAATCCAAGTTGGAAAACATACAACATGAAATCAAAACAAAAGAGATTGGTTCCTTTAGAGTCCTAAATGAGAAAATTTAAATGGTGTGGCAATGAGGGAATTGGAAGAACCAGCACCAGAAACAAAATTATGAGGATTTTTCCTTAATGACTATCTCACCTCCTAACTAGATTTGTGCATGCATATTTGAGAAATTCCCTGTGTTCACGTATGACCGTGACTTTTTCCTAAATCTCCCTCATTATTAAATTGTTTATGTAACAGTACATCTATTTACTAGTTTTTCCTTTTTCTCTGAGATCACTGCTAACTATTAGTACCATCCCCAATAGACAGATTTTCATATGATCTTTTTCAGCATCCAAAGAGCATCAAGGAGGTTTAAGTCTGACAAGCATTTATGTAGAAATTTAGGAATAAAGAAAAAAGAAACACAAAAACATACATCCACTTGGGTACATGGTAACTATAACAATGTTTCAGCAAACCTACTTTTGCCCCTACATATTCTTGGATATTTGAAGTGATCCATCACAGCCAGACTGACAAGCAGAAAATGCAATGGACTGCTTTTAAGTTGAATAAATACCAAGATTTAGAAATGAGAAAAGATAAAAAGAAATAGACTGTAAGTTTGAAGAGAAATGAAATTGGGAATAATTCTTTTTCTAACTGAGAAAACCCCTTACAATATAGATAATGTAGGAACAGAATCTTAGGTGTGTGGGTTGTTNGGGGGTTTTTTTTTTTTTTTTTTTTTTTTTTTTTTTTTTTTTTTTTTTTTTTTAATCAAACCATCAGGATAGGTTTGCTACATCAAAATGGAACAACAATTTTTCCTATCTATAATAAGTTTTCTAAAGTAACAAACAGGAAAAAAAAAGTATATACATAGTGATCTTGTGGAAAATTGCAGACTTCACAACAGATGGCGGGAAATGGAATTTGCTGTCTTGTCAGGACAATAAGGCAGAAAACAGTTGGGGTAAATTTGTTACAAAGGAAAAAAAAAACCAAACTTGCAAAGGAAAATAGAACAGATATTTGAGTTCACATTTATAGACTCTATTAAGGACAATCTGGGTTTACTTGGAATGGGCTTCCTGAGCCTGTAAAAGTAGTATGTGTGCTCATCTAAAAAAGTATTTGCAAGTTATTTTCATGCTGAACACAACAGGTGCTGCTCATGCACTAAATTGGATTCACTGCTCAAAGCGCACACAACTCTAGCAGGAAAATAGGAGAACCATGAATAGTGTCTGAAATGATATCTTCACAAATCATATTGTAGTGGATCCTGAGTAGAGAAGCTGCCTATTTCTACAGCTGAGCTCAATCACTGTTATATCAAAGGTTCTCAAAACTTATTATACAGATGACTAATATATTCAACATGGCTCAGTGCAGACTAGAATGGTCTGAAATTCTCTCTAAAACAGAGTAAGATACTGAATGCATACAATACATCCTAGGTTTAGGGGCTGCCCAAATGTTTGCACTTCTATATTTGGATTATTTATTTTCTTGTTTGGTTTGCTGTTGTTGTTGCTGTTGTGTTTTAATGTTGATATTTGATGAGGAAAGGGGATGAAAGATGTAACGCAGTGATAGCTCTGAGTTCACTGTCATGTGGCCTCATATGACCCTTAGAAGTAGCTTTGAGTCATTTTGTCCTTGGTAGACTATACTTTCAGGGCAGAAAGTTTTATCTGTCAACCATTTATGAGAAAGCTCTCTGCTCAAGGAGAAAAAGAATTGCAGCTGTGTCCAATGGCTGAACTGGTTATTGGCAAAAGAAGAATATATTGTCTTTTATTCATCCCTTTCTATATGATGTGTGGACAACAAGCTGTTTCCACCCTCCTCTCAAATAAGAAAGCTATTCCATAACTGTTCTGGGTCTAGAACTAGGATAAGGTATTTTTGAGCACAATATACGTGATATATTTTCCTAGAAAAATCTTTGTGGACCATCTTAGTAATCAATGTCCCAGTGATATTTAGAGGAAAACCTGGTCACCAGTATGTGCAAGATGTTTGTACTTATCACTGGGTATATATAAAGCAACTCTATACTCCAAAGGAATCATATATAAATAAAAAACAAGCAGAAATTTAAAAGTAGTTAAGAAAAAAAGTACTTTCCATCATTACAAAGACCGTATTTTTCTGTAGAACAGTATGAGAGTTGAGAAAAGATATTTTTTTCTTTTTGATGCAACACAGCTAAAGCTAGGCTTCTGCACAGGTGTTCTACTTTTTTGTTCATCTGTTCTCCACCTTGATTCCATTTTGTTCAAAGTCCAGTGACTCTGTTCTAAACAGAAGTTCCCTGACTCTATATTTTGGTTTGTGCTTTAGCAAAGGGCATGGGAAATAGCTATCTGAGTCATCCTAGTAGAATTCTCTGTCTTACTGATTTCTTCCTTCTGTTCATGTACTTGAGAAGAATACTTGACTTTGGGATTACCTAAAGGATAAGTACCTTGACCTGGATTGAGGGGCGAGAGATTTTGGCTTGGCATTACATATGTTGCTTTTAAACTCATTCTAGTGGGTTTATGTCTTACGTGCTTGACAGCATTAGTTAAAAAGTGTAGTCACTTATTCATGGTGCAAAGAGCAAAAGACCAAAATATAAACCAAACTAAACAGTTTAAAATTTAAAGGATTTATAAAACAACCTCCTTGACCACCAGTCAACATCAGTAGGAAATTTTAAGTAATGTCAGTAGAAAGAATCAATGAAACTGTAGATTGGTGTGTACCTAAAGCAACAACCCTCTTGGCAAGCAAAAAGTCTTTCTCCCACAGGAACTGAGATGAATAACCCTTTCTTCTTCTCTTCATAGTTTTTACTTTTACCTTAATATCTTCTTCATATAGAAGTTGACAAATTTTTGCAATCCTCAACCTGCAGGATATAGTAGGACACATTAGAAATTATGCCATGGCACTTCAAGTTTTCTCAAATGTCTCAATTGTTTGATCCTAGGAAATAAAATGATCTTATAATACTCAACAAATCCTTTATTTCTGTGGCTAAGCATGTAGATAATTCATTTAAGAGTTCAAGTACCCATATGTGGACAGGTGGTCTGTGCAATTGTTCAGTCTATGTGAAAAGTAATAATTGAAGTGGTTTCAACAGAAACTAAAAACAGCCAGTGGAAACTGCTGTATAATTCAGTCAAATTATATTCGAATAAATACTACAACATACTATTGTTTTCAAGGACAGCTTATGTTCATCTTAAATATTTTTAAAATTAAATAGTTGAGCTGCAGCTTCTAGTCAGCATGTCGTTTCTCACAGGGCTACAGGTTGGTAATAAAAATATTAGGAAAGTAAGTGGTTGATCATGAATGCTTTGAAGCTAACAATGTCCATTTTACTGATGCCATCATTTTTTTGGAGTGTGTTCACGATTAGGTAAATTAAATAGATTCCACTAATAGTAATGATAAATAAGAATAAATGAAATAAATAAACAGAACTATGTTGCAATAAGCAACATTGATTGTAAAACTCCTGTCAGAAAGAAAGATACCATTCATTTTCCCTCCTTATATCTTATAGAGTTTGGCTTTTTTTCAATAAGTATTTGGCAGCTAAGAGTTAAGTTAACTT
The DNA here is from genome assembly GCA_013400375.1 of Thinocorus orbignyianus. NCBI lineage: Eukaryota > Metazoa > Chordata > Aves > Ciconiiformes > Thinocoridae > Thinocorus > Thinocorus orbignyianus. The sequence continues at coordinate 350,927 of VXBW01004804.1, forward strand.
CAATATCAAGCAATCAAGCAACATTTGAGCAGGGGCAATTTCTCTTTAACTTTCTGGGAATATCAATTCTAGTTGTAAGCAGCCTCATGAAAAACACTGGATTATGTGTGGATTTGGGCTTCTCAGTCCGTTTGCCAGCAGAGACTGATCGTTCTGCAGAAGCAATGTAATTACGCATCAAGGTGAGAGTGCTTGTGTTGGAGCCCTGCTTACTTTCCTGGTGACAAGCCCGCTTGCCTTTGCTGTCAATCAAAAGCACCACAAAATGGTAGCAGATAGAGACAAGGAAAATGTCATTAATGCGTTGAATGAAAGTGCAGGCTGTAAAAGATTCCACCAAAATCTCTCTGCCTCTGGAAATGCTCCTTTAGTATAAATGCTAAGACACTTTATCCAGCAAAATGCATATCAAAAATACCTTCAAAACCCGTGTAGACAGAATGTGTATTGGATAAACAGGAGAAATAATGGATGATATGTTTGCCCGAGGACTTTAGGGTTGGTTGTGTGGCTAATCCTTGTTATTCTGTGGTATTCGCTGTGCACAGTAGGAAATCCTTTGCAGGCCAGAGGGAAAACTAAAGATCCAGGCTTGTACTTTAGGCAATTGCTCTGCAGTTATCCACCTCCAGTCATCATCATCCCCTCACTGCATCTCTAAAACATTTGTGAGTACATCCTACATTCTATTTTTATTCTTTTTGTGTGTTTTGCACTGAGATTGGAAAATCTTCAAGTCAAAGACTCTTAAGGCAGATTGGCATTTTCTGTATGGATGATGTCTTCAGGCTTTTTCTGTTGTCACTTTTATTGTAAATTATAAATATTATAAATAGAAAGTACAATTGCATTTGTAGAGTACTGAGAAGAATAGATGGAATTATTTTGGGGACATCTTGGTAGTGCTAATTGAGTAATTAAGTATTCTCTATGAAATTCTTCACGTTTCATGATGTGATTCACAATCTGAAAGTTTAACGTTCCTTTCTGAGTGAACTAGTTTAAAGTGCAAAGATACTGAACTACAGGAGTTGTGCAATTTTGTATGAGGTAAAAAAATGTGCTATTTACCCTGTGTATAGGTTTCAGAGTAAATACATGTGTCACAAATACATCAAGCAAAAGACAACAAATTGCTGTACATGGAATTTCATTCTGTAATAAGTAAGGACAGCGTTGCAAATTTCTGCAGCTTGTGCATCAATCTCACCTTCAGGTAACACTCCAGAAATAAGCAAGCTGCTTGCACTTCAGTAGAAATTTAATATCAGAAGCCCTATTTAAGACAAGTACATTTTAACATCTAGACACAACTCATAGTACACATGGTTTCTCTGAAGTCCTGAGCAAGTTATACTGCAATCAGTGATTCAGAATTTTTTTTTAAGTCAATCTGACGCTGCTTCTTGTATGTAGGAAACTTTCAGTCTATCTCAAATTAAAAAAAAATAATTAAAAAATCATATTTATCTCACTTTAACATTCATTTCCATTAATCAGTACCATGATCATTTTTTTTTCCAGGTGAGACCATCTGTCCTTTCTGTAAGGGACAGATAGATCTTCCAGGGCATGCCTAGGATATTAAAGAGGAGTGTGTGTTTATTTATGTATACATGAAGATACATAAAAGATACTAGAGACCTTGTTAGAGATAGAAGTCCTCCAGAGTCTTGAGTATTCCACAGTGCTTATAATCAAATATAATTAAAATAACTCATTTAAGAACTCGAAATATATCTCAAGGCATACGCTGTTGTATGCTCTGTAATGTTATAAGTCACTTGGCATAAAAATATATTCTTTAATGGACTTTTAAATTTTTTTTCTTTGTTTGCTCCAATCCTCTTTTGGTTATTAATGTTAACTTTCAGAATTTTTTTGTGAAAGACAGAGTCTTTAAATGAATTCCTTCCAGTAACAACATGTTAGTTTCACTAAGAAGGAATTTTAAAGGGGCTAAAATATTTGTGGATTTTAAAAAACTATACTCTCTTAAATAAAAATTCCAAGGTATTAAGGAAAGTGCAGCATGGGGAGATGTTCTTTCTACTCTTTAGTATTATCAAATATAAAATCATGTTATAATGAGGAGGGGATCAACTTAACCGAATGAGATTTATTATCTAGATAAATAGCATACTGGAAGTAATATATTCTTTCTTTGTGAAAAAAGTTGTCACTTCTTCAAGGTATGATTTATATTTGATTCCACTTCATACACATTTCACAGAGGGAGATGATTTTCACACAGTTCCATCGCTACGCTCCAGCATCGCTGGAGTGCATCAGCATCCTGGGGTGCATGGTCGAGGGAGGTTATCCTGCCCCTCTACTCTGCCCTGGTGAGGCCACATCTGGAGTACTTTGTCTAGTTCTGGGCTGCTCGGTTCAAGAAGGACAGGGAACTGCTGGAGAGGGTACAGCAGAGGACCACAAAGATGATTGGGGTCCTGGAGCATCTCTCTTAAGAGGAAAGGCTGAGGCACTTGGGTCTTTTTAGTCTAGAGAAGAGAAAGCTGAGTGAGGATTTGATCAACACCTATACTTACAGAGTGTGTGTCAAGAGGAAGGGACCAGTCTTTCTTCAGTGGTGCCCAGATAGCGGACAAGAGGTAATGAGCACAAACTTCTACATAAGAAGTTCCTTCTAAATATGAGGAGGAACTTCTTTATTTTGAGGGTGGCAAAGCACTGGAACAGGCTGCCCAGAGAGGTGGTGGAGTCTCCATCTCTGGAGACACTCAAAACCTGCCTGGACATGTTCCTGTGCAACCTGCTCTAGGTGGACTTGCTTTGGCAGGTCACTAGACCTCTCACTAGAGCAGGTTGCTCAAAGCCCCATCCAGCCTGGCCCTAAACACTTCCAGGGATGGGGTATCCACAGCTTCTCTGGGCAACCTGTTCCAGTGCCTCACCACCCTTACAATCAAGAATTTCTTACCAATATCTACTCTAAATCCCCCCTCTTCCAATTTAAAACCATTACCCCTTGTCCTATCACTACACTTCCTGACAAAGAGTCCCTCTCCAGCTCTCCTGTAGGCTCCCTTCAGATACTGAAAGGCTGCTAGGAGGTCTCCCCGAAGAGACCTTATATATAACATGAGAGAAAACAAAAGCACACTGAGCTCAGAATCTTATTTTTTCTTATTTTTCATATAATGATAAGTGAGGAATACAGAACTGAGTTTCATACTCTTTAATTAAAACCATTACTTTACAGCTGTTACTTTTCTAATGTCTTAAAGGTGCATACTAATTTGACTGAAGCATCTAGATTAACTTATTGTAACTTCTTTTTTTTTTTCTTTTTTTTTTTTTTCCTTAATAGATAGACTTTAATATGTATCCGGAAAAGTCCACATAAAATCCCACTGAATTCATGGATAATTTGTGGCCTAAGAGGATTTTTACACTCATCTAACACTACAAACACAAGTACACATGTACATAGATACACAATAGCTAAGTGGCATCAAGAAGGATGCGTGGAATTCTAAGATGTGAACAGCTGCACTCCTCCTTTTCATCATCTTTTTATTAGGATTTGCAGGTGTCCGAAAGTCTCACTGACATACCTGTAACATGAGCCGTAGTAAAATAATTTCAGGCATGCTTATTTGAGCCCTGATTATAGTGCTGCTTTAATTTTTTGAAGCTGAATAAACTAAAAACATTCATTCTTCTAATCACTCACTTGCCTTCTGGTGACCGTAGAGGACTATGTGATCAATAGTTTTACCCTGACTGCCACAAGTGCAATCACATAAAGACCATTATGAAATTTAGTAGTGATTAATGTTCTTGTTACAAACCACAGCACAAACCCAAAGTATTTTGAGTCTTATTTGTACTTCCCACCAGTTCAAGAGTACAACATTTTAGAGATGCCTGTAAGTGTATTTGATGTTGGCAGATTTATATTGGACTTAGCCTCCAAAGGAGGGAAAAATAGGTGATGGGTATTTTACTGCTTTTATACTTCTTGTTAAATTGTCTTCAATTTTTTACTTAGCATCTGCCTCACTGAGTACTCATCATCTGCTACTGAGCCATCTGATGTACAACAGATGTTAAGCACTCAGTGAGGGAGAGAAGGAGGTAAAAGTGTCATATAATGATTAAATAGCTACGGCTATTATGTAGGGTGACCATACTGCTTTGTTCTTAGATTTAATGTTAGAGTGTATTGAAAAATAGTAAGCACATCCTTTGGATTAAATTTGCAACTGCTATTGTTCAAATAAACTATCTTTTTCTTAAAGTAAAGCTATTTCATAGTAACACACAGAAAAAAGGATTTCAAATTTTTTAAGTACACTTAAGAATTGGAGAGCATTTCATAAAGAGGTAGAGCAGTACGACGTCACATAGAATTATTTCACCTACAAAAGCACTTCAGATTTATATTTTTATGAAGATGATTCTCATCAAAAACCTGGCTGATGTTAACCGACACATTGACTTCCATTAGATCATCCTATTTTTTATCATGCTTGTGTAAAGGTGAGATTATAGGGCAGGCTTTCTTTACCTTGCAAGAATTCTAGTTGAAATTTTGATAACCAACTGCTTACCTTTTCCTCTGCACAGAAGGTTCACCCGCAAGAGGCTTATCATCTAGCACCAGCACCCTGATCTTCTTGTAATACAGTAGGAATGTATTTGAAAGTAAGAAGGTGGGGCAGGAGCTTATTAAACTGTAATTAGATAATTGTCTAAATTTTAAGTAAATTCTAAGAATTGAGAAAATTTGTGAAGTATTGTCACACACAGCTAAGTATATTCATAGAATGGTTTAAGTTGAAAGGGACAAAAAATCATGCAGTTCTAAACCCCTACCCTGGGCAGGGACACCTCCCATTAGACCATGTTGCTCAATGGCCCCATTCAACCTGACCTCAAACACTTCCATGGAGGGGCCTCCACAATTTCTCTGGGAAGCCTTTTTCAGTGTCTCACCACCCTCATTGTGAATAATTTCTTCCTGATATTTAGTATAATTCTACCCTTTTCCAGTTTGAAGCTGTTACCTCTCATCCTATCACTACATGCTCTTGTAAAAATTCCCTCTCTAGCTCTCTTCTAGGTCCCCTTCAGATACTGGAAGATTGCTATAATATCTCCTCTTCTCTAGGCTTACCAGCCCCAACTTTCAGCCTGTCCTCATAGGAGAGATGCTCTAACCCTCTGATCATCTTCATGGCCCTCCTCTGGGCTTGCTCCAGCAGGTTCATGTCCTTCTTATGTTGAGGACTCCAAATCTGGGATGTATTCATCAACAAAAGAGACAACGTTCACGTGACTAGAGTATCTTTGCAGTCAAAGGAGAGACTGAAGCCTCAGAATAGTGGAGAGCCAGTTTAGGGGTCTTAACTGTAAGGGAGAAGTATGTGAATTGTATGGATTATGTGGCTCAGTGTTCTACTCTGCATAAGTCAGAGCAGAGGCTTGATGGTCCATTTCCTGTAAAGACTACAGGTATTCAGCTAAAAGGACATTCAGTAATATTTCTGTTTTCATAGAAATTCCATCCTGGTTATAGTACTTCTTTTGTAACATTGTGCAATTTTTGAAAGGCTGTTTTCAATGACTCAATGTTAATAAACAAAAGAAGACTTAAAAAAAATTCTAAACAATTTTTTGAGCTCTAATTCATTGTATAATTTGATAAGATGTACCCTGTAATTATCAAGGTTTTTATTTTGTTAAATTAAATATTAAATAGTAAATAGTAAATATTAAATATTTAATATTAAATATTAAACATTACTTTATTTCTAAGGTAAAGTTATTTCAAGTGTAAGATTCACCAAAAATAGCTTTTGATTAGAGCTTATAATGTAATTTTACATGGTGGTGGAGGCACAGATATTTCAGGCATACCATTTTGATTTGAAGCTCATTGAAGTAAATAGGAAGACACTTGCTAGTTTCACCATGCTTGGAAGTCTTAATGTTTGGAAAACTAAGACATCAGGTCAGTAAATAGAATTTTCCAAATCAAATAATAATGTTTGCGGTGTCATTAAAAGAATAATTGAAAACCCTCCCTCAGAAGCTAATTGTCTTTATTTATTTATTAGCTTCTACAAACAAGAAGCAACTGCTTAAGAGAAGCAGCCTTTGTCACTAGTCCAACATTAAAAGCAATGAGAATATAAATAATTAAATAAAACTGATTAAGAGTGAAAGAACACTGAAAATGTGTACAGAACAACGTGGTTATCCTCCCCCTCTACTATGCTCTGGTGAGGCCACATCTTGAGTACTTTGTTCAGTTCTGGGTTCCCCGTTCCAAGAAGGACAGGAAACTGCTGGAGAGGGTATAGCAAAGGGCTGTGAAGATGATTAGGGGCCTGGAGCATCTCTCTTACGAGGAAAGGCTGAGGACTTGGGTCTTTTTAGTCTGGAGAAGAGAAGACTGAGAGGGGATCTTATCAATGCTTATAAATATTTGAAGGGGGGGTGTCAGGAGGATGGGACCAGTCTTTTTTCAGTGGTGCCCAGTAACAGGACAAGAGGTAATGGGCAAAAATTTGAACATAGAAAGTTCCATCTGGACATGAGGAGGAACTTCTTTACTTTGATGGTGGCAGAGCATAGGAACAGGCTGCCCAGGGAGGTGGTAGAGTCTCCGTCTCTGGAGACATTCAAAACCCACCTGGATAACCATGCTGTGCAACCTGCTCTAGGTGGACTTGCTTTGACAAGGGGTTGGACTAGATGATCTCCAGAGGTCTCTTCTGTCATTCTGTCATTCTGTGTGATTCTTTGCTGAGAAGTGAAGTACCAAGAATCTATTACATCTGAAGAAGAATAAAAGTATGCTAAATATTGATCAAAGCCTCTTACTGACTTCAATCTGAACTCGAGTAGCCTAATGTCAGAGATAAAGATTCTGTATCTATTAAACTAAATAGGAGTTTTTCTTAGTGACTTCTGTAGACTCTACATACCAAGTCAATTTTGAAAAAAATTAAACCGTGGGAAAATACAATGAAGTCCTATGACAGAGTTAATAACCATTTTTCTTTCTGGTATCAGATTAAGGAATAGATCTTGAAAATGTTGAATGGTGAATAATGAAAGGAAGGAATTAGGAACGGTATACTGAAGTTTGCATAGAGCGCATAGACAACCAAGCACTGGTTCAGCTACCTAACTTAGAAAATTAAAGAATTAACCCAAATATAGTAGAAGAAGGAAATCTAATGGATGACATCAAGCAATAAATGACACTGGATGAATCTTATGTGAAGAAAATAATTACCTGGAAGAAAAGTGAGATATTTTTTTTTTTCATCGGGCTTTGAAAAGTGTTCCTATGCTCTGCCATTGTCTGGAGAAAAAGGCAAAATTGTATAAGAGAAAAAAGAAAATTGTATCCCTTTAAAATTCAAAAAGATACTTGACAGATGTTTTGATTTTCCATGAACAGTTTTTCATTTTAATGATGTTTGCAGAACTACATCGCATAATACAGGAGCAATTACTCAACTTCAATGTCAGTCATTTGTGTGAAGCCTGTCAGTCTGTGCCTGAGGTCCTTGTGAAGGATATTATACAGCTCCGTGGTCTTGATTGGACTAGGTTGGTCTTGTTTGAATAACAAGCTCAGGAAAAGGAACAAAATTCTGAGTGGTTTATACACTCTCCAGGAAGAGATGATCCTTTTCTCCCTTGGTGTTAGAGATCTGTCTGTCTTCTACTGGCAGTAGGCACAGAGGGAGGGTAGCGCCTTAAAACATTAAGCTGTAGAAGTACATAAAAAGGTCTGAAGCACAACAGTTATGTACTGATTATAATATTTATAATAATATTGTTTGTAATTCTCTTAAAAATTCAAACTTCAAGTAAAATTAAAATGGATTTGTACAATAATTTTGGTAGTAATGGACCTTTGCAAGTTAGCTACCTAAACTAGGGTCACCTTCAAAGTCTGGTCAGGGTCTTTTATCATTTTTTAACACCTCTGATTGTGCAGATTCCTGATCTCACTCTTCAACTTCTTACAGTGTTTGGGCAACCTCACAATGAAGAATTTTTCCTTCTCTCTGATCAAAATTGTTTTGCTGCAACTTTTGCGCATTGTTTCTTCTCCTGTTTTTGTGCATCTTGGAGAAGTGTCTGGGCCTATCTTCTCTACATCCTTCCAGAAGGTATTGCTGTTCCTGATACAAGGCAGGATGCTGTTGGCCTTCTTGGCTACCTGGGCACACTGCTGGCTCATGTTCAGCCCACAGTCAACCAACACCCACAGCTCCACCAGGCAGCTCTCCAGCCACTCCTCTCCAAGCCTGTAGCACTGCATGGGTTTCTTGTGAAGACTTTTAGAGTATGTCTTCTATCCTTTAACAAAAAATGATGGAAGGTAGGCTCATTAAAAATAAAAAGAACAAAAAAATGACATTAAAGTTTTTGTTTCTCATAATGATGGAAACATCAGATTAGGTTGTTAAAGAGGAAAAAAGAAATGTTTTAAAGGCCATGTGGCTGGAGAAGTGAATAACTCAGACCAAATCAACTTTTGTCAGTAAATTAGTTTTGTTGGTTTATGTAGGCTTATTCCAACAATAGAAAATCCTCCCCTTCCTACAATGCCATCTTCCTCACCAGCTCTTCCTCTTCTCATCGCCTTTGTGGACCAAGAGAATTTATTCCCTGCTTTCCCAGCTCCCTTCTTTTCATCAGTCTGCAGTAAGGCCATTGTGTCCCCATCCTTTCTTTGCCTGGTGCACCCTGCATTCCAGATATTTGAACTGTCTAACTGTACTCAGATGTATCCACAGAAGGAGCAATCCCCCTCTTTTTCCAAGAACTCTGTACGAAAAAAATATTGTGCAGAATGTTCTTTAACTTATTTCAATGCCAAATAATAAGCAGAATAGTAAGTAGTAATACGATATATAAAACACTCATAATCCCATCCACTAGATCTAAGGGGAAGAAAAGGTAAAGGAAACATAACAGGGATCAACTTCAATACAAATTTCCTTACCTTTTGAGGTGGGTTAACCTAGCCAGACTGCCAGATGGTATGTAAAATTAGACTCCAAAAATTCATAGCTAGTGTGTAGTTCGAAAGTAACTGTGCCTGAACTCCAAGCTGTACAGAAATTTCTTGTCCAGACTAGCACAAAGGCAAATTCAGACTACTAATATCTGCTGAAAAACTAATGTGGTCATGTGGGTCTCTGACTTTGGAGCTCAGGCACAGTTAGCTTTTTTTGACTAGAATATATCATACGAACATACCATTAGATGCTATAAACTACATAGCACAGTTGATAGTTCGTGTGAGTAAGCCAAGAAGTTTTAATCTCTGTGATTGACACTCTGTGATAGATGGAAAATATTTATGGTAAATTGTCAATTGTTTATCCTCTACTGAGATGAATACAAAACCACAGTTGTAAGCTCAGAGTTCATCTGAGCAAAATGAGGTTTTTGGGAAATGTACTCATAATATACAACAAAACTTTTCAAAGGCATGGACTTCTGTTTGCAAAAGAAGTGAAAGAGGATGCTAAACTTCACAGTTAAAAATCTGATCAATATCAGCTGTTGAATGCCCTTAACCTTGATACAGTAGTCGTGTGGTACCAACTGGTAGTAACAGTACAAGCAGAAAAATGGGAGATTAAAAAGCAAATGACACATTCTTGAAATCTGCCCAGCTATCTGTCCAAGTTAACAAATCAAATAACAACTTTATAAAGGCTATTGTGAAGTAAATGGCATAACCTAACAATTTAAAGGGAAGTAAAACCTCCAGGCTTTTACATCCAACAGCTTTTGGAACTCAGTTATCAGTTTTGAAATAAGCACGGAGAGCCATAAGGGGTTAGGGAAATGCTGTAATGAGAGACCTTTAAAATTTTAGTTTCACTCCTTTGGACAAGGATCTTCTCTGTTTTGATTCCTATGATATATCGTAAGGCTGTTAGCAGCAAGCTAGACCATGTGATTCATAGCCTGGCTGCAAAGTTCATCCCATAATGGGAAACAGGGTCATAACACACCTGCACTGCAGTTCCTGTGAGTTGCCAGGCAATCCCAGTAGATACAGATTACTGTCAAAACAATCCAGAAAAAGTACACAGGAACTTGCACCTGGGAGAGCAATAACTTTAATCTTTTACTAATTTTTAGAGTCACTTTTATACTGCGACGTTGACCTTGCTTGTAGAAAGGACATTATGATTTATTTAGGAAATGAATGAATGAATTAGCCAAAATATTTTTGCTTAAGGTTGACTTTCAAAGAAACACAGAGAAGAATGGTGCTTAAACATTAATGTCATGGATGTTATATTTATTTACACTTCTAGAAAGTACTAATAGAGTATAGATATATAAAAAAATCAACCCCAAACATCCAAGATTCCCACCCTCAACCAATAATAAAGAAAGGAAATAAAACAATTAAACAAAGTCACCAGAGTACACAATGATGTGATTTATTTTATCGTCAGAAAAAAAAAAAAGAAAAAAAAAAGGATTTCTGAACTATTCAAAGCTTGAGACAAATTCAGATGTGACTTAAGAAGTCACTTAAGATTTAAAGTCACTTAAAGTAAATGAGGCTTTTACATCTTCTATTTGAAAGAATGCACTGGAAAGGGAAGAAATCTTACAGTTGTAATTCAGATGACAACAACAAATCTGACTGCAACAGGCAAAACAAGTTCTTTAAACTGTGCATTGCTAGATTTAATAAAACCTGATAAATGCAGACAAAGAAGATATTTTTTCTCTTGATTATTTCCATGTAACTCTGCTGTTTCAATTGCTTTTGTTCTAGTGATGGTGCCTCATCAGCCTAAACTGTGTCAGTATCTGTTTTCCTAGTGTGATGTAAGACATTAACTGTTGCTTCTGGTGAAACCAAAATGAGATGACAAGAACATTAAAGCGGTCTTCTAATTTCATCACCAAAGATGAAAAGTAAACACAGCATGCTTATGTGTGGATTCCTGTAGGGATATAGTTATGCTGGAAGTGATTTGAAGAATTAAGACTGAATCTGTTTTATTGGGGTAAAGGGTACTATTTGCTATTTCAGGAAAACATTTTGGGTCATTGTCTATCAACCAAAGCAGTTCCAGCCAGTAGCAAGAAGGCTTGTAAACTTATAAAAATCTTCATAATGAAATATTGTACAGAGTTATACACACTTAGATACATACAAAGCACTCCCTGCTCAATTAGTATGAGGAAAAATAATCTAAACTGCATAGAATTTCAAGATGTTAATCTGAAGACAATTATAGAAAGATGGCTCTTTGTCAGGCTTCTTTGACAGAAATACAGAGAAAGTAAACTCATGAACCAATTGTTTCTGTTGTGTCTGTGAGTTTATAACTAAACCTTTCTTTTGTGATTTTGCATTATTAAAAGGAGACTTATACGTGTATTTATCTGACAGCAGATGCTGTCATTTGACGTTAGTGCCTAAATCTTCTTCTAAAACAGATTTATTTTTCTCTTTCCAATAAAAATTAATAAGGTTGTATTTATTGTGTGCAGGTCTCTCTGTGTTAAAATAAGTTATTTTAACGTTGCAGATCTTCCAACTATTGGCTCAACCGCATCCAGTCCTTTCTCTACTGCAACGAAAATGGTCTCTTGGGAAGCTTTTCTGAAGAGACTCACACATGCACCTGCCCTAATGACCAGGTTGCCTGCCATGGGTTCCTTCCCTGCACAGTTGGAGATGGCTCTGCATGCTTGAGCTGTGCCCCTGACAATCGTACCCGCTGTGGGAGCTGCAATGCTGGCTACATGCTGAGCCAAGGGCTCTGCAAGCCTGAAGTGGCAGAATCGACAGAGCACTACATCGGGTTTGAGACTGACCTTCAGGACCTGGAAATGAAGTATTTATTGCAGAAGACAGACCGGAGAATTGAGGTCCATGCCATTTTCATCAGCAATGACATGCGTCTCAACAGCTGGTTTGATCCTTCTTGGCGCAAACGGATGCTTCTTACTCTTAAGAGTAACAAGTACAAGTCTAGCCTTGTCCATATGATACTGGGCCTCTCCCTTCAGATTTGCCTAACGAAAAACAGCACTTTAGAGCCTGTGCTTGCTGTTTACATCAACCCTTTTGGGGGCAGCCACTCCGAGAGCTGGTTTATGCCTGTGAATGAAAATAATTTCCCAGACTGGGAGCGGACTAAACTGGACTTACCCCTTCAGTGTTATAACTGGACGCTGACACTGGGCAACAAGTGGAAGACATTTTTTGAAACTGTGCACATCTATTTGAGGAGTCGAATAAAGTCAAACGGTCCAAATGGCAATGAGAGCATCTACTATGAGCCCCTGGAATTTATTGATCCCTCAAGAAATCTGGGCTACATGAAAATCAATAACATCCAAGTGTTTGGCTACAGCATGCACTTTGACCCAGAAGCAATTCGGGACTTGATTTTGCAGCTGGACTACCCCTATACTCAGGGATCACAGGACTCGGCGCTTTTGCAGTTGTTAGAGATACGGGATCGTGTAAATAAACTCTCTCCACCTGGTCAACGTCGTCTAGACCTGTTCTCTTGCTTGCTCCGTCATAGACTCAAACTGTCTACCAGTGAAGTGGTGAGGATTCAATCTGCTTTGCAGGCCTTTAATGCCAAATTGCCAAACACAGTGGATTATGACACAACCAAATTATGTAGTTAACCCTAAATGTGAAGCACAACTCAAAACCTTGGAGGAGTTTTTACAGTGCTCTTGTGGAACAGTTTATGTTTGGAAGAGTAAATTTAAATTGTCTTTTCAATATCTGTCTTACATCAGTCAATACCGTTGGATGGCAATTTACACACATGAACTTGCTGACAATGAATATATGATACCTGCAGTTTTGGTTTATGAATGAAATAAATACTGACACCAGTCTAGAAGACATTCTACTTTTTACAATAAATTTCATTTGTAATTTTATATGTTCTGTGGCAATGCTTTTGTGCTTTACATCCTCTAGAGGGAACATAGAAGGATATCAATAAAATTTTGTAGCCGAACAATTATTAAAAAGAAATGCTGTGGGATTCTTTTTTTTTTTTCCACAAAAGTAGTAACTTTGATACACTTTTGTGTGTGTGTGTATTGAACACAGGATCTGTAGATAAAGAGAAGATAGTGACCTAAGATTTTAAGAGAAACTGCAGAAAAGACAAAGCCATAGAATATTTTATTCCTAGGATGTGTATCTAACTGTTCATTCTGAGATGAAGTAACAACTGTGGTGATGCTTTACTTGCTACAACTGGAACTCTCTTAAGGCATGCCCTTTTTGAGGTGCTTAACATGTCATACAGACTCCCAGGGTAGTAATATTCAATGTTTTAGAATTAACTGGAGGTTAATATAGTAAGGTGCACAGTACGAGAGGTTGCATTAGCCCCGATAGGTGACAGGTGAGAAGCTGTTTTTGCAACTGATACTACTCACATTACAAAAGAAACAACCTTTTCCAGCAAATGTGCTTTTTGAAAGTCTCCATAATTCTTTGCTTTGCATATTTAACAAGTATTAAGCACATATATACATCACCTCACACTACATATAGTGTATGTATACATACACTATAATATTGATCTATAAATATCTAGTTTGATCTATTTACCCAAATACCATCCATGATGATTAGATTCACATTCATTAAAACAATTTTCCTGACAATGCAACTGTTTGGTATGTGTGGATATTATTTTTATTGGTACAGATAATATCCTTTCAGTGCAAGATCTTACAATTTTAAAATATATACCCTTTTCTGGATACATGACAGCTATTAAAATCTAGTTTATAAAGTTGCAAATAAATCTGTCATTAATGAAATTAATTAAAAGTGCATGACTGTGGATCAGAACTTGGTTCTTTGGTATTTTACACATTCCTGCAGAAAAAAAAATACATCTAGGACGGCAGAACTTGGGACTCTCAAGAAGGTTTTACTGCCTATTACAAGAGACTAGGACAAATGGCTGGGCTGTCAGAAACTCAGGTAAGTAAATACAGATAAAATGAAGGAAACTGGGGCAAAGTCTTTTAGTAGCATCTCATTACATTAAGACTGAATCTGTCATTGCTGTAAAAGCAAAATTTTTTTTTGATGGGAAAGAATTAGATATAGAACTACCATACTAAGCTCAAGCACAGAAAGAATAAAACCTCTTTAATTATTATACAACTTTAATTCAACTAGATTTTAATTAATTTCAATTTTATTCATTTCAATTTAGTTATATTATGATTTTATTTTGAATTGTAGCCTAATCCGAATTGCTCAGTTTCCTATCTAGACCACCACTGCACAAGAAATGTAATGCTTCATAAATATATGTAAGCAAAACAAAATGCAAGGCAAGAAACACTTCAAAAAACCTAATGACAAAGCAAGTCTTCTTTTCTTTAGTGATTCTGGTCTATCCTGATTTCACCAAATGTTTATTAGGATTACTATTTCACCACCACACATTCAGGTAATTCCTCCTTTTTTTCTTCTTGTAATCAATCTCTAGGTGAATTCCTATTTGTTTTCTACGCACACCTTACTTTTGCTGATAAATAATGTACCTTCTCTGTGTGAAAATTTTGGCTTGCTCTTGCATTGGTAAGACCTTCTCGGTTAAGATTTTTACTATTCCTGTTTTTATCTCCAAGTCTTCCCTTTGGTATGTTTTTGGCAACTACAATAAATTGTAGAATTAGATAGTCTGATTTTACTAGTTGGTACCTTGTGTAGTCTGTTTAAATAAACAAAAGACTATGCTGTTATAAAACGAACAAAAATTAAAAAAAAAAAGTCCTCTTCTGTTCATAGAAAGTAAAACTTACAATAGAAGCTTGGGGTAATGATAAATAAAGCATTTGCTTACTTTATCCCTTCACTAGGGAAATACATGAATACTTCATGGTAAGTGATCTGAGTCTTTCCCCTTCTTTCATGTTCCTTCTTAAAATAATTCTTCAATGACTATTTTCTTATTCTGCTTTTTGGAATGGTTTTGGTTTGGTTTTTAAAAATGTATTTCTCTACCAAGATAGAAAGTTCTTCAGGAGGCCCAAATACATACCAAATAGAATGTACAAATAAGAAGCCAAAAGAGACTTCAAGTCAGGTATCAATTAATTATTATACAACACATTAAGTGTATTTTTCTGTATCTTTGTGCCAACTTAAAAATGGACTAGTTTTGGATTTTGGAATTTGTGTGATCTTGGAATAGTGAAGGTTACTGGTTTACCAAAGCTGGATTGGTAAACTAGGAAAGATAATCATAAAAGCAGAAAGATAAAAACTAGGAAATATGATCATAAATGGGGGAAAAGAAGTCATTAAGAAAAAAAAAGTCACAGGTTTTATCCGGTTCTCAAGTTACAAACAGGTGTCGACAGTATTTCTCTTTTGATACTTTTCCAGTTAAAATCTTTCTACATTCTCAAAAAGAACTTCAGATTGCTGTACATCACATGCTGACACTGTTTTTTTTCCCTGTCCATGTTGCTTGGCATTCACCAATGCTGTTATTACTTGCCATATAAACTGAAAAAGAACCTCAAGGAAATTATAGTAATAATAACTGTACCATGATGACTATGACAACCTATAATATTATTCAGAACAAACTTTAGTGACTACAGTTCTAATAACCAGATAGATATTAATTATAACATAATAACCTTCCTGCTTAAGTGAAATGTAAAACTACACTATATGACTATGCAAGACTTCATATGCAATCAGTTAGGTAGAATGGAAGGCATCTGTGCCCACTTTTCCCTTGCTAGAAAAGGCTATTCACCAGGTAAGTAAACCTCACTTGGCAGATGTTTGGGGGATTCATAGTCTTGCAAGAAAGGACCTGCAGGTGGGGGAAAGCACTTGTGCCTGACTTCTCATTAGTATTTAACTGGTATTTAGAGAGCAAAGTAAGTCAGAGTGTTGTAAATAGGGGCTGCAAACAGAGATATCACAGTTTGTGTGCTAGTTTGAGGTTGGGAGCAGCGTGCTGCTTGAGCCGCTTTGAGATAGCGAGGTCTTTACTGATGTTCTGTTAGGAAAACTGGTGGTCATTTCAGATGGTGGTGACAACACAGGAGCTGCCTGGTAACAAACTGCTGAACTGCTTTTAGTATACCAGAGGCATTGACCCAGACAGAGCTGCTGAGAGATGTGGTAAGTCATTCAGGTGATAGGCTGTGGCATGTGCCTTGTGTTCTCCCGGGAGATGAGAAGACTGTCTGTGGGAGGTTTCTTCAATCACTGTGCTGTGAGGTGAAGGAACTGCAGGAAGAGGTCTGCAGATTGTGCTCCATATAGGAAATTGAGCAGGAAATGGATAGGGTGCTAGCAGTGATGCTGAAAGAACAAGAGCTGAGGCTTCTGAGTGCAGAACAGGATGACCAACGGCAAAGTTCAGGCAGGGGGAGGGGAGGGACTCTTAGGACAAGAGACCGTCAAAGCCTGTTATTCCCAGCATCAAGATAGCTGCTCTCCCCTCATTTGGGAAACAAAGATGGAGAAGAGATATGGGATCACAGCAATGGAAATTGGAGAGAAATGAATTAGTTCCTTTTTTAGTCACTGTTACTGAAACTTTTTGGGACAAATCCAGTGACTGATGTGTGGCGATCAATGACTACAGGCTGTTCAGGAGTGACTACAGGCTGTTCAGGAGTGACTACAGGCTGTTCGGAAGTCTTTCAGTAGGAGGCTGCATAAGAGAATATAAAGGGATAATGTCTACCAGGACACAAGGTGAAAGGAAAAGAGGTGATGAGTGCAATTTGCTTCAAAAGAATCCATATGGATATAAGGAAAAAATTCCTGATTGTGACAATGGATTACCAAGGTAAGTTATGGAATCAAGTCTTGCTTTTGGCAAGGTCCTGGATAAGCTCACCTTGGTCTTCAAAGAAGGCTGTACTTGATGTTTTCCAGACATCCCTTCCAGAGCTCCCAAGCTGGATCTATGTTTCTATAAGTCTAAAGGAGTTAAATCTTATGGCATCGGCTGTACACGGTATGTCTGTTACCGCATTTTTTACCACACAACAGGATGAGGGAGGGTAATTGTTTTCTTACTGTTCACTTTTGCCAAACAAATTCTAGAAATAAAATAAATCACTGTTTTGATTAGCTATTTACTGCTTTATTCTTTTTCTTTCTTTCTTTCTCTTTTTTTTTAATATATATTTTCTTTGTAGCAAATAAAGCGAATGAACTGACTCATTTGGGAAGTACTGTTGTTTGCCCAACTGAGCGATTTTATTGTAAGATACCTGGTTCAAGATTTAAAGTCCAGGTCTTGAACAGCTGTCACTAAGTGTGCCTTCATTATACTCACACAGAAAATGTCTAGTCCTCAAGCTTGGCTAGAAATAATCAGTAATAGAATAGGAATATATGTGGTGAATAGCCTTTCTGATGGCATGTTCCATATGAGGCTCAAATTAAAAGAAAGATATTAAGTTTTGCAAGCTGCCAAAGTCATCAAAGTTTCTGATATGTAGTTTCTCCCATTTCTGTGACAGATAAAAATCTTCTTATTGCCCTTCTTGTTCTGAATGCAACCAATATCTCTGGCTGAAACTCCCTGGTGTGAAAAATCAAAACCAAAACATTTTAAAGTCCATGCCCTCAAATTTACAATGCAGTCTCACGTTTTTTTTAAGCCTGATTCTGAGGTTTAAATGCTTGTTGGTTTTGTTATTTTGCTAAGTATATGTAATTTATGCTAATATATTTCTCTGATTACTGTTTGTCTTGTTTCCATTTGTTCTTTTTTTTTT